>FR997721.1:27800000-28400000 GCA_905475445.1 Ochropleura plecta | reverse complement strand
ATTTTAACTGGACATGGTATGAAATTGAATATTATAATATTTTGTAAAAGCGATATTTTACAGATACTATAGAATATTCTCTCTCTGATAACAGGAGCGAAATTATGATGAAAACATAGTAATCTTATTATTTAGGTACCTATGTACTTATGAGTATGATATAAATTTTCTTAAATATCGTTTTCAAAGGCTAGGCATGAACAAACCGAAGGCTGGGTCTCGGATTTTATTCTTTTTCTATTGAATTTCAAAAAGTCTACGAGTGCAAATGCCAAATATTGACTAAAACTGTCAATTGCCAAAGCCCAAGATCTACCTCTAAATGAAGAAGTGCCAACTCTCGACGCAATTCAATTAGTTCAAATTAAAATTTGTATGAAGCATCTCGAGGGTCCTCGCTATCACTCCGGTCCTCATCACAGATTGACTCTCGGCCGGCACCATTTATCCTCTTTTAAATGTTATTGTCACTCTAGAGCTTACAGATACTTACAAAGGTTGTTGAGATTTGTTTCAAAGTAATTTCGGATAATGAATTACTTGAATGTCTGCTAGTTAATCTTTTCTTTAATTATTTAATCTACTTTACTTGGAGTTGCTGTGAAAGGGTCATCTCTTTGCAATCATGTTTGAAGATAGTGATAGTGCTTGGCTTCGAGGGTTGAAGTGTGCACTGCTACCCTGCTATCATATTAGCCTAGCCTTTTACCAATATCCATAGTTTAAATCTCAGGAAAGTAACCACGGACGTTTTCATAATGTGATTACCCAAAGCCGCTACATTCATCACCTCAGCTGACGTCACCACCGTTGCGTGCGTACCACAATGGGAAGTACATTGATCAGTCGCGTGACATACATATGCACGACTCCTGCTGATCCTGCTCGTTAACTTAGTCATGCAGGCTTTTTGTTATCAACTTTTTTTGCTTTCATTAATGTTCTTTGTAAAATGAAATGAGTGTCAATTAAAAGAGCTGCTCGTCGTATTGTTTTTTTAAGTGTCGTGTGTTAAGTGAAGAGTTTTTAATCAATTCTCATCTAAATATAACAAGTAACACTTGCATCTAAGGTTTTGCGATAGGAAAACACATTTTGGTCGTTTTCTTTTCACCTGTATCAAACAATGTAATCAGATCAAGCGTTTTCTCTTCAAATGTATAAGGAGAACCATAACTAAAATCACTTTAATTTAGTTAGTAATGTCGTATAACATCTCTAGAGCAACCTCCCGTGCTCTTCGATCCCCGAATCTTTCCATCAGCCGTGCGCAATGCTACTCCAATTAGCAATTCAAATACTTCCTCCTCCCAAATCCCTCCGTTTGAGTGCCTTAATGTGTTCAGAGTTCACTCATTTTTCCTCTGTCACGATTATTTCCCTCCCGATTAAAGTAACGGTTCTGCTTTTGGGAGAGTTTCGCGAGTAGCTAGCGCGTGACGCTGCGAGATTTCATTAGTGTTTGGTTCCTCAAAACGATTCAGGGAAATGCTTCCAAGAATTGAGTTTGACAATTTTAGTAACCCAAATCGCGAAAATGTATATTATGAAGTCGTACAGAAAACTGCACGTTCATATTTTTCCAAGCGCGGGTCGTGGTCACTGGCCGTCGGAGATCTAATCCGTTTCATTTCATTTTCCAGCTTCTTTCAAAGTAAGCCGTGAGTCTTACTCCCAGTCAGCCAGGCCAGGCAATGTAAGCTCGCTCGATCGGTTTTGTCAAAGCCAGACCAGCTCAGCAGTTTTGTTTACACTATGTGTTCCCCAGGGTTTGTGTACTTTAGTAGTCGGATTGTTGGCTTTCACTTCAGAGTGGCAAGTTTCAGGTCCCACCGTGACTTAGTAATGGGACGTTACGTAATTTACAGAACTTCTGTGACACTTGAAAACCAGAACTGGCAAGTTTGAGAACTGCAATCGAAGAAATGACGATCGTATCTACCTATAATTAAACAGATAATACCAATAGTCTTAAAACACATTACTTACCTAAATGAAGCTAATGGAATTAGCAGGCAAATATATTGAATCATTACGCTCAATTTAATATTCTCGTCAGCTCCGAGTTATGGGCTACATGGCTTGTGTCTCGAATACTAACCCATCGCAATTAGGTTAGTTTCCAACAGAGCCTCGCTTACAGCTGCGTGCTAATTGGTCTTAATGATACCCTATATATTGATACAATGTTGGTACACATGCGTCAGGCGGTAGCTGCACGAGTGACTGCATTTTATACGAACATAATATGGGATGGAACGAAGCGAGCCCAATATCCGGTGTGAGATGCAAAAGTTTAATCGTCCATAAAATTGTTCATCCGAACTACTGGCTCTTCATAACCTTTAAGAATGCAATTTGCCAGTGAACGAATAGGTGCGATCAGCGATTTCTTGAAATAAAAGTATACGAAAGATAATTACAAGATTATTAGTAATATTTTATACTTTATAATACAAAACTGCTGATAAAGGATGTTTCAATGTCGTAAAGAAATCTCTTCTCACATTTTAAAATCCACCCGAGTGCAAGAGTGTCATTCCGTAACTAAGGTAAGCTGCTTTGCGCTGAAAACTATAAATAGTACCGAGATAGAACCGTGATCGATGCACAAGCCGCGGTAAGATGATTATAGGCACACCTTTCAAAACTCGGACACCGTCGCATTTGTCGAACATGCAGTTCCAAAGACTCCCGACGCATTAGTGCCTCTATTTACATTCCCATTGGGGACCGGAGAGTGCTTGGGATCACAAATCGAAATGAATATCGGAGAATTGATGGCAGGATTTCACAATTCTAATTAAACGCTATATATATAATACACAAATAATACATATAAAATCTAAAATATAAAATTCTTGTGTCACATTTTTCGTTCCCATACTCCTCCGAAACGGCTGGACCGATTTAAACGAAATTTTGTGTACATATCGGGTAGGTCTGAGAATCGGCCAACATCTATTTTTCATACCCCTAAGTGAGCAGCGGGTGAAACCGCTGGGCACAGCTAGTAATATATATATATGCCTGTATTATTATACGAACATATTCAAGTCAGAGCGTTCTATATTTTCACAATTACAAACCGACAACACGCGTTTTTCTCACAAGAAAGAGCAGAAACTACAGAACTTATTTAGTTTTGCTTTGTCGACATACATCTGGTCTTAGTCTCATGCTGCGATGCTCCGGTCGCATACTACACACCTGACTTTTCACAATCAGTGTATTTTTACATAAAATAACCCGTTTCAATATTCCCATAGTATTTTCCATCGTACAATAGCTTCCCCGCAAAGCCACACACGACTAATGTCCTATCAAGTTAGCGTGTATTACGTGCATAAACAATGAATGATGTACGTTTACATAAACAACTGGAGCTAATCTCGCGACTACTGACAGCCCTGAATAATGAATTGATCGTTTTATAATATGTTCCACATTGAACCCAGCGCGATTCGTGTACGTATTCTATACGGATACAAATAGAACGACTAGAGACAGTTTACTGTTTCCTATGGGTAGGTGGACCTCAGAGGTGATTCAATTACACTTGTACATAAATATATGCATAGATAGACAACTACAAGTATGACTAGACTAGACTATGAATACGGTTGGTGCGTTATTTACTGACATTTATTTCTGTGAAGAAAAATATCGTGATACTTTTCCAAATCGGTATAGGCTTGAGTAATCAGGGAACATATATAAATAAATATAAAAAAGTGTTTTTGAAATTTCTTCCTTTTTTAAATCGATTAATAACTAATGTCAGAAGCGTAATTAATCAATTACAAATACTTTAAGAACCATAAAAATCTAATGAAGGCAAAAAAGGTGCTTATTGTTTGGCGCATGTACGTTTGTTTAATAGTACTTATATCTCTCACTGAAACAAAAAATAATGATATTAAGAATAACTGAGAAACATTAATAAAAAATGTTTCTTCGATAGAAAGTTTATTCTATTATGTTGTTATGAATACTTGGGAAAACTGACAGCTAGCCCGTAGCCGGCTCAGAAAGTTTCCGGTGATGAGGGCAAGTGCCAAACTTAGCGAGGGTACGATATGACGTCACACTAATATTACAAGTGCGGTGTTCCCGCGGGACGATCAAATATGGTTCTTCGCCGCTGGTGGGACCGGTGGTCTCAACTATGTAGTTTAACCCGTTGCACTATTGTTTACAAAAATGTAGGGTAACAATGTATGTAAACTTTGCACCCAGTCTGCACACTATGTCGCGCGAAGGTTTAAGGATAAAGGTTTAACTATTTTTATGTATTGCACAACTGTTTTTAATTTAATGAAAACATTTAAGGCATGTAAGTTATGGGTACGTCTCGCGTCAGGAATGCAAACGTAGAAAAAGAATTTGCGAGAAATAAATGATACGCCTACTAACATTTTTTCCCAAATAACTAACTTGTTTCGTTTTTAGGGTTTCTTATCTCAAAAGGAAAAAACGAAACCCTTTACGGATCACTTTATTATCCGTCTTTCTATCTGTCTGTCTGTCTATCGAGACTCTTATCTTGGGAACACGTGGAGTTCATCATCAGCCTAGCCTTTTCCCAACTGTGTTGGGCCGGCTTCCAGTCTTACTAGATGCGGCTGAATACCAGTATCTTACATGGAACGACTGCTTATCTGACCTCTACTACCAGTTGAAACTGGGTAACAAGTTACCCCTAGGTAAGACTGGTTGTCAATGGGACACTATCTGTAACGACTGTCAAAGAACTACAAATGACAGCCGGGACCAACAGCGTTGCGTGCTTTCCGAGGCACGGAGAAAACTCGGTATGTAGTGGGTGGTCACTCATCCACAGACCAACCTAAGCAAGCGCGGCTTAACCCAAAGATCGACCTGAACAGCTGCTATTATTTAGCCACGAGCTCCACAGCCGCACGGGACCACGTGGAGATATGATATGGGTATTTTATTTTATACTAGCTTTTGCCCGCGGCTTCGCTCGCGTTAAATTCGGGGTAACACAGTTCCCCTAGCGCCTTATTGATTTGTAATAGCAACGCTAAGTTTTCCCTTTTCTTCCCTCTTTCTCCCTCACATCCCACTTTTTTTACAAAAAAAATAGCCTATGTCCGTCTCCTGGTTCCCAACTATCTCTGTACCAGAATTCATCAAAATCGGTTTAGCCATTAAAGCGTGAAGAGGTAACAAACAAACAAACAAACAAACTCACTTTCGCTTTTATAATATTAGTAAGGATTTATAGTATTTTATATATCCATATAGTATAAACTTATAATTAATTATTTTATTTCTTATTTACACCTACCACTGTTTGTCTCTGCATCACCCGAAGGTTGACTGGTAGAAAATGCCTTTGGCATTAAGTCCGCCTCTGTACTTTGTGCTTGAAGTGTTAAATAAATAAATATGGAGTTGAAATTTAAACTATATCCTCAAGTTTTCAGTCCCTTAGAGCTGTTAAAAAATCAATCCTCTAAGTCTACGCAGTCAAAAGATATGGCCGTTTATGTCGTTAGTTTGTACGGAACCCTCGATGCGCGAATCCGACTCGCACTTGACACGATTTTTTTTTATTATATAGCGTCGGTGCACGGTGAGGCAGTCATGTTGCAAATATTTGTGTTTAATAATTACTATTGCGTTACAGTCTCTTGACGTTGGTCTTCTAAAATCACGAATTGATGGCAGCTGGCGTGAAACTGTGACCAAGAACCAGAACTGAACCATGGTTAGCGTGTTGGGTTGACAGGCGAGTATGGAGGGGAGTATGGAGATTTTTGCAAACAAAGAGAGGCTTACACCCAGTAATGGGTGAAAGTCGGCAGGTCCTGTGGATGACGATGAAGTCTTATCGTGTAATTTGTCGGAATGTCATTTGTTTGTTTGTGTAAGTTGTTTGGATCACAAAGATGAGGTTATAAGTTTAGATCAATAAACCGCGTCATCATCCTATAATTCAGTATCTCAAAGTCTTTAAATATGACTTTCGGGCCTTGAAGAATGTTTGCAGAACACTTTGCCTGTTGAACTCACTTTTAATTTGCCAGTTAACTACAGTACATCTCAATAGCCGCGCCCACGTGAGCTCGTTGTCATAAATCCATCGCAGTGAGGTCAAGCAAGATTTACTCTTTGTTGAAGTTGAACGTGACGGTTCACGGAAACTATGCTATTCCGAATCAAAGGCGAAGGAATGCTGCTTTTACGATGTTATTGCGGTTCTGATGAGTTCATTTCTTTTTTCGGGTTAAGTGTGCGCTTGTCAGATGAATGGAGTGTCTCATACCGCTTTGTAATTATACACTGCAGTGTTGCCAGTATCCGCTGGTTACGCACATCATAGAACCGTTTGTGTGGAAACACCTTGCTCGGGCTATTCTATAAGAATACAGCGGCGGCAACGTCAGGTCTCATAGAGAGCCGTCTGGGGTCGTCGCTGCGCTCGAAGCTGTATTCTTAGAGAATAGCACTATAGTACATGTCGGGTTATATAATAACAATAATATTGCAGTGTTATAGGCAATTGGCTGCAATTCATCTTTGGCATGGTACCAAGAAAACCCGGATGTTCGTCCGGATGATGTTGACTTTAATGCATTAACACTGTGTGTAAAATTCAAAATTCAAAACCATTTATTTCAATTAGACCATTACAGGCACTTTTGAATGTCAAGAAACAAAACTAATCTACAGTCCCGGTCACAAGGCATAATAACTTGTGAAAGTACTGTAGTTGCCCATTCCAAAGCGTTGATCTCTATGGAGAAGAATGGGCAAGAAACTCCATGGACACTCTTTTAAATTATAATATTTTTACAAAATTGTTTTTTACATCATTCATGTTGAGATTATACAAATATGTGAGAACGATGTAGAAAGACGTGCACAGTAAGAGCGTCCAGAGTAAATAAAAATCAAAATTTAATTTTCAATCTAAATAAGTTAAAAATAAACCGTGGTAGCTAAAAAATGACCAGTCCCAACTGACAGCGCCCGTTCACGAACATGACGCATGGATCAGCCCCATTCAGCTCGACCATTTTGAAGGGAGCTAAATGACCCGACACACCCGCCACCATCAGCGAGACATTTAAGTGAGCATGACACTATCAACCACCAGGGCTTCGTCAAGTCAATAATAATACATAGCACTCACATATGGGCTTAATAATTATACAATACTAGAGAATTGATTCTATACATTGCAAAGATAGTCTTACAATCTTCTGCAGCTTCCACTATAGCTTCAGATACCAATCAATGAGTTTACCCCTATTCTTGTGGAGCAGGACCAGCATTGAGCCAAGCATTTTTATCATCAATATAATCCCCCAACTTATAATATGCTTGCCTACATAGTGTGCGTTTAATACAAGATTTAAATTTCGTTTCATTCAGTTGAAGAATGTGGGGAGGTATTTTATTGTAGCATTTCAAACAGTACCCCATGAAAGATGAGTCCACTTTAGCCAACCTGAAACCCGGCTGAACTAATTGGTCCCTATTTCTAGTATTATAATTGTGTCTGTCACCTCTTTTACTAAAAATATGCAAGTTTTTCCTGACATACATGATGTTTTCATAAATATATTGACAAGGTACTGTCATGATGTTAATATCCTTAAACTGTTCCCTTAAAGAATCTCGCCTACGTAGGTTATATATGGCTCTGATGGCTCTTTTCTGCAGAATAAATATAGACTCGATGTCTGCACCCCGTCCCCAAAGTAAAATAGTACCTAAGTTTTTACAAGACCTCATTTGGGACCTAATTCTACAAAATACCTAGATGAGTCTTGTATAAAACAGTAATTTTATACAAAATTGCTTGAACCTGGATACTGATAATATGTATAATCAGTACTTCTGTACTACCGAGCACATTGGTTTCTCATCTAGGGTAACTTCAATAAAAAGCTGAACAAACTTTAAAACGATTTTACAGTACAAACTAAAATTCCCGAGACATTCGAACGCAAAGGAACTTCTGATGAAATCCACAGTGACTGGCTGTACTATGTTGATAGATATTGAACCGTAACGTAAGGGTACCTTTTGCTGCCAAGGTTGCGGGTTGTTCGAAAGAGATACCGCGGCCCCGGAACGTAAAGAAGGAACTTGGGTGGGTTTTAGTCAGTACAAGTCTGACACTCCCCCCCACTCCGCCCAGAGCGGGGCAAGTTATTTGATGATTTCCCACCCCAAAAAAGAAAAATAGGGTACCATCTGGGATCACATTTAGGTCACGGCTGTCATACAGTCGTATGATAGCCGCGACCTAAATGTGTAAGCCAATCAGACGGTCCATGTTGCCCACTCTTGCGCCGCGTGCCGCCAGGGCCGCCAGGCTTCCGACAATATGACTGAGGCATTAGTCCCAATGATAGAACATACAACGTATAGATATGTCAAACTTAGTTGGATACTACATTCCTCATAAGTCGATGCTTCAGTTCTGGGCAATGGCGAATGTTGCAAGATCTGATCAACACTCTCAGTATTTTTATGGCGAGTCTTAATACTAAGATAGCGTCATAATACAGGTAACTCGACACCGTGTTTATGTGATTACCTAAGTAAATAGCAGCGCGCTGTCTGCTGCGCCGTGTGTCTGCCTCGAGTTATAATCTGCGGTCATTCCTGTGTTCGAGTCACGTGTAAGAAACATTATATCACAACAAATCATCAGCGATACCCAGCGGTACCGCGCGTCGGTCGTCAGCGCATATCTTTTGACTCCGTAGACTTAGACGGTTGAGTTTTCACAGCTCCAAGGGACCACATACTTAGGTATACAGTTTTAATTTCGTTACCTCTACATGTTTCTGAGATAAAGGGTCTTGACAGACAGACGGACAACAAAGTGATTCTACAAGGGTTTCGTCTTTTCTTTTAGAGGTACGGAATCCTAAAACATAAACAAACTTCTCATTCCGTACAACATCGACGGCTGACAAGTGTCGGAATTCGGCATTCTGCGACACTCGTTTAGAAACAATAGCAAGCTCAACAACAAACAAAAAAAAGGCTGACAACTTTTTTGAAACATGAAAAACCTTTTCGTCAAAAAAGTCGGGAGTGATTCATGTTACACACATGCTACGTGAAATTGAGTTTTAACTCGTTATGTTTCACGGGAGCTCACTTGGTAGAAAATAAAAGTATCAGCAGCTGATGTGTACCATCGGCTATGTGGATAGTTCCCGATGTTGCTCGCTGCGATCTCAGCTCTACTCATTAAATACAGTATAGGATCCGTTTTAATGATTGTCTGCAAACACAAATTTATTTTTTTCGAACAAATTGCACCCCCCATTTGATATGTAACCATGCGCTTCGTTCTTCATGAACAAGTCATTAGTCTCCAAGATCCTAGCCGCTCGAGCTGATTAATGACCTCTGGCTAAAAAACCCCAACGCGAATATTAATATGAAAATGTCGACAGGAAGAAATTATGGGCCCGTCATAGAAGTGGCAGATAAAAAATGGAAGCAAAGTTTTTAGGACTAATCAATGTAATTTTATCTTAAAATCAAGTATTTGAATAGTTATTTACTTACTAACTATTCAAGCAAACATTATTTGGAGAGAGGAGCTATTTTATTTTTCTTTGTCCCAAAATAAGACTGTGGACTAGCCTGTTATAAATGTAAATGAATTAGAAGTTACTGGTCCTTCAGTGTTCAGGTGAATTAGGGCTAAAATCTGAGCCTTGAAAGTTGTAGCCGCCATTAAAGTAAGTGCTTCTAGAAAAATCCTGACGCGGAAAATAATTGAAACAAAGAACCTACTGCTTTAGAGGTTTCATATTGAACAAAAATGTTTGAGATTAATGTTTTAGAGTTTTACAGCCTTTATTATTACAATAGGTTTTTCTCCCATCGCAATGTTTCCCGCTCGAGTCGAGAGCTCGAGGTATTATTATTTTTTTGTTTTTTTTTTCATTAATTCTTAATCCAGTTCTGGGAAAAGAATTAATTTGTACCTTTGTTTTTGAAATACTCGATTTCTTTCTCTTGAAATATGAAATGTTTTTTTTTATAATAAAATAATAAAAACGAATCGTTTACATGAATACCATTGCTTTTAGTTCAATAATAATTTTTACATAAACTTGAATTATTTGCTACGAGTATTTCTCTACAACGTTTTCTTGTCATAAATCAAATCGATAAATCAATGATAACGTAATCGATTACGGTATTTATCGGTGTTATATTTTATTGTTATAGGCTTCTAGGCTCTTTATAACTGATTCAATTGTTTCCTGAGCTTTCAATATATTTTTACTTCAAGGCGACGGGTAGTACTGCACTTGGCTATCTCGGCTAGGCATCATTCAAGTCGGGTGTTTTTTCCCTAAACGTTCCATCCCCTCCCATAACATGTTCATATTCATGTTCACCTGTCCTCACCATACTTTTAGTTTGCAGCACAAATACGTGTCTATGTCTTAAAAGAGAGACCCTTTAGTCGAGTTTAAGATTGAAGTGATTGAAATAAGGTACATTTCATTAAATAACACACACACACAAAACAGAATTATACGAGACAGGTGAATCCAACGATTTTAATGTTTGCGAGTAAATGTGGTCTCCTATAGTTCCCGATATGTCGCAGTACAGAAGTTTGTAGCCCAAGACAGTGGATTAGTGTGTCGTTGGTGTGTGGTAACTTACCGTCAGTGAGCAGCGGCTGCACGTCGGCGTCGGGCCGGCCGGCGGGGCACAGCGGCAGCGCCGGGGACGACTGCGCCGCGCCGCCTTCGGCCTCGACCTGCGCAAACAAACATACATGTTAATACCAGGGGATGATCATATTGTCAGCCTCTGTGAAACTGTGCCTTCATCAGTAACACTCGAGTCAGTCCACTGCTGGACAGACGGGGTCCGCGTCCCGTCTAAGCCGGATAACGTTTGAACGTCGTCGAACTATCGAGCTAAGGATGAGGATGAGGTAAATGGGTCAAATGAAAATTCTTTACAAAGAATATTAAAGTCCTTACTTGCTCGCACCATGTATGAGTTTTGCCTGTTATTCGAAGAAGAAAAAGCAATAGGTGGATTGAATCTAAAGATATACCAGTACGACACAAAGGTCAGTGACTTTACATGACATAAGGTAGCTACGTGTTCCCTCCATGCTCTAAACACATTCCCGCGACTCGTGTGGGGTCACGAGACGTCGCGAAATTGGGCAATTTTTGAATCGATAGCCGATTCAATAGTGCTGCCGCCGCACTCATACTAACATGCCATTCGGAAAATTGCACTGAAATGATACATTTGGAATAGTTTTAGTAAAAATGATTGTAGAATCACATAACCACGATTTTATTAGCTTCGCTTGTAACTGGCTGAGTAAAAAATCTTAGAAGTTAAAATTCTTAGTTAATTACGAACCCTATTGTTACACGTGAATGCCAGATTAATTCTTAAAGTTTGGATATTGATTGTCGATACACAATATTTTCTAAAAAAATCATAATCGTGTTTTACATTTCTACAGTAATACATTCTCCTTGTGGGAAATAAATATTGCAATATGTACCCTGTTGATATTACTAACGAGAGGTAGACACAGATGATATTACTAACAAGAGGTAGACACAGATGATATTACTAACCAGAGGTAGACACAGATGATATTACTAACGAGAGGTAGACACAGATGATATTACTAACGAGAGGTAGACACAGATGATATTACTAACGAAAGGTAGACACAGATGATATTACTAACCAGAGGTAGACACAGATGATATTACTAACGAGAGGTAGACACAGATGATATTACTAACGAGAGGTAGACGCAGATGATATTACTAACGAGAGGTAGACACAGATGATATTACTAACGAGAGGTAGACACATGATAGTAACTGTAAACATCATGTTAGTGAAAACTCATTCCCCAAACATCACAAGCACGTTTAAGAAGCTTTTTTTTCAATTATTTCTGCACATGATTAAACTCACACCATTTTACTTATGGGGGTAGGTAGAAACTATAGAGCGCCACCTGGTACGCCTCTCACATAGTTCTTGCGCCTCGTTCGCGTTCATACCCTTACTCATACGCCGGGTACGATTACTACGTACGTGAGCCTGGCCCTTCTGTACAATCAAAATCATCCTAAATGTTATGTTGTAAAACTGTAGTCACCTTCTTGTTCACAACGTGCCATTGCCCCGGCTCACCGGGCGCACGAGCCGGTAGCAGGCGATGACGGGCAGCGAGTTGCACAGCAAGTTCAGCGCCACCAGGGCGCAGCAGCAGTACGACAAGCAGCGACCGACCAGCGGCAAGCCCAGTATCACATCACACACGTTGTATGCACACAACGACTCACACATGCAATGTAACATGTACATTGCAAACCACATCACTAACTCGTTGCACACTATTTTCGTGTAGTTCTTGATCTCACACACAAATAGATCTATAACAAAGACTACGATTTCAATATTTGATCAGTTTTTCGTGTTAATATTTTTTGAAAACGACTAGTCATCCCTTAGTGTTACTGTCAAATGCATCGATTAAATCCTCTGTGGCAACAAACAGCCCTGACTAAGGAGTATCGATACACGTGTTATATTTGCATGCGGGACTGTGCCAAGTGAAGCCTGCTTCCATAACATAGCCATGACTCGTTAAAACAGGTAAAACAAATGCTGGTCACTTGGAAATATTAAATAGATTTTCCTTTGGCCTCCACAGAGTAGCGAGCGGGGAGGTTGCATCTCATTCCGCATCTTATCTCGCAATCCAATCTCGTTCATTACAGGAAATGGTCCCCGTCTGCAGCACAGACAGGCACCCTCACCGACCGACCGCTATCATTGCTATGTAACTATCCAGTGGCAACACTCAATTAATTTATGATCTGTGCTTGACGCAGTAATACAATTTAGAACTTATTGTGTTTTTGGAGAAATTAGCGATATGGTAGGCAAAGTTGAGTAACGTCAGCTCTCCGTAAAACTAAGTTAAGTCACTTCTCCCAAGTTACAGTTTCAACCTAGACACACCTGAACCAACCAATTGTTAAAGGATTTATAATTGTATCTCTTTTACTTCATGATTGATTATGATATTGACTTCCTCAATAAAATAGTTTTCAAACCAACACTTACAGTTCGTATCAGTGTTGATAAAGGGAGCCAGCAAGTAACGAGGCAGGCTTATGAGACAGTGTGTGCTGAATGACGAGCTCTATTAGCGATGGAGGCTAGCTTGAGCAACAGGCTAGGTGACGGAGACTCGGGCTTACATTGATAGCGTGCTGACGGGTCATAATCTAGGCCTTTGTCCCACTAACTAAGATGAACTAATTACTGTGTGTTCAAGATTTTTGTTAAAATGTTCCGCTTAATCATAGCAGGTACCAGTCATATTGCAGTATATTGCAGGGCTACACAAATACCCCGGAGTCATACAGTGTACGTTTCTAAGATATCGCATCATGTCGGAAAGTTATTAAAACCAACATTGACCGTCTCAAAGTTTTCGTATTACTGCCAGTAATGATTGTGTGCTCTAGATATTGGTTCTATTGTCTCAACAATATTACGATGTCGTTCATATGAGATCGTTCTGTAAAGAAGTAATATTGAGCTGTTGTTGGCTTCAGATTTATATTGAGAATTAATTTATACTTGAGCACAACAGGTATGTTTCTTATTTAAATAATTATGTAAATGGGCTATCAACGCGATGACGTCATAGGTATGTTTCTCATAATTAATGCAAAATCTATTTGAAGAACAGCTCTAAAGGTATTCTAACAAGTTTGAAGGAACTTTTAAGGTACTGTTTATGATCCTAAGCAACTGTAAGTCCTAACTTATGAACAACAAACAAGTCTCAACTGCTTCTAAAACGGCAACAGCCACTTTGTTGCCAAAGAAAAGGTCTGTGAAACACTAACACCTTTGTATCAAAGCGAAAATTAGCATTTCGCGGCGGTGGAGCGGGGTGCGGGGCGCGGGATGGGAGATGCGGGGGTCGCAGGCGAGCATGAAATATTCATAGTTTTAGTTGCTGTCGGCAAGTTGGAATCAGTTCGCCAAGCTGTGGTTTGTGAGCTTGACGAGGGAACGGCGGCAGATGTCTTTTTCTAAACAACAGATCTTTAGCAAGATAAAAGAGAAGCAATGTTTTAATTGTTTTTACAGATAGGAAATCATCATCTTACTCCTCCCGCTCTGGGTGGAGCGGAAGGGATTATCAGATGTATACTGACTAAAACACATCCGTGTTTATTCTCTTACACTTTTGGTTCCTGGGCCGCGGTGGCCATTTCGAACATCCCACAGCCCCGACAGGCAGTGGCCCAAACGGGCCCTTGAAATGTGCTGACGTCTCACCATCACTCGTGCACTATTACCTCCAGGTCCCACAGTGATCGGGCAAGAAGGCTTGCTGCTTCGTCGACGGAGATCGTGCGGTACCCCCGGATTGGCCTTATGGTAGCCATAGGGGGAAATCTGGGAGTAACGCACGATCCCTGTAAAGGGCCATACACTATACAAACGCCACGTAAAGCCTGCGGCGGGAGGCGTTTGGCGTTTTTCCCCCTCACATTGGGATGTATTTACGTGTGAGGTCACGGTCGTGTACCTCCAGCAACCAGAGTACTTGTAACTCCCGAGAACAGTAATAATCTATAATTTAGATGGAAAACCAATAAGCTTATTATTAAGCTAACAAGTCAGATATTACTCTGAGTATTAGGTTACCATATTAAATTCTCTGTAAATTGTTTACGAAACAGTAATTTATTGCCAACTCTAAGACCAGCAAAGCCAGGGCTTCACTAAATCACTGGCTGAGCGGCCTTTGTCCAAATGTTTTTTTTTGTAGGAGGTCATTCCGAAACCTGTAATTGCTACGAATGGTAAGGTCAGCGTAATAGTAAGAAATTGTATCTGAAATATACATCCTATGTATATGGGCGCCAGCATCGCATTCTCCGTTCCGGAACACCGCTGTAAGTTAGATTATATATATATATATGTAGGTATAGTTAGATTGTAATACTTATTAGATGGAGGGAAAATACAGGTCTAGTCATGAATCTCTGTTAATTTTGCTCTACGTTGTGAATTTAATCCAGGGACCGTAATGTTTATTGCGTATAATTTAGTATTAAGTTGGTATTATCAGGAACCTATATACATCACTGGATCAAAAGCGCGTCTGCCTGGAGGTTATCTGTTCGTCTTGTGATCGATTCATTGTGTAACAGTCGTCTTGGTTGTATGTTAATCGTATAACTAAAACATTTTATGTGTCATGTAGTTTAGTTAACATTAGTTTTGTGTTCAAAGAATGTTTAGGCTTAAAAGAGAAAAAAAAAACATAATAAAAAAACTTGGACGAAGATGGATTCACTTTGTCATATGCTGCCAAAAGATTAATATTTCTGAGAACTACCTAACTGTTATTACATAAGGTTCGGGGAGCTCGTAGGTACGCCACGTGCGTGGTCCTCAACTTGTGTTGGCAATTGGAGGTAACACCGCGGCGCTTGTAGTTATGCTGGAGTTCAGTTACAAACTTGTTCGGGACATGACAGGTGGTGACGCGTGACGTGGGCGAGTGTTGAGTGACGTCACAAACCATCCCCTTAGTTTAGCTAAGGTAACCGAATCAAGAAGCCTTGTTTGCTTTACAGGTAAAAGGGACACACTTGATAATCGTAGTATTAAGTATATGTATACAGTGAGCTAACTTTACGTATATTAGGGATTACTGTCAGGGTGTCTATTTGCTTCTCAATGCAATTCACTACTGATGGACTCAATAAAGGTAAAATCATAACAAAAAGTTTAAAACAAACTTTTACCTATGTTTGACGTTTGACGAGTTCAGCGAGACAAAAGAGTTGTTAACAAGTAGGGATTTATATATTTCTCTTTTAATATTCTCTCAATAAATGGAAAATAACGAAAGTTTTTCTCGAGCAAGCACAAGTGCAGCCAGTTGTATCTACAGCACTGTGTAGTTGGTTGGCATGGCAGGAGGTTGCGGTGATTGCAATAAAGGTCGCGTGGCAGCCGGCCATCGCTTATAGCGGGGTTTCATTTGATTGCCCGCTGAGCCACTTCTTGCTACTTCATCTGCTTGCCTCTATCTCTACGGGTTTGTTGAACTGCCAATGGTTTAATGTAGAAATGTTGCAATGACAACCGCATTTTTTTTAGGAAGATGAATAAAATATCATTTTATTTTCGAGAACTAAGTTAGTCTTGGTATTTTAGGAGTCTGGGTAAGGGACTCAGTAAAAGGAATGAATTTAGCATTTTGACGGATTCATCCGAGCCAGGCACACCTCGCGCGCCCTCACCGCGTGATTGTCATGACATTTACATTGGGTTCAGCTTTTATAAGGGCACTTTACTGAGTGAGATGTGTGCGTGACGTATACTTGTATCTGTATACTGAACACTGAACACCTGCCGGCTGCCACTCGAGTTATATTACTGTATCAAAATGTAGGTTAATAAAACCTCAGCTAAAATTAACTTTTGAAACTCCATTTTGCTCTCAGCGTTTTATCGCCAAGCATTTTTCAGTTTTATACTTTTTAATTGCTTGTACATTTGACGACAAAAGTTGGGAACTTCGGCAGTCGGCGGTAAGCATGCAACCAGATCGTTAGCGAGTCAAGTTACTTGTCATAATGAGAAGGTATCTCTTCGTCATGGAACTTAAAACTTGGCCGCGACTTGCCGCCTAGCTCGCCTGTGCCTGAACCAAGTTTCCGTAAGGAAACTTTACGAGAACGTCGCTTTTAACTAAGTGAACTGAGATTTCGTTGTAGTCACTTGTTCCTAGTTTCGGAAATCTTTTACACAAATAATAATTTACTAACGTGTTTACTAACTACTAGTAGTAATATAAAGTCAAATCAAAGTATGTTTCCTACGCAACCATTCAGTAAGTGAGAGAAGTCGGAGGTCAGTCTGCCCGAAGCCGATTTCTGTGGAGTGTAACATAGATAATTTAAAACCAGAACAAAGGACAATGGGCACCTTCGCTCCGGATATTAAAAATAATACATGTGGGCAATCCTGCAAGCCGACGGCGACGTACGGTTCGGAATAATAACACCACTTTATGGAACAAAACAAGGCCATATTTACCCACATTGGGCAAGTGTCCAGGGCTGCACGATCCAAGATAGAACTGTTCCGTTAAGTGTTATGGCTAGTGGTTGTCAAAAAAAGTTTATCTGATACTAGGCTCCCATAAGCTCGTTGGTGTAGTGGTCACTGCTGAGTATGAGGTTGTGGGTTCAATTCTCAGGTCGGGCAAATTTTGGTTAGGTTATTGAGTATTTTTTAAACACGGAGTCGATATCTGTGCCCAGTTGATAATGTGGTTATACTTACTATTAGATAAAGTACCTCTGCTTAAACTTTTGGGGTTTACAAGGGTAATATTACGTTTTGTTACCGAGAGATATTAAACATATGGGGTTGCCTTCGTTTTAGTATTTTCAGTTTAAGTCAATGGTTACTTTTAGGCCTATTACTGCGGAGAGAGTGCAAATTGGACCTCCAGGTATCGGAGTGTACGCGCCAGTCGCGCGGGACACATGTTCTAAATCATATTCAAACATCAATGGCATAAAGTAATCAGTTAAATAAAGCCCATTCAAATTATGAATATCAAAAACACTGTGCGTGTACGGTGCAACCATACACTAATAATGCACGAATGCCTGTTTGTGCATTTTTACATCATTTCACTAATTGATATTGGTCGCATTTTTATTAATAAACCTTTAGTCCGGACAGCATTATCATTTAAGCAACTTCTTAGCTTCTACACACTTATATTAAGTATATCTGTATGAATGAAATTACAACAAAACCTAACCAACCCGAGGCGGGGTGCTGAAAAACTCGAACTTGCTCTTGCATCTTACAACAGCCCCGTTATCCTCAATTAGTGCCCTAGTTATGATTGACTACCAGTAAAATATTATGATAAGAATGGAAACAATTCTACCGCAACGGAATTCTGTTGGTTTGACCGGTAAAGTTTAGTGTGACACGAGGGTGTTTTGCGATAAATAATATGTATAGACTTCGACCCTGATAAGCCTATGTTTACCCAAGTGAAGTGACCATTACAGCTTAACTTTAAAACGACATTTAGTCACACGCAATGCTTAGCCAGTAATGCGTAATGCAGCACCAAGTTATTAGTTACTAGGTTAAACCTATATTGTAAGTCTACAACCAAGTTTTGTTTGAATTCAACCATGAAATTGACAGAAATAATTAATTATTGTTACTGGAAACTCAACCTTTACAATAATACTTCAAACTTAAACTACCAGAATGTAGTCAACATTAATGCCACTTTACAAAGTTCAACATGAACAGTTTGATATTAAATCGAAAGGTTGTATTAGCGTCTCGTCACAGTTGGCAGATCGTGACAGGTCGTGGCAGGCACTGGCAGGCTGTGGCAGGTTGTGGCAGGTGCGCGTGTGCCGGTGATGGGCATTGTTTGACAGCTGGACATTACGCGATGTCCAGCGCTGTTTACAGACCCAAGCGCTAGTTGTAGGAAATCACGAACAAGCTTTATTTATTATGCATTAGTACTATGCATTGAAATTAGGTCAGAGAAGTAATATTGTTCGAACGTGCGGTTAAAAACTGATTAGGTACAACATTTACAACTACACGATCATCTTCATGCCCGATAGGATTATCACTATAAATTGTTAGTGCATACTTTTGCTTATGCACCTGATTGACGATGTATGACAGACTCCAAAAAGAATTACTCAAGATCCGTGTATTAATGAACAAGGGGATTCAGTTAAACATTGTTTTATAACAGGAATAATACAACAAAAATATTGAACCTCTCTTGAACCTACGACCGAAGTTATTAGAAACCAAATAAGTATATCACAACGCCATAGTTGTAATTGAAACTGCTCCAGTGTTAGACTATTGCGAATTTATATTAATTGCAATCCGCGAGCTTTCATCACAATTTGTTCGTTTCAACAAGTTTAAGTGATTGCCAACATTTGCGCTAAAATATTAATTTGCCCTTTTTGGTTTTACCGTCAATTCAATCTCAGCGTTATCCTTACTAATATTATAAAAGCGAAAGTGAGTTTGTTTGTTTGTTACCTCTTCACGCTTTAATGGCTAAACCGATTTTGATGAATTCTGGTACAGAGATAGTTGGAAACCAGGAGACGGACATAGGTTAATTTTTTTAATAAAAAGTGGGATGGGAGGGAGAAAGAGGGAAGAAAAGGGAAAACTTAGCGTTGCTATTACAAATCAATAAGGCGCAAGGGGAACTGTGTTACCCCGAATTTAACGCGAGCGAAGCCGCGAGCAAAACCTAGTATAGAATCAAATGAAAATGGCGATGAGTGTTCAATTTAGAACCAGGAAAGCCTAGGTTTGGGAAGGCCGCACTGTGGGATAACAGACCGAATCCCACAGCTGGGCAATGTTCATTACTTCCAGTTCTTTAGATCTAGAACTTATGTTGAACCTGTTGAGCACTGATCGTTGGTTTTATTCAAATCAGCAGGTCCCACCATATTCTGCTTGGTCTACTGAGAGTCCGCGGAGCTTCACCCCGTCTGGCTGTGCCAGGGGCCCGCATCAGATCGTCTATTAATGAAAACTTATTAAAATATGTAGAAAAAGGTGTAAAGGTTTTAGAAAAGTAAGTGAGACTAAAAATCATTAGATTCCACTCCAGATAAAATTATAATAATATGGAATGGCGCCCACCTGATACAAATGTGCTTGTTTTTTTTCAGATAAGTTTGTTTAGTATATTTTTTAATTTCGTGTTTTTTTTTCAGTTTAATACTATTGTTTATAGGACTATATTTATTTATACCGTTTTTCATCTTGATAAAACCAAAATAAATTTCAAATTCAACAGACCATCTTTCAACTATTTGAAACAAACAACTATATCTAAATCAATATTTATGCATCAAATCAAAATTATACATTCATGAACTAAATACTCAATTTTATGAATTTCTTGTGATTTATGTAATGCCTATGATTTGAAGCTTATTTAAGATTTCTAAAGCACCAAATTTGTGACCCAATGTTTAATGTAATATCTCAATGTACTATTGCCATCATCATCACTATCAGCCACTACCAGTCCACTGCTGGACCTGAGCCTCTCTCAAGGTGCATCACTTACCCCATGTACCAAATTTACGGCACGGTTGGCGCAGTGCCTGTGCGGTCGACTGCTGCGCTGCGTGTCGCGGGTTCGATTCCCGCACGGAACAAATATTTGTATGACCTGCAGATAGTTGTTTCGGGTCTGGCTGTTTGTGTATGTGAGTTTAAATGTTTGTAAAACGCACCCGGGTGAATATCCCAGGCGCTAATTTTACGTGTCCACGTTGAGAATCATGGTGTAAAATGATGGGATGTTTCTTATTTTTTTTTTCTAGTGAACTACTTAACTTATTCCACTTAGGGCCACAATTTTTTTTTAAATAGGCTTACCTATGGAGGCTAGGAAAAATAAATAACTTTAAAATTCAAGTTTGGTGGCTTGTCCTAGCTCCATTTTTTGATATAAATGTATTTACCAAAGGAACAATTTAAAGTGAAGTAAAAAACAAATTATTTCATTGGTAAATGCATATGACACACTATCTAAAAACATCTAAATCATATTATAAAATTGATGTTAAAAGCACAGGATACTCGATTCAAGTTTGTCCTAGCAAAAATCATATTTTTGGTAGCACTTTTTCAATTTACATTATCATGAAGATTCGTGCGTGTGCGATCAATCGCTTTTTATGTTCTGTATTTCTCAGTCGTGCGCGGGAAGTGGCGCGTAACAGGTCTGTGCTTAGTGCTGTAATTGCTCGCCAAAAACGAAGTATTCATCTTGGGTCGAACAGGGGACAAGAATTTGTCAATTTTGGTGGATCGATTTGCTGGTGATTTTTTAGTGTTTTAATAGTAAGCTACGTATTGTAGGTAGTGATTTGGGTAACTTATTTATCAGTAATATTTATTCTTTTGTATCTTAATAACTGTATTTTTTAAGATGTTTTTTATGCCTGGTTTCAATTTTGGTGGTTCAATTTTGGTGGCTTTGGTGGCGATTTTCACCACCAAAATTGAAAATAAGCCACCAAAATTTAAGTATGTACTGTTTATATATTATTTGTACATATAAAGACAGTTTTTCACTACACATTGTTCATTTATATGTATACGTTACTATTCTATTTGTTTCTGTTCTGTTTGTTCTATTTATTAAAGTGCACATGCCATGCTATTTTTCTGCACTACTCTAAGGTCTCAGGTGTTGGTCGAGGCTCTTGGCAATTAAGCCATTGGCTGTAACGACTATCGGCACAATGATCGCTGAGTCCACGTCCCACATGTCGACAACCTCGCGAGCCAAGTCAATATACTTGATTTGTTTATCTTTTTCGGCTTCCACAAGGTTCTCGTCATGTGGGACCGTTATGTCAACAATCATTGCGCGCCGCTCTGATCGATCCACCACCACATCAGGTTTATTTGCTACAATAGTCCTGTCAGTGATGATGGATCGATCCCTATACAATTACGTGTACAATTATAAATACTTATTTAAGTATTAATTATTTTAATATTACATGTTTTTTTGTAATAAAGACGAGACAAGGTTCATGTTTAAAAACTATAATATCTTTTCTTTATATATTTTACGGTTTAATATTGTTATTTAATCATGTTTTATTTTAGAGTTTATTATGTTTTAGTTTCTTAGTTTTGCTGAGAAAAATTTTGTAGTATGGCAGGTAATTTTGTTCAAAATAAAAAGTTTTTTTTTTAAGTCTACCCTCATAGTTCTCATTACGAGTTTATCAGATAAATAATAAATATTGTGGTACTTACTACCGATGACCGCAAGAAAGTATGGCAAGGCAAGGAGCTTCACGGGCGCTTTTACCGGGCTCTTCATGGGCCCGATGTAAATTTTCTAGCATCCGTATCCTGGCTACGATTCAGCGACCTTTTTGGGGAAACTGTAGATTTTGTCTGTGCGATTATGGATGAAGTTATGTTGACGAACAACTACCGGAAATATATTATGAAGGATGGGACGGTTGATGTGTGTCGGGCATGCCACCATGTCACCCATCCGGTTGAGTCCATCGGACATATTATTTCTGGTTGTTCTCGTCTAGCTAACGGCGAGTACTTGCATAGGCACAACCAAGTAGCTAGGATTATTCATCAGCAACTTGCCTTGAAATATAATCTTGTGGAATCTGAGGTACCATACTACAAATATGTGCCCGACCCAGTTCTCGAGAAAGACCATGTCACGCTGTACTGGGATCGGTCTATCATTACTGACAGGACTATTGTCGCCAATAAGCCTGACATAGTGGTGATAAGATATAATCACCCCGCATGACGAGAACCTCGTGAAAGCTGAGAAAGAAAAACAACTAAAATATCTCGACTTGGCACACGAGGTTGTTGACATGTGGAATGTGAACTCGGCTATCATTGTGCCGATTGCCGTAACGGCCAATGGCTTGATTGCCAAGAGTCTCGACGAACATCTGTCGAAGCTCTCCTTAGGCGGTTGGATCAAGGGCCTGATTCTGAAGGCAGTTCACCTCGATACGGCTTGTATTGTGAGGAGGTTCCTGTCTCTGGAACTCTAACCACCGGTAGCTTCGACCCTGTTCCCGATACCGGTGGGCTACTATTTTTTGTATTTTTAAATGTTTCTTTTTTATTTTCTGTTTTCATTTAGAAATATTTCAAAAAAATATTAAAATGTATTTAACTGAATAAACGAAATATTATTATAACAAGACTGAGTTTTATTAACTGATGGAGTTTTTTGGTCATTGAGCTTTATTAGTGAGATTTAAGTTTGTGACAAAAACTGATTTTTAATGTATTGTTTTAAGCACTTTCAATTTTGGTGGACCAATATCAATTTTGGTGGTCAACTTTTAATTTTGGTGGACAATTTTCAATTTTGGTGGCTCCACTAATCTTTGAACTCAAATATCTCAAAAAGTTACCAAGATATTTTCGGACCTCATGAAGATTCCTAAAGCTTGAACCTTCTATTTTTTTCCTAGGTCAATAGTTTCACGAAAAGTTAAGAAAAATTTTTGCCACCAAAATTGACAAAAATATGGACTTGTTGATATTCACCCACCCACGATACAGGAGAAATTTTTAGTGTGGGGCAAGGTTTTTCTTTAAAGAAAAATATACTTATACCTACTTATCTTTGTTGTAAGTTTTGAAAAGTTAAGTGAAAATGGCAACTAACCAACTTGAAATCATTATACATCCAAAATGGTTCTTCTAAATGAAAAATAATCAGAGAAACCTAAATTTGATTTTCCTGGTTTTTTTTAAATAGTGTGTGAATAATGAATACTTCACACTTGCTTTCATGTCTTTAGTAACTCTTGCAACGGTATGACAAATGGTTTTACATCATCAAATCAGACGTTTGGTCTCTGGAGCACCACAAACATACATACATACATACATAGGCCGATAGAAACATTACCCTCCTTTGCATCGCGGAGTTGGGTATAAAAGATACGTTCCTAATACGACCCTCACCAGATTTATCTTCTTTTTTATTAAATTGTTATGGAAAAGGATCGAAGTTGAGTCGACACCGCGGTCGAAGCGAACGTTCAGTCGGTAATAAAACAGAATTGACAAGGTATGAGTCACGTCCCAGCACAATGTACTGTTCGATACGATTCACGTCGTCATAAGTGGAGGACGCCTTTTCATCAAGCGAATGTACAAAGGTTGTCAGCACAAGGCGCTATACGTTGACATTTGGGAATATTGTCTGCGCGGCACGCGGCGGTATCTGCTGTCAACGAGTTTGAACATTGGAATATGTACGGACATTTTAGATGCAAATACCATAAATAAAAGGAGACATCAAGTACTAGGTGGGTAGGCTTCAAGATCAGAAAATGATATGGAGGAAACCTCTGTAGTAAAAATTGAAATAGAATGCAAATCAAATGATTCCCAATATATCAATGTTTTGCAGAGCCTACAGATAGATAGATAGATAGATAGAATATTCTTTATTATGTACACCATACAAGTAACAAGAATAATACTAGACAAACTTATAAATAGGGTGACACAATGGGCGGTCTTATCGCTAAAAGCGATCTTTTCAAGACAACCTTTGGATGTTTGGATGGACAGTGACCTCAAAGGTATTTATTAAACCGTTTGTTTTGCATTCCACGTATTGTTTTATTTATCCTAAATCTATTATTCTCTTTGTAAGCTATCGCGACCGACGGGACGCGCCACGCCGCGCCGCGACCCAAGTGTTGTCCCGTTGTTATTGTTGTTGTTAGTGTTTCGTTTTGTTTTACTGTTAAACCAACTGTAGGTTGTTTGTTGTTGTACGTTCCCAATGTTGATATAAGGAGGTTGTCTACGAAACATTGCGCAGTATTTTTGTAGAATACGAACTCTCTATAGCTGCGAGTATAGATCAACAGAATAATACAAGGAAAGCTTTTGAGGTCGTTCAGACATCAATCGATGAAACAGTGCCTTTCAGATCAAAACTCAGCTTCAACTGAAATAATCTGTTTGATACTTGAAACAAAGAATGAAGAAGAACACAATTAAGATGTAGCGGACATTTAGATAAGATTACTAAACCGGACCTAAGTGGACCAGTGTGTGATGACGTTTGTTTGCACTCCTGCCGAGCACATTAAGAGCCGAATGGAGTGGAGTGGAGTGGTTAGGATGTAGACTTAGTAGAACATAATTAGTGCAAAAAATACCAGACAGTTCCCCCGGGTGCCGAAAGTCTAGCGGAAGTCATAGAGCTGCTTAATAAGCCAGAACATGTTCATCTCTCTCATAGATGACACACAACCCAATTAATAATCACTCGAATTTCCCCGTGGTATTATAATCACGAGAAAGCAAATTAAAATACGCTATCCAACAAATCCTTGCACCAAACGTAAAAACGTTTGGTGCAAGGATTTGTTGGCTTGTAACAAGTTGAGCTAAGCTCATCAGCCGAATTATACCGAAATGGGAAAAGTTGCCAACAAATATTGGAAGGAACCCTTGCTTGGCGTTATTTACATTAAAATACAAAAATACGGCCGGATAATGTTGCCCTGCACGACCTCGCAATGGAAAGCGAACAGGGGACCGCTTTAGGTTGATTCTGTAGTTTTGATATGACGATATCAACTAAGTCCATTGAACTATTAGGGTCGTATTAGGCGTTTTGGCTCGTATCCTCGATTGGTAACAGTAGGTACATAATACTACTTGTATAGCTATATAATAATAGCCATAGAATAGCCATAGCTAGGAGAAAAGTTTTAACTGATTTGCTTATAATTAAAATGTAAAGATTCTATATCAAAGTATGTTAAGTACGATGTACAAATAAGTTAAGTGTGGGTCTTTTGTTACCTCCTGAGTGTTTCTGGACATAGGCTCGTTCTAAGTGGAACTTATTATTCCGCTGCCCTATCATACAAGGTGAATAGGCGACACGGACGCTTCAAAGGCATTTGTGCCTAGCAGGTGATCTTGTTTTGGGTAATGATGTGATACTCGTAAGTTATTTCATCTGTGTTAAGTAATAAAAATGTTCTTTCAGTTAAATGCCAAAAAAATATAACAAGATATCGGTGATAAATTTTGACCTAAGCCCCGCGAGGAAGTAATTGAATTCTTATTGTAAAAGTTCGGAAAGCAGTGCCGTTGTCGTGCGTCCGTCGCGGAATACTTGAGAATTTAATAAAAAGGAATCAGGGAACATTTAACCGGTACCAATGAGGAAGTGGCAGACATTTTTGAAGAAATACAACAAAATGAAACTCATTATAACGACGGTCCTCAAGTCTGAGGTTGAGTATGCTGAAAGTTGGCAACTTTGCAATAACTGACAATGTGTGGTTTGAAAATAATAACTTTAGCTTAAGCTTGGAGTCTCCTCGATGTTTCATCAGATTCTGACCTTGCGTCCATGGAATTGTCTGGGAAGTATTCCTTTTCGAACAAAAAATAATCATTTTACAAACCGGTTCATGCGTCTTCGAATAATCAGGGAACGAACATGAAAAACGCCTACAACTAATTGACTTCCTCCTTTTTCAAGACAGTTAAAAACACTACATAGCTAAGAAATAATTATATTAGCAAAATAAGTCGGTGGACACACTGAATTAACAAAATAGCCCGATTAAAATCATTATTTTTCACAAGATCCACAAGTAATGACATTGATAATGAATTTTGTAATTATGAAAACAATTAGAGTTCATAAAACAATTTAGTTAATTACCAAGTAAAAGTTACAAACACACGATTGATTAATGATTTGTATATTGAAAACATCTATATTTTTTCCGTTGCTAACTTTCAGAGTACATCATAAATACATATTACAAACTCGTGTCCGTATAAAAAGGGGGGTGATATGTGCAGTATGTACTGCTTCAGCTCAGAACACCACACATAGCTTTTGCTGGATAAACAATTCCTATAATATCATTTTATTGCAATGTTTTATCGGAATTTATTCAATCGTTTCAGTTACCGTAGACTCCGCAGTGAGCGAAGTTGTTCTTAATTATTTGAAAAATGTTTGTAAGTATCTACTTGATAACGGAATGTTACAAAAAAACGGTAAAGTTTAGGAGTTATGGATTCCTTTTCAGTAAAATCACAGCGTACAAAATTCCGAAAATTGAATGCAGTGACGAATGATAAAACTAAAACTTCGAATGAAAGACGCAAACAATTATGAACTTTAAAATAATAATTTTCTGTATCTGTAATTTCATCAACAATCAACTTATAATTTCTGAAATGTACGAATGTATTGAGCAAGCAGAAGATTGCTGTATGCCAGGGAGGAGGAGGAATGGCCAAGCTGCAAGGGATGTTATTAACATCAAACATACACTGATTGTGTCAGTATTGAACCAGGTGCTGATGATTAATTTCTATATCGGCACCGAGTTTACTCTCATAGATTCATTGCATATATATTTCTACGAAACATGTATGTAATTAACGACATAATGAACACATACAAGTACGTTGTCTATTTGAGTTAGTAAACAGGCTGTTCAAATTATGTTGTGGTTTAATTAAAATGTTGGCAGTTTAATATGCTCCAACAAATACCACGAGAAATCTGCATTATAAAGAGATTAAGTCATACAGTTACTTTATACTCCTTCGCTATGCTAGCGTGTTCTATTGTTTGTTCATGACAGGATCTGATGGACGCTACCTAAAGCGCCAAACTCGTGGTTCAGTTTTAAGCCGACCGAATTTAGATTGCAATCGACAAGGCGTGTCGATGGCAATCTAAATTGTCAGAAGAAGACTTTAACGGTAACGGCTATAACGGTTGATGAAGTTTATATAGGGTTCAAATATTTAATAATTGTCATTTTTAATTTTATAACATGTTCATAATAATAAAAATCATTCTCATCTATGTTACTACACGTGCGTCCGAACGCGATTTGACGCTTTTCCAAACATCGTACCAACTTAATAAGAAACCTGTCAGTAACAGAAATTCTGTGCATTAGTTTTGTTTGTTTATTTCACAATAAAGAACCAGAGCAGAAAATATGAAAATGGCAAACTAAATACCCTGTTAGAAGTAAATTTGAGTGAGTTAAACAATAAAAATGCGGTTACATAATTGACAAAGAAAATAATTATCATATGATTATTTTCAGAAACCCTCTATTTTATATTTTTCTTTAAATAAATAATACAAGACTATACCTATCAGTGCTAATTCTCAGAACCGCATCAAAACCGTAAAATCCCGCACAATTTTAAACGTTTCCGCAACAGAACACCACTACAGATATAAATAGAACTGTGATCACAACACTAGTTCCAAATCCCGTGCTAAATTGATTGCCGTGTAATTGACACTGCATTAAATCTCGGGTTATTTGGTGAACGAGCGAAATAACTAAAATATACACGACGTAATAATATTCAATGTTTTATGTTACCTACTGTTATTATTGCCACAATTAAATATTGGTGTTGAGCTATTAGGTTTATTTGCGTTTAGTTTACGAGTAGTTTAGTGTATTTTAATATTTGTAGTACCCGATTCCATAGCTTTTTAGACTATTGCAAAATCCATGCACTACTTGGTTTTTCCGTAAACAGGCTTTTTTAATAACTCATATTGCGTCCTATAAACTTTCTGACATCTTGTAGAGATAAAGATCAATTTATTATCAATTTTCAATGATTAAGAGCTAGAAATACATTTAAAAAAATCTAGTAGTTGACTATAAGGTACAACAAAACAAACAAAGTTATCCTTAACGTACCAGTTCCATCAGCCACGGACCGGTATAGGCTTCCTTTTCTAGCCATAACTAACAGTTCAGTGCGTCCCTTTATTTTGCCGAAACGTTTGCCAGAAATGTTGCGTCCTCCCCTCGATCCCCGACCCACCCGTTAGAAAGATAATCCAGATTACCTTGAGTCAAAGGTTATATTTAGAAATGAATGTCACGTGACGGCGGGGGCGTGGGTCTGCCATATGCCGGCTCCGAACCAGCTCGTCACAACCAGGGGAAAAGGTTAGCTTAACTCATCGAACCGTCTGCAAACTGCCAGGTAGCTCGGTGTACTCAGAAATACCTACAGAATATACGTCATGCCCGTTGCTTCAGTGATACGCGTCGTGTGTGTCATATTTTCTCCGCAAACGCTGTCTCATCACGGGTGGTATTAAAGCGCCTCTTGTGACCAAGTAGTATGACTATAATAACATTAATATAAATCAATACCTAAATGTCTTCTGTAATTAAAAACGGCATACCTAATAAGTTTGATGAGTTCATCCCTGATTACCCTCCAGTTCTTCGGAAACTACAAGCGCTGCGCTTCCAGTGAGAACTTCCGAGAACTCCGTGCTGCTAGTCCAGCTTTCAAACCAAATAAACCAGAAAAAACCTTAGCGAACAACTATCCCTTTGTGCAAATTAAAATTATGGTGTCAAACACACAACAATTTACAACTACTTTTTCCAAGAGGAAAAAAAAATATTTTTTTGCACTCATTTAAGCTTACATTTGTATGGGAAAACGAACAATCAAATTGAGAATGGTACGGATCCTCTATCCATTCAAACTGCTTCATACATTTAAATTATAATCATTTTTAATGATTAGGAGTAAAGCTTATGACATAGTATTTTTCAATCGCAATCTGTATTAAGTATAAATCAATTTTAAATGACATACCCAATATTTGTATACCTAGTAATGGTGAAACATGTTGAACTTTTCATTATTGTATGTACCATCCTCAATACCATGTTTTTGACAAATAAATTACTTTGACTTTGACTTTATACAACATGATTTGTAAGGAAAGCGCTATGCTAATACTAATTACGAAATGACCATCGACTTCCGTAATTATTCAGTAGAGAGCAGTAATATTTTGTTAAGCATACTCTTTGATCAAGGCGCGCGGGGTGAGAGAGGCACGGCACAGGGGCGGGCGGGGGGGGGGGGGGGGAGCTGCGTTGGGGATTACATGGAATATACTTCTGTATTTACGAGACCATAAAGTACACCCGTATCAGACGAATTAATTATGTTGAAGCAAATTGATGCTAATTTATAATAGCAGCTTTTAATTGACTTCTAAACTGACTTGAGATACAATTTTAAAGCCCTCTTTGGAGCCATTGGCGTATTACAGAAGTAAATTAGTCAGACATTGTGACTGTTTTACAAACGCGGGACGTTATATTAATGTCATTCTAGAAGCTCTGTAATGGTAAAACTTAAAAAGTGATCATTCTTTGACTCTCTGGAGATTTGTTCCAGGTTGTAAACATGTCCGATCCGGTCCACAGTGAGCGTGAAGTTATATTGTCTAGTTACTTCGGTGCTCCCGGTCTCCCGGCCTCTCCCGTCATGCGAATCTTAAATGAGAATTTATTCGAAGAAATGTAACCAACAGACCACAGTCTATCAGATTAGTTTGATACAAACAGACGTAATACCTATTAAGTTGGTACTTATTACAATTGGATCAGTAAAATAGCCCATATAATGGTAAAGGTCACTGTTTGTTCAGAACGTTTCCACGAATATAAACTCTAAAGGAATACAAATACAACGTATTATATTTGTCGCTTGAATCAAATATTAATAACAGCCCACAGACGTTATTTAGACCCTAAACACATTGTAATACTACAATAGTTTGATTAAGTAAACTACTAATATATTCTGGAATACAATGTCTCTGGGTAAGTTCGTCTATGGGCCAGCAGTCCTTCGGCTTTGTCTGTTCAACGACAGGCGCCATCTTGGATTCTGGGATGTGGGGCGGTTAGCTAGAGTTACATATGCCTTTGAGTCAGACAAAAGGTCAACATACCGGTTCCAATGAGCGGTGTGTGATGATGTAGACATGTCGCGAAGGACCACCTGATAGACATTCAGAGTCTAAACATTTTCAAAGAAAACTTGATTGAAAAGTTAACATTGTAACATCTTGGTGTTACACGAGATTTCCGTCACTTTGTCACTTTAAAAAGGGCTACTTCTTTTTCTACGAAGACTTTCTAATATTTCTGTTCTATAGGAATCCCTTTAATATATTTTATCGAAAGGTCTTTGAGGGTACTCGCAAGCAGTGGTATTGTCTTGTCAACTCGGATTGTTCAAAAGCGGTCATTCTGTTGCTCTCGCCCCAGGTATCGTGGAAAGGTTTGTGGTAGGGCGGCTTCCACATTTCATACCTGTCTGACGTACCTACTGATAGCAAGGTTGCAACGTTGGAGATGCTGGTAGGGACGCGGAATCGATATGCTTGAAATCTCTCCTGGCTGACAACTTTATGTTTTTTAACTGTCTAGTATTTCTTTCTTAGCTTTTGTAGCCTAACATCATCCATACAAGACAATTAATTGTCCGGGGTAAAATAATCTCAGATCGTTCCATTCAAACACTGTCACGCTTGAATAAGATCACGAAAACAAAAGCCTCCGACATAATTCTTATGAAATACATTTCCGAAATACAAAATGCTTTCTTTAGTGTAACATGTTTTGCACTGCTTAATTATTTTTGAAGCATCCTTTTAGGCAAAATAATATATCACAAGGAACATTAAAAAGATAAGCAAGACATATATGGGAGGCAGATACACCGTAGAGTAAAATAATGATGTTCATGTGAGGGTAAGACATACAGTATATGTACTCACTACACTTACTAACTGAATGGTGGAGACTGTCAGAAGGACAATGTTAGAATACCGGCGAGGAAGGTGTTTAACAAGTTTGCGCCAAAATTGATAGCACCCAGCAAAAAGTAGAAAAAAGATGGCGGCACGTGTTGGACGAAACCAACAACAGTGGTTTACATTAGACCTGGCCGAATGCACTGGAGAGAGGGTTTTGCTCAGCAGTGGGTGGGATGATGTAGACTATCAGTCCTACTAGCGCCAAATATCTAACAAGAGGGCTGTCACACTACTCTCGTAGCCCTAAACACTATGAACACATCACCTCACATACTAGCGAGCCGTAGCGGGCAGGACCCGTGTCATAGTCAGCAAGTCACGTCACGACGTCAGATAACGTGACGCGAGTACACGTCGCTGACGTGTCGGATATCCACGTCAATACAACTGAATGAGGAAACTTCACAACTAAATCTATTTGTGTAAAGTTCAGAACAAGTTTTCTTTTAATAAGCTCGTCGCTGGCGGAGTTTTATCGATGTCGCTTGTGAGGCCTTGAGGCGGAACGGAGCGGAGGTGAGCCGAGCGGAACTGAGCTGAGTCGGGATGATAATTCTTCTTATTGTTGTTCCGCAGGTAAGTAAAGTTTTGCCTCAATTTTGGATGTAATGGAAAAATATATTTTCTTGAATCTTCGGGTACACTTGTACGTTGTACTCGTTCGTGCATTCGGTTAGCAAAAAACGTGCTTTATTTTTAAAATATTGTACATAGATTTTAGATTACCAGGTTGTATGGAAACCTTGAGCATGGCGCCTATCTCCAGTCGTAGACATGGTCTGATCAGATAACATAATGGGTGGCTGTGGGCCATTATTGCAAGTACCTCAACACATTTTGTGTGTAAAGATTAATTTTTACTTTCATATTTTTTATTATTGATCTTATCGTAATTCGGGTGCTACAATAGTATTTTTATCAGTATTAGATTTATAATGTAGTATAGTATCACGTTTGCACGTAACCGATATATTCGATGATAACTGAAAGCCTTTATAGCCGTTTGCCGACATAAGCCCGTCGTGCGTCGTCTAACTGTACCGTTATATTATTGTGGCTTAAATACTTACCTACACTTGATCGGTATGATTCGATTGATTAACACATATTTGGCTTGTAAGGAAACTCAATACAATTCCAAGCCTTAGGTCTTCAGAGAGCCCCGTCAGGACCATTGCCTGGTGCCTGCTGGGATTGAAGATTGTTGAGAGAGTGATACCGCGGTAGCGGAACACAAAGGGCTAAATAAGGAAAATGAATGAGTTTTAGTCAGTAAAAGTCTGCCACTACGTTCCGCTCCACATAGAGCAGGGGAAGTTATTTGATGATTTTCCATCCTTATAAAACAGTCAAACGTTTTCATTAACATAATAATATAATTCGTAGATCTGAAAGAGACCCTTCTAACCCAACCTCAGGAACAAAAGGGATTCAACCCGGAGACAGACGCCACACCGAACTGTTAAACTAACGCAAACACAACATACCGAGTTAGTAGACAAACTACTTACAAGTGTTTTGAAAAACTCGCCGACATTACTTTCATCATTTATGTCAAAGGTTTCACGAAATAACTCCACAAGGAATAACTCCATAAGAAGAAAGATGCGCACAATGTTGTTCCTTCTTTGAGGAGTTCACGACACCGCACGACCGGACCGCACCGACCGGAAATAAAGGAATAGCATAGCGTCTGTAAACGTTTTATGATAATATTTTGACTGTTTACTTAGGTCCCGCGTTACGGATAAAAAACTTACCTCCATTCTGAGAGAAAAATTGGAAGCGTAGTCGAATGATACTCTTAGGTACAATTTCCAATCTTGCTTCAAATATTATTATAATAATCTTTTTCGATTCCCTTTGATTGTGTGTGTCCCAAGAAGGGATCAACTCCAAGAATATTAATCTTATCAACAATGCTACGTAAAAAGGTTACGTTAATATGTTCCAAACATATTGGAGAACGTCAACATTCTGCGGAAACGTGCCAATCGATGGAGAAAACCAATCTCATAGAGGTAACGAGAGGCTTTCAAAGAAACCAATAGAATGTGCTCAAAGGCCACTTAACATAATTAGCAATCCATCGACCGATAAACAAGCCCCTTCATATAAGCTTGCACCCAAAGCCTCACTTGCACTTCATTGGAAAGCTCTCACTCCATTACAAAAAATACTTACAATTGGATTTTATGATCACAAAGAGGACAATAATGCTGAAAGCTGTCATCCCTGAGGTCCAATTGAACGCATTTCCGACTTTTTGGAACGTCCTGCGTACTAATTCGATCGGGGCGGACCGGCGGACGGAAAATGAACCGAATCCACGAAATTTTGTGAACGATCGGCGGCGGTCGGACGCCGGCTGTCCCGCCGCCGCCGGTACGCCGTGCGCCGGTACGCCGTGCGCCGGTACGCCGTGCGCCGGTACGCCGACACTCCGGGACGAAACGGACGCTTTTCAATTAAGAGAGGATAAAGAGGCCGATTTTTTGACGTATTCATACGCGATTCTGAGAGCTCAGTTCAATTTAATGAAATTATTTTTGAAGAATCTCTTGCAATAAAACTGTTGCTCTCGTTTCAGGAACGTTTGCTGTAATTCATTTTTTTGCGAACCGTATGATAATGCTGAGATGTTTCAGGAGATAAATTAATGGAGTCGCCTCAGGACATGAACCGTAACGAGACGCTATTAGTTCAGACGTCTGCTTTATATATATATATATAACACCAACACTGAGTCCCACGCACTCTCTAACTGTTTTACTACAACAAGCTATCTCTTGCTTCAAGCATTATGTAGTAGTACGTAGGAACTCTGCATAGTTATATTATTATTTAAGTAGTTTACGTGGCAATTACATAAGCAAACGAGAACATTTACTAAGACAACAGCCTGTAAGTTCGAATGCTATTTATCATACGTTGACATGCTTGTGAAAGCGACAGTTTTCTTGTTTATTAAGTGCAATTTTCATAGTAGCACTTTCCATCACTCGTGTCATGAGAAGAACCCTTACACGTCACTTGCGTGATATGATGTAAATAACTGTACTTACATCAATGACGTTGACTGCCACTAAAGAGTTTCTACTAAATTTACTTTTTTTTTTCAGCTTTTGTGATAGAACAACTGCTCTACATGATTTGACACTCTGTTCTCTCTTTTATCTCTTTGTTAGCCTACGTTTACGTAATACAAGAGTAATACTCACAGCGGTAGGACTTCTCTTGCTCTTGCTTGAAGAGAAGTGTTCTATCACTTCCCAGTTGGACTTCTTCGGAGCGGGGGTGTCCGCGGGCGAGGGTGATGCGCGGTGCGCGGCGGAGGGGGTACTGCGCCCCGATTCCTCCGCCCCGCGCACCGGCGTCGCCGCAGAGCGTAGCGACGCGCATCGGCGCCCGCGCAGCGCCTCCTGACGAACAACATACAGGTTACTTTGATATTCAGATAAGTAATAAGTATGACTAGAAAGTGATTAACTACAATGTTGAGACGAATGAGATGTTTGAATGAGAAAGATTTGCAGGGATGATCAGAAACAAATGGGTAACACATTCATATCTTAGTTCTTAATTATTATTTTTTTATTAAAACTTGCCCCACACTAGGAATTTCTCCTGTATCGTGGGTGCGTTTACAAATATTTAAACTCACATACACAAACAAGCAGACCCGGAACAGGTGAGTTACCTACATATATGTAGTTATCTGTAAGTCTTACAAATATTTGTTCCATGCGGGGATGGAACCCGCCACACGCAGCGCAGCGGTCAATCGCTCATTTACTGCGTCAACCGTGCCGTCATTGATGTTTCTTTATACGCAGTTTCAAGTGATTACGTAGCGAAATGAATGCACAAGTTGTTTGCTAACGATAGTCACATTCATAACAGGGAATTGTTCATTCAGAAAAATTATCTATCAAAGAAGTTGGTAAGTATGTAATTGACTAGTAATAGTTACTGACATGAGTTTAGATTTGTACCGGAAACTATTACATGAATTTATCATAATAAAGCATTTATTAGAATGAATAGCAAAGACTTAAGTTAAAATAGCAACAGTTCGCAATAATAGTCGTGGCGACATAACAGAGTTATAACTTAAAGTGCACTTGCAAGTGCGAGGCGTCCGTATCCACGTCCGCGTCCACGTCCGCGTCGGACAATACTCGCGAGACGCTAAGTAGTCACAAAGTTGACCCTGACAACAAACTTGCTACGATCTATCTAGATAGATTTCAGGAGCGATGCGACGGCGAAAATAAAACGTTAGGGCCCGTTATACTTAAGAGTTTATTTAAAAACAACCCGAGCTTACAGAGTTTGATGCAAGACTGCTTATTCTACCTAGCCTATTACATGGAACTTAAAGCTAAGTTGGTGGTCGCTGGCGAGCGCCTGCATACCGCATACGCCATGTCTGGCTGATAAGGACAAAAGTGCAGCGTATGAACTTGTTGCTCTACCACAGCGATAGATAAGGTGAGTTCGGAGAATGTAACTACCTTGTTGTTGTTGTTGTCAAAGTGGTTGTTCTTTCAATCGAACTCTGTGATTCCTTACAGGGTCCGTCGATTTTATACTTTACTACCTTTTGCCCGCGGCTTCGCTCGCGTTAAATTCGGGGTAACACAGTTCCCCTTGCGCCTTATTGATTTGTAATAGCAACGCTAAGTTTTCCCTTTTCTTCCCTCTTTCTCCCTCACATCCCACTTTACAAAAAAATAGCCTATGTCCGTCTTGGTTCCCAACTATCTCTGTACTAAAATTCATCAAAATCGGTTCAGCCATTAAAGCGTGAAGAGGTACAATACAAACAAACAAACAAACTCACTTTCGCTTTTATAATATTAGTAAGGATTTGTTTAGTTATAGTTGTTCGGCACCTCAAAAGGAAAAAACGAAATCCCTATTGGATCACTTTGTTGTCCGTCTGACTGTCTGTCTGTCTGTCAAGAGCCTTTATCTCGGGAACGCATGGAGGTATCGAGTTGTATTTAAAACCCTAAACTCAACTCTGTGGTCCCTTTGTGCTGTAAAAGCAACTCTCTATGTCTACGCAGTCAAAGGTTATGGCTGCTTGTCGCAAGTTTGTGCAGAACCCGCGGTGTGCGAGTCTGACTCGGTCTTGACCGGTTTTTTTCAAGATGTTGTCCTTTATTTTAAGTGAGAAGAGTTCCAATTAATTAAACATTTATTCCAAATAAACCCGTAAGGGACAAGCACTTTTGCATAGACAATACCCCTCCTTTTAGGCTTCGACGCTGTCGGGTATAAATAAGCTAGGTAAGGTCCTTGTTTCTCTTATTGATATTATGTTTGTCACTAGTCGTAATCATAAAATTTTACTTGTTGGATTACAATTGATGCGTAATTAAGATGAGCTTATAATCTTTATTTAAAATCACAGATATAGAAGCCTCTAAAAGCCTCTGCTTTGAGTCTGTTTGATAATGGAAGAGAAAGGGAAAAACAAAACTTTGATAGCTTAAAGAATTCATTTTATCCTTTTCAAAATTTCATAGATAAAAATAATCTATTTCGTTTGTAGAAATCACACTTATTCTGAGTCGTCAAATCTATGTCAGTAATTCTCTGACCCATTTTCAATTAACGTTTTAAACTGCTGCCATACATTTTTGTACGAGTATGGCACGTAAGGCGTGGCGCACATGAACGCGAAGGCGGCGGATATCCGATGGCGGATACTGCGGCGTAAAATTTCATGGTATGGCTTGCGGCTTTTGTTTGGATGCTAAGTAGTGAGCTTTGTGAACAGATGTGTTTATTGTAGAACTAGTTTATTTGTGCTGTTTACTTGCTATGCCATGAGCACACTAGCTTAAACGTCCCGTAATATGTATGTGTATTACAGACACCGCGGTCCGCGTAGCCGACGCCCCCCCTCGCCCCCCCCCCCCCGCACACATGTGCTCAGATTCACTGGCTCTTGTGATAGATGACGCGATCAATCAACGTCAACACAATTAAACAATGTTTTGCGTTTGTTAGAACGTAGCTTTTTGCTTTGATAAATAAAACTAAAAGTCTTTGTTTTAAATGAACAATACATGCAAAATGGAACCATACTGACTTTACTAAAGTTATGAAAATAATTCGGTAATATTGATACAATATGGCTCATTCTTGTATGTGAAAGCTTCTACTCAAAATAAATTGGAAAAGCACACCTTTGTGTACCCCTACACCCCAACAATAATAAATAATAAATAATAATAAATATCTTGGGACAACTCACACACGGCTATCTGATCCCAAGCTAAGCAGAGCTTGTGTTATGGTAACCAGACAACTGATATACATACTTATATAATTTATAAATACATACATATTTTAGATAAATCACACCCAGACACAGAACAAACAATCATGCTCATCACACAAAGTTTGTCCTGGGTGGGAATCGAACCCACGACCTCCGGCTTAGCAGTCAGGGCCACTAACCACTAGACCAACAGGCCCGTCAAAAAATATAATAATAAAACGTGATATAAAAGCGATGAAGGAAATGGGAAAGTGTCGAAACAGGGAAAATTACGCCAATAACTAGGAGAAATACAACTGTAAGCGTGCGCACTACGGCTTCAGCCGAGTCGTGCGATACACCATACACGGCGAAGCTAAACTTGCGCGACCCACACTTGGAAGTTCGTCAGTCAGCCCTAAGCTTAACTAGCAGCTTATAAAACACTACAGGCACAGCTAAATGTCCTGCTAATATTAGACTCTAAATTAACGTCTTTAGAGTAGTATTTCAGAGCTTTACAAATAATATCCCTTTGAATATTATAAACACGAAACGAAATAGGTTTATTTTTATATTTAATAGTTTCGCAGAAACTTGAATTAGGTTAGCCAGTCGTCTTGAGGAGATTGGAATTTGTGAAAGTTTTCACTTAATAGTTGAAACTAAGGAATTAACGAATATTTTGATATTAATAATGAAAACGCGAGATTTTGATTGTTCATTATTGTGATAACAGCAACAGATTTCTCATTTCTAATTCGCTGAAACATAACATATCAGATAACAAAAAAACGCAGGCGAACTGATTTTTTTGTTTCTGTTATATTTTAGCGAACATAAAATAAAAAAAAGTTAGCCAGCCTTAATGATGCTACAGCAGGAACGCTAGTCTAATTAACAAACAAAACCGCAAACGAAGCTTATTTCAAAAAGTCCAAACATTATACAAAATACACAAAAATATAACTCGTCCCCGTTCTATACAATAACATATCCAACCATTGAAAATAAAATAGGAGAAGGAGAACATATTATTCTCTCCTTGCGCGGAACATTTTCATGTATGAGTAAAGTTGAATGAAAGAAAAATAGTATGTGTCTGCTGGATACTTTCCCGCGGAACTGAAAAAAAACGTGTTATTTCAAATGTTAGCAGAGGAAACCGTTTTTATATTCCTCCTTTACTATATCCATCGACGCCGTGCGGTCAGGATTTCCATTCGTTCATAGAGATTTTAAATATTTGCTGGTGTCTACCTATCATATATGTTTCTCTGTCATTGTTTTTTCATTTTTGAGAAGAATGGTGTCTTGTAGGTCATATATGTTTGAATCGTAGCAGACACATTAGTTGTTAATTTCAACAGTAAATATAAGCTCAAAGTCAAAGCATTTATTTTGAGTAGTCTACTACAGGCACTTTTGAATGTCAAGAAACAAAACGATGATAGTCCCAGTCACAAGGCATAATATCTTGTGATAGTACTAGTACAAAGTTGCCCATTGCAAAGGGTTGACACCATAAGAATTATATTATCCAACAGTAAAAACAAAGATTTAAAAATAATAAAACTCTGAGTGGAAAGCTATGCTAAACTTACAAGGTCACATTTTATTCTCAACCTCTTTGGTCACAGTATAAAGTTTATTTTCCCTGATACGACTATGGCTTCCGTTTATCCCTGATAGCTGGCTGGAAAGTTTGTAAAGTCTTTTATTAAAAGTGTTTTGGGTGCTTAACGATAAGTTGTGAACAGACTCACCAGCGGAGCGGCGAAGTGCGTGACTCTGATACTGTTTGATAACATCGCAACACGAATGTTATCTTAAAATAACAATAAAAATCATTCGTCTAGCGCCGCGAGACGACTACCGGCCACCGTAGATGTGGGCCTGTGAACGGTGAGCAACGGGTAGCTCACCGTCCGTCTGTCTATTGACGATAGGCCAGGCGCGTTAGTATTCCACGCGCGCCTCAAAGAGATGTAACGAAAGTAGAGAGGCCAGCCAGGGCCACCACCTGCCGGTGTTGCGGATTGTTCGAAAGAGATCACCCGCGGCCCCGGAACAAAAAGGGCAATAGAAGGAACATAGGTGGGTTTTAGTCAGTACAAGTCTGATCCTCCCCCCGCTCCGCCCAGCGCGGAGGAAGTTATTTGATGATTTAAGTACCATCCGCAAAGAGGGGGTAAAGGCAGGCCCATAATTACACCCATAATTTGCTAGTTATGTTGAAGTTCCATGTGAGGACTGGCGAGCATATCGCCATAAAGGGAGCTCAAACCCAGATTGACTCTGTGGCTGCATGGGTAAGTAAACCCAAAAACACTTAGCTCAACCTGGGAATAGAACTCAGGAGGTCATGCTCCGCAGTATACTGTTTAATATATGCCTTGGTTCGGAGATAGGATACCAGCTCGTTGATACAATACTATGATGTTGTATTTGTTGATGTAACCATCCATTGCATCGTGTCCAGCAAAGTCATTTGTTAGCGCGCGGGTGAGCTCTCGTTGTTGTTTACTCCCTCGAATGTTGTTGTCATCGTGTACCGTGAGCTATTACACACTGTGTTCAATGTGCGGCAAAATTAACGCTTTCGTTAATAATGTCTGATGTTGGTATGTAAACTCGTGATTCCTAATCAAGTCAAGATTTTCTTACTAATTAATTACGCTTTATATACTGAAGTTGCTGTGTCACTTGTATACGCTTGAGTATTGCTTACATAACTAAGGAGTGTTAAAGAATGTCATATTGCTTTTTAACTTACTTCAAAAAAGGAGGAGGTTCTGTGTTCGACCGTGTATGTTTTTTGTTTCTTTAAAAAACTAGGAGTTAGTGGAAAATTCATTAAATATTGCCGATACGTCTTGAACCTTAATCAAAATATGTCAAGTTATGTTAGGTGACCTGAGGATGGACGGTTAAACTCTTGAAAAGTTAGAAAAAAATACTTTCGGGGTCTTTTGTTTGTTTGGTTGATTTTTATGCCACCGACTTCCGGAAGTAAAGTTATTTCCCGCTTTTTAGTTTTTTTTTTCAAGTTTTGTGTAATATTCATCAGGAATTTATAAATTTGCCGCATCCTGTAGTGTATGTTTGTGTCCGGTTGACAGCGATAGGCTCGTTCCTTGGTACATGAAACAATTAAAGCTGGCGAATGTGGGTGTACTGCAGGTATGCGCCGGCTTAACCTTTCGGGGGTTTATGTAAATAGAATAGCTTTCCATCCCCCAGTAGGGAGCAATTCCTTCCAAAAACAGTCTGAAACTAAATGAAACCTAATGAACATTTCAGCTCTCGACTACATCACTTGGCCGTTTCGATCATTGCTTACTTTATCATGTGAGAAACGGGGGTTGAAGTGGGAGTTAATACAGTCGACCTGCGACCTGCGACCGGGGATTGTGCGACCGAACGACTTGGGAATTTCGAGAAGCTGCGATTTCAGAGCTTCTCGAAATTGGGTTACCTGTGATTCCTTATATGTCTCCACAAGCGTACAGCTACCGTCGCTGCCTCATAATAAGATTAGGCTTCAGACGCCTCGCTGATTTCAAATGTATCGATACAATAAAAGCTTTTATCAGAAATACTACATGTTTGATAGTTTTTCACAAAATCAAAATAAATACATAAATATCTTGGGACAACACACACACGGCTATCTGATCCCAAGCTAAGCAGAGCTTGTGTTATGGTAACCAGACAACTGATTAAATAAATACATACATATTATAGATAAATCACACCCAGACACAGAACAAACAATCATGCTCATCACACAAAGTTTGTCCTGGGTGGGAATCGAACCCACGACCTTCGGCTCAGCAGTCAGGGCCACTAACCACTAGACCAACAGGCCCGTCAAAAGACAAACACCTACAACAGAAGGTAAAATGTCCTCAAGTTCAGAGTATTAGTTAAAATGACATTAGATTAGAAATTGTCAACACTGTAAAAAGTGTTTACGTGTGATTATACGTTCTTCATTGAGTTTCTAGTTTCCGAGGTGCGCTATAAAAAACGTTATCGCTGCTCACAGAATATGTCATGGTAGCATGGAGAGAGCGACTGTTGCAACACCATAGTCGCGGGTCTGTGGACGGTGAGCAATGGGTAGCTCACTGTGCGGTCCGTCTATTGACAACAGGCTGTGTCGATCACCAAGAGATGCAGAGCAGCCTGCCAGGGCCACTGCCTGCTGGGGTTGCGGGTTGTTCGAAAGAAATGCCCACCCGGAACATAAAGGGCAACAGAAGGTAAAATAGTTACCTAAAGGTTAAAGTACTTAATCTGGGGGAAAGTTATTTGATGAATGCGCATCCAAAAACAAAAAGCTCAGAATTATCTAAAACCTACATCCTTATTTAGTTAGACAGGACTGTGGATGGCAGCTCTAGCGCCAGAATAATTTTATTCCAGCAAATAGACAGTGCTGCTTACGCTGCCTAATTAAAAACGTCCAATTTCATTACCAAGCTGAGAGAAGCGCTCCTCGGCTAAATTACTCAGGAAGTAGCTGGTCCGCAGTGGCCCACCGACTGGATTCCACTAAATCAACTTGAACAGATTAACTTAGCTCGCTGATATGGAAAATATTTGTGTTACCCTACATTTGTGATGTTGACTTAAGTACGATACTTTATCAGAAGGAATTTTACTGAAGATAACTAAGAGGAAATTAGATTCATTGCTTCCTTTTTTGCTTTCGACTATAGTATTTTTTTCAGTTCAGTTTTGTACTTGTTGATAAACTGTAAGCCTGATAAGATTTCTCATAGACTATCGTAGAGGTTTTGTGTGGTCTATGATTGAAAACACTTTAGATGAAACTACGTAGTGCTTGTTTATGGATGGGCACATACCAAACTATATCTTCTAATATATAAAATTTCCGTGTCACAATGTTAGTTACCGTACTCCTCCGAAACGGCTCGACCGATTCTTATGAAATTTTTAGTACATATTGGGTAGGTCTGAGAATCGGCTAACATCTATTTTTCATACCCCTAAACCTCAGCGGGTGAAACCGCTGGGCACAGCTAGTCTAATATATAAAATTCTCGTGTCACAATTTTCGTTCCCATACTCCTCCGAAACGGCTCGACCGATTCTTATGAAATTTTGGGTACATATTGGGTAGGTCTGAGAATCGGCTAACATCTATTTTTCATACCCCTAAACCTCAGCGGGTGAAACCGCTGGGGGTTTCACCCGCTGCTCACTTAGGGGTATGAAAAATAGATGTTGGCCGATTCTCAGACCTACTGAATATGCATATAAAATTTCATAAGAATTGATCGAGCAGCTAGTTTTATTGAATAAGTAGCTGGAGGTGTAAGTTATAGTGCCGCTATAAGTTCCAATAAAGTTTCGTTTTCATTGCTAGTTGTGCGACCACTATAAATAACTCAAGAGATGCATTAGCGATAGAGCGGTACATTACTTGGAACTTCCTTCTGAGTTACGGGCATGTTAGTGCGGGAGCAGACACGGACGACGTTTATTGATAACTAATGGACAACTCACTTCTATTGAGAATACTACTCAATTTAAAAGAGATTATTAAGAGTTAGCTACATATTTCACAGAACATCACGCCTATACATTAAGGATTAGGCAGAGGGCTCTACAGAAGAATCCACATTTTGCAAGTTATTTTAGCGCCGCATGTAATAGGGGCCTGGCAGGAGTATTAAATGAATTTTGTAAGGGTCGCTGGATATATGAAAAACTAAGAACTAAAAAGCAATATGTATCAGTACATCAACGACAGTGTGGATAAATATTCAAAACAGAATTAAAACCTCTCGTTACATAAAACTGTACGTGAAAAGTTTCTAATTAACTTTTACACTTAATTTTCTGTGTTTTATGAACTTGCGAACTTAACAAGTTACAATGGAAATTTACGACATTACCTCTGTCTCTAAGTTTTTACGATCCATGGTTGGAAACTTTTACAATATTACAAGTTACAAGCGCTTACATTTTGACATCACGTTGAACGTTTGACTTGATTCTAAGAAAATCACTTCCGCACCCAGTAAATTAATTATTGGACGAATTGAAAGGTTTCGTTCATCAAATTTTGATTATTGCCTGAATCTTGATGGAAGTTATGAAACGTCGGAGACACGAGACTGTCCTCGCAGCGAACTGCGGACTGCGGCTTGTCGCCGGATGCTGGGAACAGAACATTCCAATGTTCATTTGTCTTGTTTATCCTAAATTTTCAATCCATATTTATGGGGTTTTGCAGATATGAGACTATTCTTGGGGAACGTATTATCATAGTATATCCGTTGTAAATACCCAAATCCGGTGATTTATTATATAAAATGTAACTGACAGACATAACCTACAGAGATATTGACGCATTTTAAATTATACTTAAAAATAGATACAAAGCTGTTATTTGACATCGTTCAGGATCCGTTCAGAGCTTTACATAGAATGTTCTGCGCAACATTCCACAGGGATGTACAGCCGACGTAATATGACCATTGAAACAAAAGGCGGGTACAGAGGGAGGTGTGCCGTGGGGCTCGGGTAAAGGTTATTTTTAGCGCGAGGCCGCCCCCCCCCCAGCAATCCTCGAGGTAATGTGATAATTTACATAGTTTCCGAAGCAGGCCTGGATTAGGACTCTAGTCTCCAAGTCAGTTAGCCAACTGTCTAGCTCTCATAAATACTATGCCTGAGTGGGTTCTCGCGATAGGGTGGGCATTTAATACTTACAATAGGTTTAGTTGAATTGTAATCTAAAGCTTTAAACAGTACTTACACCGTGCACACTAGCGCTGGACATGGCATTTTAGACATTTTTGTGTTAGTTAGTTTGTGGACAAATGCTAAATTACAGTTCCTAAATTCTGCCTAGTTTTCTTATCAAGTTTTACAAAAAGCAGCCATCCAACCTACCTACATAACCTAAACCTCCGTTGTTATGGTTGACTCCAGTGCACAAGTTGTGGTCCTCGGGAACATTACGTATAAAAGAAGATTATTTATAAACTTGTGTGATCGTTTGTATGAGATAACAATGATCGCGCCTGTGTTGTTGGCTAACAATATGCAGTCTAGATTTAAGTTTGTGTTTTTATTACATTTAATGATCCTACACTTGATCTTCTTGATCAAATTATTTATAAACAAGTCAGAAAACTTTTAATTGACAAATTTTATTACACACTAAATGATTTTTTAATGATGACATCAAAATGAAGTGACTTTAATTGTTTACATACTGATTTTATTTTATTTTATTGACATGATGTATTTAATTATTTTTATTGATTTAATGTATTTCATCCGTTAGTATTGACATAATGTATTGATTTAGTATTGAATCGACCTGATATTTTTACTAATTTACCTGCGACATTGACACTTATAATGAACTCAATATAACCTAATTATTAACAATTTATATTTTACGTTAATTATTTAGACATTTCTACTTATTAAAAAAAATGTTGTGCCTAACAGGGGCGAATGTGAAAAAAAAATGTGAACTGTATTATTATTATTATTTAAGACCTTGTAAATCACATGTGAGATGCAATAAATAACTGAATTGAATCTCAATCTTATCTAAAAAGACAGCCATGAGGTGGAATGAGGGAGGAACGAGGTAATCTGAAAGAAACTAAGATAATGCGAATATGCTGAATTTTGTGTGCGATTTCTATCGACAAGCCTATGCACTGGTACTTATGCTTGATAAGTGATCTATTATTGTTGCTACATGATTTTGATTTAATTAAAGGAACGGTAGACTACGGAAACTGTCAGAATAGCCTGATGGCCTTTGTTGCAGTTAGGTGAAAGCAAAAAGTAAGATTGTTGGGTTTTGACATGAATGTTTATCTTCTTCTTTGAAAGGATCCAGTTATTCGTAGTCAGAAATAAGTTAAGAATATGTAAAGAGAGTATTGGAGTACTATTATCTATTTTGGGGTCAATACCTCAACCTAACGCATAACTATTACAAAAGCGACTCCTTACATAAATCAAGTCAAGTTCTATTGAAATGATATAACAGACTGCGAAAATATCCAAAGCCTCGTAGCCAACTAAAAAACTGTACGATAGATAACCAAACAAATCGGGCTGAACCAAAGCGGGATGCCTATTATAGTAACTTTGGCAATAACTAAACAAGCTCGGACTGGCTCGGAGGGATCAATGGCGTCCGCTTCTCAACTCATATCTCGGTAACTTGTGGCTAATCTTTTTGCCCCTCACTGGCTGTAGTCTGACATAGTAATATACTTCTGTTGTTGATGTATGTTTGCAAATTAATATTGAAAGGAAATAAAAATGGAAATGACGACCTGATTCCGAATTAGGATGATTTACATATATAATTGTTGCTACGCTAAGATAAATGTGAAGAACAAAAATGTACATTAGCGAAATGGTTAAGCCGAAACTAAGAAACGTTGCCTTCTGAAGAGTAGTATATACATAATATCGATTAATGACTATGTTACTAGGGTCCATCAGCTAGGGTAAGATGCTGACCTACTTATGACGCAAGCCGCTAGCAGTAAGCACTCTTAAGAGCCATTTCACATTTTCGCCCAAATTTTTAAGACTTTGAGCTTCTCTATTACCATCTAAGTAATATCTAGAATTTATTGAATGAATACAAAATATAGATTAATCGTTTATAGTGTCGTTTAATGTAACACATTTACTAAAATCGGTTTGTTTAATTTATAATGACACATCTCCCACAACCATTTTACTGAAAAATTGCCGCAGAGTCTACTTCTGAGTCCTAAATCTATCAATAATACTTATAAATGAAACTAAACAAAATACATACAGGTTCAGACATATATTTAAATCGTCGTTTAATGAAATAGATTCCTGAATTATATTACCATTAATTAGTAAAAAAATAAATTCTTAGACCAATTTTTAACTTTTATTGTGTTTTTTTTACGTGTTTTTTGGTTCAAATGCATAGTAATTATAAAAATAAAATTATTCAGAAATAATCTATGTTCTTTGGGAAATCGAACCCTATAGTTATTTTGAAAATATTTGCATATAATTTGTCAAAATATCAATTTGAACATCAGTCTAAATAACAATAACATATAAATACTAATACAATACTAAAATAAAATTTACCAAATCATATTACGATTACGGCTCAAGATTGCTCTCGTGTTACACTGTATATTGCACGTGTGTGGCTCGCTAAGCACACATAAACAATGACGCACTCTTTTGCCTAAACTCGAGCGCAATCATTTTGTGAAATGGCTCTTAAGCATAAGAACAGAAAGGGGAGCTCGAGAGACTATGCACCATGCATAATTATACTTGGCTCACGACTGCACATGCCTACCCTCCCCGTTACATAACTTTTTGATGACCCAAAGAAAAAGTGAGCAATACATACATAAAACATACTTCCTAACACTAAAGCAGTTATTACCTTCATACGATCAAATGTCGAGATCCCTTCTTCTGCGACAGACCTTACTTAACTCAACACACGCAATACTTATCCTTATTGCTACTGCAATAAAAACTTTTGTAGGTGCAAATTATCTTTGTTAAGTTGAGCTATGAAGTAAGCTATTTTAGACTGTATTGCTATAAGCATAAGATGGTTAAGATGTGCAAATGTTTTTCTCTGGTAAGGTGTTTTCGGTCGACGACACAAGAGCGTGGCGTTTGGGAAATGAGCGTAATGTGCTTACAATGGGAGCAGATAAGGACTGCTCTATAGAACCGTTTAGGTGGGACCGAACTGTTGTAGGAACGCTTTATTTGTGTACATACTTATATTTGTGCCGAAATGAAAGGTTATTATATAAGTTGTAGCACGAAAATATGAAAAGGAATCGTAATGCGTGCTTTCAGAGACAAAGATTTCTGAATCAGTCCTGAATGAGACAGCTTGCCTTTGCGATAAAAGCCAAAAGTTCCTTCGGTTAATTCGAGAATATTAAGAAATTATTTCTGAAAACTATATCAACAAATTGTTTTACTTGCTGGAAATAGAAGTCCTTGAGGGATAAAAGTAGAAAAGGAAGCGAAACTAGATTTAATGGTAAATGGACCATTTTTCAAACTATACCTTAAATATGTGTTAGGTCAAGCGAAGATAATAAATACTGCTAAGCATGAGGACCTAGTGCTTTTTTTTTTCTTTTAAAATAAACGTTGCGCCACACTAGGAATTTCTCATGTATTGTAGGTGCGTTTACAGACATTCAAACTCACATACACAAACAACCAGACCCGAAACATCTATCTGCAGGTCATACAAATATTTGTTCCGTGCGGGAATCGAACCCCAGAACGCAGCGTAGCAGTCGATCGCTCAGCCACTGCGCCAGCCGTCCCGTCAATTCTATTCGCATCTCGGGAAAATCTAGCGATACGTGGGTGTTCTGTTGGTAAATTCGTCCTTATGCTCTGGGGATTACAGGTGGGAAGTGTCTTCACGAGATGTTGTCATCTTGTATGTGTATCTTTTCGATCTATTCTTTTATTCCTTTGTTATAACATGTCTAGCTTTTTCCCGCAGCTTCGCTAGCGTTAAATTCGGGGTAACACAGTTCCCCGTTTCTGATTTGCAGGCACCTGCTACCTGTAGTTTTTGCCCTTGCACCTGATTTATTATAATAGCAAAGCTAAGTTTTCCCTTTTCTTCCCTCTTTCTCCCTCATTTCTCACTTTTTTTTAAAAAGTTTGCCTATATACCTACGTCTCCAGGGTCCCAACTATCTCTGTACCAAAATTCATCAAAATCGGTTTAGCCATTTAGGCGTGAAGACGTAACAAACAAACAAACTCACTTTCGCTTTTATAACATTATAAGTAAGGATTTTGGACCACTCTCACACACACACTGAATCATTTAAAATGACATCTTAATAAATTAATTAAAATAAATCTCAAACCAGTATATAAAATATAGAATTGGTATACAGCTGCATCCGGTTTGACTGGAGGCCGACTCCGCATAATTGAGAAAAAGCTAGGCAAACGATTCGAAATTAAGTCATGCATGATTGAATTCCACTTTAAACCAAAATAATGAATGCCTCTCTGAATACTCACGTATTCAAATCTCCGCCGTGACTATTCGACACATTCGATTCATTTCCTCGCGCAGGAAGCGTCCCGTCCCGTGCCCCTGTGTGCTGTACGTCTGTGCCTACACTCTGAACGAGATGGCGGCGTGAGGCACTGACCCATTCTATTCAGCTAATAATATCAAATGCCAAGGTGCAAACTAGCGAGCCTATGACGTCACGAACTGGGATTAAACGTCACTGTTACAATAGCTGTTGGACCTTCCCTTACTTATCAGGAATCAGTGATTCAGGAACTGACATCACGCCTATAACATCATATTCTAATTTATGAATTATCGTCTACTAAGCATTTTGTCCTGTAGGTGACAGATTCACTGATAGAAAGTTTCCGAATACCGTAGATATGTTTTATAAAATAGTTGAAGTTTATCTATCATTGTTAAGCGAACTCGCATTTTTAAGACGAGATATGAGTATAATCTCAATTTGTCTTTATATTTAACTAGCTTTCGCCCGCGGCTTCGCTCGCGTTAAATTCGGTAGCACACCAAGCAGACCTGCAGTTTTTGCTCTTGCGCCTGATTGATTTGTAATAGCAACGCTAAGCTTTCCCTTTTCTTCCCTCGTTCTCCCTCATATCCAACTTTTTTGCAATAAAAATTAGCCTATGTCCGTCTCCTGGTTCCCAACTATATCTGTACCAAAATTCATCAAAATCGGTTTAGCCATTAAAGCGTGAAGAGGTACCTAACAAACAAACAAATTAAATAAACAAACTCACTTTTGCTTTTATAATAGTAAGGATGACGGTTAGGAATTAAGAGAACTTCCTAAACGATTGGCGCAATTGTGGTAACTCTGACTATGCTGAAGTATTTTGCAGAGTTACGTGACTCATGACCAAATAAGAATATGTCCGGTCATATACAAACTAGCATAAGCAATGACGCCCCGTCCTACAGCGTCCTCTCCCGTCCAGCGTCCTGCGTCCTGCTCCTCCAGGGCCACGTCGCACGTCTATAAGCATTGACTTGTAAAGTCGTCCGCATTACAAAGTCATGAGCAGCTTGTTTGTACCAATTTTAATAAGATGGCGTCCGTGATGTTTATGAAGGGTCTTCTGTTGTTTTGGTTTTCTTTTGTTGTGCTATTTCATTGCAAATAAACACAATCTCATACGTTTTACCACGATGATTGATAGAAACTATAGAATACTACCTGCAAGACATCATGCGTGTATGTATTTGTCACTTTTAGCATTACTTGGTAAATCGTAATTCAGTTATAAATGGAAATAATAAAACAAAAGTTTAGATTACAAATAATCTCAGATGGACATGCAACATACAGTTATAAACTAAAATTATTAAACTAAACTAAACTTATAAATAAATTAAAAAATAGCGTCAAAAAATTCGTCCTCAACGCTGTCAGTTGGCAATGTCCCCAAGAGACTGGTTGGCAGACCTGTTTGTCTCTCGCGCAGATATGAAGTGAATCGTTTTTTCAGGTTTCCTACATCCTCCAATATCCCGAGTAGTGCCATCAATCCTTTTTGTACGCCTTTATACCATAACCAATATTTTTGATTTTTAGCGCAAAAAGAAATCGGCACAACGATCGCGATCATATTGTTACATTGTCTAAGAAATGTTTATCGTTATCTCAGAGACGATGACGAATTTAGATATCGTTTCGCTACGAAGCGATGTTACTTTGTCTAAGGCCCCTGGTTTGGGATCATATTCGCTTCATAAAAAGTGATTGATCTATTCTGAATCTTTTGGCAAACAATAAAACCGTCCTTAATTATTGCCACAATATATGTATTCAACTATATAATTGTATAAATTTTACCACTGTTATCTTAACATTTTCTCTTTTGTGTTTACCAATTTACGGATGTTGCCAAATTTATTCAATGTGTTTTTTTATAATTTATAAATAAATCTATGTAATTAATTTATAAATAAATCTATGTAACTGTTACTGTCAAAAATTAATCATTTTTAATATTCATGTATTTAAAAGTCCATACCAACAGATGGTGAATTTAACCTTTTCAAATCGCTTAAAGTAAAATAAATCGCTTAAGGTACCTAATATAAAGCTCACTAAACTAGTGATCTCACTGAGGCACAACTAGATAAACTTGAGCGACTTCAGAATGTCTGCATAAGATTTATACTTATTTGGCTTGCGCAAATATGATCATGTCTCTGAATTTCGTATAAAGCTTCCCATAAGACTTCGCCATAAGACTTCGGCCGGAATACTCATATCTTGTTTCAGCTATACAATATTTTGTTAAATCCTAGAACCCCCCCTTATCTCAAAGAACGTTTTAAGTTCCTTCATGACACACATAATAGATATCTGAGGTCATCGGAAAACCTGAGACTGGAGATGCCGGTGCATTCTACTAGCTTTTACGATAAATCCTTTACAGTTCAAGCTGTACGTCTATGGAATGCCCTGCCCGTGTCTGTAAGGAGCGCTCAAACTCTGTCCACTTTTAAAATTCTGGTCAAAAAGCACTACCTCTCTCCTTAAACAAAATATTAAATACTTCTTTGCTCTTAATGATTATTATTTTAAATGTATATTATATGTATTTATATTTAAGTATTTGTTTTTTTTTTAAATGTAGCTATTAATTTTGAAAAAAGTTACACCACAGACTACCTACAGTACTGTTTCTCCTCCTTTTAAATCCATCCAAAGGTTGTCTTGAAAAGATCGCTTTTAGCGATAAGACCGCCCATTTATAAGTTGTTTAATGTTATTCTTGTTATTTGTATGGTGTACATCATCATCATCATCATCTGCCTAGCCTTTTCCCAACTATGTTGGGGTCGGCTTCCAGTCTAACCTGATTCAGCTGAATATCAGTATTTTACATGGAGCGACTGCCTATCTGACCTCCACAACCCAGTTAGTACTGGGTAATACGATACCTCTTGGCAAGACTGGTTGTCAGACTTTCGGGACACTGACTACCTGTAACGACTGTCAAAGATCTACAAATGACCGCCGGGACCAACGGCTTAACGTGCTTTCCGAGGCACGGAGGAAACTCGGTATGTAACGGGTGGTCACCCATCCACAGACCAACCTAGGCAAGCGCGGCTTAACCTAAAGATCGACCCGAGCGGCTACTATTATTTAGCCACGAGCTCCTCCATTTGTATGGTGTACATAATAAAGAATATTCTATCTATCTATAAAGCATAAAATATATAATATAAGTATTTATGTTTAGTGCTGTTGTGTTGAGGCATGAATTTGTGCAAGTTGTGAAGCTGAAGTCTAGGTAGAGCCTTTGCTTGGCACGAGTGATAGTTATATATTTAGAACAAAGTTCATCTTTTTGTTAAAGAAAAGCAGACTTTTGTAGTTCTTTTGTAGTCCTCTTTGTAGTCCTTGGAGAATAAACACAGAACGTAACGTGCCCGGATCTCGTCTCAGACCTCATTACGGAATGTCTTGCAGATAACGAACCCTTAAGTTCTTAAAGCGTCGGCTTTACTGTTATTTAGTGTTACAAAAATTATTGAACTAACAATATTGAGTAGCATGCAAACGAGGAGCTTACACAGACAAGCACGTTGAGCCGTTTGATCCCAGCTATCATTTGTACAACATTGGCGGTCGTTACAGGTAGTTAGTGGCCTGAAAGTCAGGCAACTGGTACTAACTGGGTTGTGGAGATGATGATGATGATGCCAACCCATCAACATCAGCCTAACCTTTTCCCTCAGTCCATCCCACCCAAACGCCTACAGCACAAAGGTCAGACAAAGACAAAGGCCCCAGAGCATTCAGGCTCTAGCTGACGTAAGTTTCAATCCTGGCGTTTATAGTATAATCACTGAAAAACCTACATACAAAAGTTCTAAGTTGAAATGAAATCACTAGTTCATCTATTCATTTCCATTTCGTGTTCGTTCTATATTTCTCTAGTTCTGTATCTGTTGTTGGACTCAACTCCTAAACGGAACAAGCAACATGTAATTAAATAACAACACCAGTTGAGTGTCAACAATGCCAGTTTACCAAACAGTCGGTTGGCGGCTTGGCAACGCTTGGCAACGCTTGGCACGCCGGCTGGTACCCGGTTGGCACGATAGCGTTTTGTTTTCGCGGCGGTAAAGAGTAATTACCGGCGTGGCAGGTTACGCGTTACGGTAATAGTTAAACGGACGATTGCGTCGTAAATCAGGCGATAGTGGAAATGAAAGCGTTGCATCACTAGCGGCTCAAAGGAAAACACGGGTAACTTAAGGATTTACAGTTTTGAGAAAAACAAGATCATTTATAATATCGCGCATAGTATTAAAAAATACTCGAAGGATTTCGTATAAAGCTCAAGTGGCTATAAAAGTGTTTCGATAATTTACCAATATTTTGTCAATTATGTTTTAATTTTAATGTATATTTATTTTTTTATCCACTTGGCTAAGCAAACTGTAGTATTATGAAATACAATACTATCTCAACTAAGCGAGTCTACTGAATTCTTCAATCCAGCTTAGTAAATAAAATTGTCTATTTTGTTCTCGTTTCTGCGCATTTTTTAACAAGAGTTTTCATAAAACAGCAGCTATTATTTGAACGACGATAAACTGAGAAATTAATAAGCTGTTTACGTGTTTTATTTGCATCTTTCGAAATGGTTGAACCTTTATAATGAGCTGAAGGTATTTTTGCAATAAAAAACCGTTGTCTGCAGATATTTTCTACTGCACAGTGATGCTGTTGTTGGGCCACCGTTTTGTTTTGTTCCAATACAATCCTACAAATAGCTACCAACTGCACAACACGAGTCCCTGCACAAAGCCTATCAACCGCTAATAGAACTTTACCTAGGTAGGTACGCATTTTGTTCCGATTACTGTAATCAGTAGGCCGCATCAACGCCTCATATGAGGCGTGTTGCGGCCGAAAGCAAGTTTAAGTTATAAAATAATATAATTCGAATATATTTAGTAAATAAGTAAGATGGTTGTTAAAATTCAACTTTTTTGCTTTGTAAATTGAACTCCTTTACAAATATTGTCATTTTTGTATTTCAATTTTAAGCCACAATATATAACGAGTTTTTCAGTTTCAGTTGATGCGTGAAGTGAATATAAGAACTGGTTAACATTACTGTACTTCATTATTACGTCGACGCAAATTGTGGCTGAAATTCACCTGTCAGCAGCAGAATATAGTTTTAAAAGCTGCTTTAAGTTTCGTTATTTAAATATTTCTGAAATGAGTTTGTTAACTAAGTGGTAACAATTTTAAGCAGGATGTTAAAATTCTTACCTCATAACACATTTTAACATAGAACATTTTAATATTCAAATTAAATGGAATTAATTTCTGTTTATATGCAAAACTTAAGTAAAATTATAAAATCTAAACTTTCAAAACTTTTACGTATCCGAGTTTCCTTATCAATCGTTCTACTATATCGTTTGATAGTACGTGCCACTGTGCTCGGACGTAAATAGCGTGCAGTGGCTCGTACAAACTGCACTCACTCGGAACCGACCAGCGCTAATCACTAGTGAGTCTGTTGGAGCACTCCTGCCCACACAGCCCACCACACCGACTAAATATCGTAACCTTAGCCTAGGTTGTAGTGTCACCAGCTTGCGGCGTCATCCTCACAGAGATATCTTGGTGAGAACGTTTAAGTAGATGACTACAACTTTGTTGCCATACACATACAATACTCAAAACTCAATACAGGATACAGATTCTATATTCAACGATTATGTTTTATTATTATGAAGTGCGGATAATCGCTATGGCAACAAAAATTCATTATTTCAACTGAGTAGGTACCGCATAACAAGCTCCCGAAAGACGTTCCTAGAAAACATCTAAGCTCACTTTATACATACAAGACTAGCTTTTGCCCGCGGCTTCGCTCGCGTTAAATTCGGGGTAACACAGTTCCCCTAGCGCCTTATTGATTTGTAATAGCAACGCTAAGTTTTCCCTTTTCTTCCTTCTTTCTCCCTCACAGCCCACTTTTTTTTTAAATTAGCCTATGTTCGTCTCCTGGTTCCCAACTATCTCTGTACCAAAATTCATCAAGATCGGTTTAGCGTGAAGAGGTATTAAAGCGTGAAGAGGTAACAAACAAACACTTTCGATTTTATAATATTAGTAAGGATTGTTTTCTTGGTAACATCTGCTATTGAAAATTTGGAAATAATAGATACTCTCTCAAAATTAAAAGTCGTTTATTCAATTTTTTCAGATAATCAGCACTTTTTGATCAACAAAGTTTACAAGAAATAGTTTTGAAAACGGCCACCCTTCGTCACTTCCTAGTGTTTTAGCTGGGAAGAAGTGGAGAAACAAACATCCTAGAAAAACAGTGTGGTTGCGTTAGAAGAACCAAATTTTATACAATAATGTGTAAGGTAAAATATAAATAAACAATCCTTTTAAATAAATGATGGTCACACGTTAGCTACTACGCACCATAAAATAATACATACTCAGAGCGGAAAACAGCTTCTTCTTTGCTTTGTCTTTTTACACACAGCAAAATGTTATTAAAACTCCATTGTGGAATCTGTCAAAGTCTAGTAAAAATCTAGTAGGTAAAAGAGTATCTAGGTAGGTATATAACAACAAGAAATAGTACATTTTGATTCAAGTGAGGAAACTTTGTCATTGCAGCCGAAGCGGATTTAACGCACGAGCCGCCAGGCGAGAGCGTTATGGAGCCGAGAACAGCAATGACCAATCCTCACGAGAACTAAACGACGTTTTCCAATAAACTTCAGAGAAAGTAAATATCATAATAAAAAGTGCCTTTGTCATTAATTAATTTGAAACTATGATTTAATTTGTTTTTTTTTTTAAATAAATACGTTGGCCCACACGAGGAATTTCTCCTGTGTCGTGGGTGCGTTTACAAATATTTGAACTCTCATACACAAACAGCTAGACCCGAAACAACTATCTGTAGGTCATACAAATATTTGTTTCGTGCGGAGATCGAACCCGCGAGACGCAGCGCAGCAGTCGATCGCTCAGCCACTGCGCAAACCGTGTCGTTAGAATTATTCCCCGCGCTTTGTCTTCTCGTACTGAAGGAGAAACAAAGGCATGATATCGATAAACAGCCTAATACTAAAATAATAAATATAATTATTTTTCTAATAAATGTCAATTTGATGTTATAATCAAATTATTTTATAAATGATCATATTTATTTGTGATATTATATTGATAAACACAATTTATTTTATTAAATAAATATGAAGGCCTTAAAAATAAGCGCCTCCTTGCTCTAAATAAAAAATACTGCCGCCTATGCGAGAAAGCACGTGTGTGAAATACATTGCATGTTGAACCTAATCCTAAAATATTTTTGATTACTGTTACCAAAAGAAATCGAAAATAATAAACAAATGATATCAGATAACAATCATTACATTTCGGCTATCTCAATAATTCATCAACGTCAAGTCTGTTATTAGTGAAAACAATTGATAAATAATTTAATATGTAATTTTCCCATGTTTTTACCGCGCTCTTGTTTCACCCTGATCCTTTTGAAGTTGATATTTTAATGATAGTATAATTGAGCTGTATAATGTATAAAAGTAATTAAATTCATAAATTTTAAAGTCTGTTTTGGGTAAAACTTTATTTTTGAAACATTTAATGGCATCAATCAATGTGGTTAACGGCCAATATCGGCAGCGCCTGCTTGTTAGTGAAGTAGTCTACTTGAAACAGGTCATAACTAATACAGACTCGTCCAGGATAGTGTTATCATCGTCAGTCTAAAGATTTGCTTTACAATCAATCTAAATCGTGCACCTAAAGTGTGCACGACAAATGAATCTAGGCCAGAACTGAAATAGGTTTTAAAAAGGAGAATTTACTTTCTAAGAATCTTGATTTGAAATGGTTTAACTTTTATTTAAAAAATACATTTTGTTCTGAGTATTTAAAGCACAGATAAAAGCAAAGCTGCCAACAATGTAGCCAACCGAACGCGACATGACATTACCGCAGAAAGAATCTCTAATCGGGAGCATGGTTTTGTTATCCTTGACCTATCCACAAGTAAGGACACTCATTGCAAGTCAATATTGGCAGCGTACGTAAACAATCGTCACCAGAAGACATCTCCTCCATATGCAACGGTTGGATGTTAGTTCTCAAGCATCTGACAAACCGGCACATTATACATTCATGAACAACATCGGTTCATTACTGAAACAACGGCTCACTGTAAACAACTCCCAGACTCGAATTTAGCAAAAAAAAAAGAATGAATAATTTATCTGAATATAAAAAACAGCAAAAGATCTAATAAATTGAATTGATAAGAACGATTGCGAAAATAAAAATGGATAATTTTTAGGAGCCTATTTTCCAGGCGAAGTCTTTCAAAGGCGCCGTTTAAAAAGTACTTACAATTCAATTACTTTTATTTAAAAATTGGAGCTGAAACGTCGAAATAACAATTATTGGGTAAAGCTCCGTGCACATTGTGTAGTCGAGCCGTCGAGGCGACGCGATGGGAAAATAATGACATGCATATTGTTTGTTCGCACGACGACGGACCGATCGGAAATTGAAAACAATCGGTTCGTCAATTATTATTTTACGGAAACGTTTTTGTTTCAATTAATTGTTTGTTCGTGTTGTCTAGTATGAAATACTTGGTTGAACATTTGGAATACGGGCCCCGTGCCATGTATTCTAAGCAGAAGAATGTGTTTTCTTTTATATAAGGAGATGCACCTAACAGAACAGTTAGTATCAAATATAGTATGTTTGTCGAATATACATAATATATACATCTGGCATGCCAATTTTCTGGAATGTATTTGGATGACAGCGATGTAGAGGAATATAGATACTAGGCATAATGTTGCAAATTTAAGTTAGGTGGTTAATTTTGTTAAAATTAGTTTTAAAAAGTGAGAGGGCGGGCGAAGGACGCCTAGTAAACGGGTAACTTCTAGTTTTATAACGTTTGCAAATGCTTCTCAGAGGAATCCATAGTCAACGTCAAAATTATTTATTTGTGAAACAGGTGATATGGTACTTATAAAAATTGTGTTGTGTAACAATGATTTGCCTTGCGAGGCGTACAAATTAGTTATAAAAAAACATGCTAAATAAAACCGTTTCATTAACAAAATAGAATAATACATAGATTGGACTGAGTTATAACATCTAAAAAATCATTATGCATTTTCATTGAAGATTTTTTTTTGATGCGATTTAAAATTGTTTATTGTGGTTATACTTTTTTTCAAGAGGGCCTTTGTGTCACAGCAAAGGTGCAGCGGAAATAAGATGGAGCTATTATGGTTTTGAAATACACTTTCAAGGAATGTATTTTATTTCCTGGACTTGAATAACTTCTTTGAGTGAAAGAAAATTGAATGCCGTTTTATGAGAAAACTGTTTTGAATACTGGTGTACTTTGTGAATTTGTTTTGTAGGATTTGCGACCTGCAGGTATATCAGGGCACTGTGGATAAATTTTAATAAATAGAGATGTCAAGTTTCGTAGTGTAATCTATAAGAGGATGTTGGATTTGGATTGGTGTCTGAATGACAGCCAGGAAAGTAACATCAGTGTGAAATAGTCCGTGGAAAAGGTAATAAAATAGGCTGTCTCCTTAATAATCAAACAGAACCATTATATCATTACCAGCAGCAGTAAACATCACGTCTTAATTGTGTCAAACGTGTACCTAAGCCGAAATACAATCGGCGGATAGTGACCACGTGACCCGACGGCGCGGCGACGGGACCTGAATCCGAACAATCCGAAACTCCGATACCAGGACAACAGATGATTGAAGAGAATACAATGGGATGGGAAACCGATGTGTCATTAAAATTGTGATAGATGGACTTACGTTGACATATATTTTATTGGACTTCTAAAACTATAATATAGTTCAAATAATACCTCCATCTCTGAAATCTTTATATATTTTTTTCTATATTTGGAGAAGACGTTCGCACCTTTTGGTGTCCATATTGTGTTATGATCATAATTCTTACAAGAGTGTTCCCTTAGTTAAAATTAATGAGATTCATCATCGTTAGTAAAAAATACCCAAATAAAGTAACTCTTAATACTTCTTTTAACGAGACTTCTATACCAATTTAAACTTTTCATATTTGTTAAAGTTTTCGTTACTTTTCATCATTATTTTATTTTCGTTATCAGTAAATGCTGTAATTTTAAGAAAATTGGTCTAAAATTTTAATAGAAATAATAATTATCTTCTTTAATTAGTACTCTTACGTGTTGTGACTTATAGTCATTTGTAGTGTTATTTTATTATTAATTGCCAAAGTTTTCTCTAATTCTTAAAGTTAACGACCTTCGAAGATATTTTATTTTGTATTTAATATATTATGCATAGTGTAATATTAGTTACTAGAATGTCGTGTGTGTCACATACTTACCTGAATCAGAGCATGAATCCTTTATGCTGCACCTTTTAGAAGACATGAGACACGGCCAGTATTGTCATGTTTATACCTATGTTCATATAAAATGTATGCTGAATTCAATATTAACTTGATTAATGTGCGCCGTTATTTATCGATTGATTTGTTTATTGTTACAGAACAGAGGATCAACACCTGAAAAGCAGTAGTAGTAACTGTAGTAGTTACGTAAAGAGTTAATGTCACTGTCAGCTGGAGACTTTTTTTTTTCGGGTGGGAAATTATCAAATAACTTCCCCCGCTCTGGGCGGAGTGGGGGGGCGTGTCAGGCTTTTACTGACTAAATCCCACCCATATTCCTTCTATTGCCCTTTACGTTCCGGGGCCGCGGTCGCGCGTGAAACACGAACGCGCCGTCGACACGGCCTGTCATCAATAGACGGACGGACGGTGAGCTACCCATTGCTCACCGTCCACAGGCCCGCATCTACGGTGGCCGGGAGTCGTCTCGCGTCTCCCGCGGCGGCTGGGTTGGTTTGAGGTTCTCTCCCTCAAACGCCCGGCCACCTCCTTTGTTAGCATTACTGCTTCGCAGAAGGTGGTGACCGCTTCCAATTCCCTCTCGCCCCGGACCATGGACTGAACCAGGGCCGGACGCGAGAGATCGCCGCCGCCGATCAGCTGGAGACTTGACATTGATGTAGGTAACGGTAACATTACAATGATGAAGCTCTCTTACTTGGGGGCTTGGCTCTGAAACATCCTGACTTGTGACTATGAAAATTAGTTGAAATAAACCACTAAATTTGCTGACGAATAGTTAAACAGTTAAGCAATCAACTGCTGCGCTGCGTGTCGCGAGTTCGATTCCCGCACGGATCATATTTTGTATGGCTTACAGATAACGGCGTACATCGGTCGTACGACCGTATGCAAGGTAATCAAGCTACTTATAGGAATTTTATTAAGTTTTGCGCGTTTATTCAGTATTGATTACAGACTCATTTTTGCGATGATCACAGTCAGTTTGAGTTTTAAGAGCCGTGATTTACGTAAATCTTTTTCTATAGTTCCAGCATATTTAAATATAGCTACAGAGTTTTGAATGACTATCGCGTTCAACAGTGTTATGCAAGAAGGTCCAAATTCGCTTGAACGGCTTTTGTATGCAGCATTTATCGTTAGGTACAGTGTGGATGGTGACTGGATGACATGCAATACAAACGCACTGGGACTAATTCATGCGTCATTACGTAAAAATACTTCTCATTATTTCGATACTCTACGTCTATACAAAAACACAATACATAATACATTAACGTAAGGACCACTTTTGGTGTATGGCTTAGAAAATCTTGTTTTATTTTAATTTTCCCATACATCCATGTTTACCCGCTAATTACGTCAATTTCTATAGAAAGTCCTATTTATTCGCGAATTCCAAGAATTCGTAGAAGAATTGAACTAACTTTTCTTGACTTCCGATAACTTGTATATGTGATGAAAACTGTTCGAAAAAATTGTTTATAAATAAATCAATAATTGAACGGAATACCCTTTAGTAAATTTAATATTTGTTACCTATTAATTTAATTACATATTTACTACCCATTAATTAATTTAAATATTTATTACCTACCCATTATTTATTAATTTGAACTATTTTTACTGTAGACCTATTCGGGCGGGTCTCTATTGCCTATAAGAAGAGCTAAAAAGGTTTATCCAATTTTCATTGTAGGTTGGTCTGTGTGTGTGCGTACGTCGGGGGAACCTAACGACTGTATTTTTAGGGTTAAGTTAATTTAATCTTAGATTTCATAGTATCGTTTTGACATTTTTTTAGCCGCAAATTAGAAAAAGTAATATTTTTGATTAATGATAGTGAGTAAGAAATCTTCCACCTGATCAGACCATAGCTCATTGACTGGAGTGTTACAAGTGTCACTGACATTTTAAGGGACAAACAAAACGCCACCGAGTCTCTATAGAACAAAAAGAAAAAGGCAAGAAATAAGCCAAATCTTTACTTAGCTGTAGCTGACATTACATTTTTTACGATTTCTAGAAGCATTAAAATGGTTGAGTTTCATCATTTTTGTAATAAAAAGCTACCAAGATTTCTAATTTAAATATAACTGACAGAAAATTAGCCGTTTATATTTTTATGAAAACGCGGTCAAATGTGTCTAATCCCAAATAATTAGTTCCAGCTGAAAGAAACAGGGGCAGCATCTGCCCGCGGGCTTTCTTAATTAAAACATTACCTGGCTCAAATCTTTTGACTACGATATTATTTTATATTATTAATTCTAACAACTATTTTGTAAAGAGCTCATTTTCTGCGTAAAAAAATGTCTGAGAGCTGTTTGTTTTTTTATTGTGGAGGGTGAAGTAGGGATAGATGCCTCCGGAGGATAGATGCCCAGATTGTAATTACTTCATCGCTTGAATCGCTTGCTATTATATTTATCTGTCGATAAGATTTTCCAAATATTATTAAGTGGATCGTGTCTTTTGGCTCCGTGCGATTGCATTGGAAGGTAAGGTGCAATCAAAGTTTTGTGGGGATATTTATGCCTTACTTTTCAGTGGGTTGTCTATCTTTTAAAACATAATTTGTATGCACTAAGCTAAGTAATCCCAAATATGGGAAAGTTGTCCCGAAATCGAATTAATTTTGTCAGTCTTCATTAATACAAGGGTTATGCCCAAGATATGCGCCGCGACTGTGTTAACCGTTTTGTTAATGTTTTTGTTAAAATGACCTTCTTAATGAACGCAATACACATTGTAAACAATGTTGTTAAATCACAATTGAAATCAAAAAAGTGCGTAATTTGGAAGTGGAGAACCAGAGTCCGATGTGAAAGTTATTCTGGTTGTCCACTTCAAATTACGCCCTAGATACCTACAAGGACATTCCGGGGACTAAACAAATACTAATATCAAGCTTAAACCTTTAAAATATATTTTATATTTCGTTATCTGGTTCCGAAAATATAAGTACTGTAAAATACGATCTCTTAAATGAATACAAAGAAAAACAATGGGCCGCTAACAGAATTATAAATTCTAATATAAATGTTAGACGAAATTGTAATTTGGATGTTACGGGTAAACAATCCCGCGGTGTCTTCATTTACTGAAAGCTTCAGTTTTCAGCGAAACTTGAGAAGTAAGCCGAAATGTTCACTGAACTAGGGTAGGGCGATCTAACTGATAGTGTCGTCCAAACTTAAGTGTCGTGGCAAATGATTATTTTAGGAGTACTCTAAAAGTTCTGTATTGAATGAGTTTTAAAATGATTGGATGGAGTTTATGTGAGTACCTATATGTAATCTCAAATATGGAATGAAAGACATCGAGATGGCGGGCCTCTTTGCGTAGCTTCTTCATGATTTGGCGAAACGAAGCATATATCGAAAGGAGAGGAGAGCCGTTTGTTCATTCGTGGTACTGGTTAGGCTAAATACAAACAAATAAAAGGGTATACTCACGACACTGTGGCCGCTGCGGCTGCGCAGACTGAGCCGCATCTTCCAGTCGCGCTTGGAGGAGGCACCCCCCTCCGAGCTGAACGAGCGCTTCATAGGCATCGACATGTCGGCACGGTGCGACTGCAACTAGTTGCGACCACCACACTGCGCGACTACTGCACTACCGCGCACACAAACCGAGCATCGTGCGTCCCTATCGCGTAGTCCGAGCACTCACTTGTATCGCGTTTGGCGTCCGCAAGTACTCGCATTATTCACAAACGCCACTCACGTCAAAAACACATCGCGAACGCGACAAAACTAACCTAACCTTACAATTAACATTTTTTTTTTCTTAAAACTAACACTGATTAAATGGACACCGAGAGAGATAAAACCTACAATCTAACACTACGAACACTACACAGCAATCTGAAACAAAGAAGCACACATTAGTACATAGTAAGTAGAGCCTGGTTGATGCGCGCGAGCCGCCGGCGGGGGCGGTGGGGCGGCGGGGGCGGCGGGGGCTAGGCTCGCGTGACACGCAGCATGTCACTACCAGCGAGTTCACAGGAAATGTGCTATTCTGTTAAGCTTTCGTCCCTTTGCAGTGAGATAGACAAGGGAAACCCTCTGAAACCAAATGTTCTGGTAATTTGAAATGATTCTATTTATGCGTAGTGAACAAGTGAACATAATTAAGTGGGTATATCATATCATAGCGGGATATTTGCATAATATGTAGGTACGTACTCATTCGACATTTGAACTTTCACAAGATGCAAAACAATTGTATGATGTACACTTTGGACTCTCAATCGATCAATCAACCCCGGCTGCTAAACAACTTCATTAACTTTGAATAACAAGTCCATTTAAAATTTACAGACATTCCTAATGATTTCAGTGAAGTTCTGAATGAAAACAAAGTTGATAAGCTTCCCGTAAACTCAAAATAACTCTTTCACTAAGTAAGTAGGAACGCACCACTTTTCCACCTCTAAAAATAATATGATTATATTTCCAAAGTTAAACATCCGGAATACTCAAAGGAAACTCAATCAAATCATGAAATTACCAGAGTAAGTATATAATGTGTAGGTAGGTATGTTTTCTTTTCGCCCACATCCGTTCTGGGAGAGTTATATGATTGTCTATTATATGTTACAGGAGTGCTTAGGTTATAATATCTCATGAACGATGATGAATGTCACAAAATAATGTTGGATCTGATTGGTGAGCGTTGAATCTATACTGAAGAGGTATGTATTGTATTGTGAACGAGTTTTTGTTCGGTATTATTTGTAAAAATATGTATACGACGTCAGCTTAAAACTTTACACCATGTTTTCAGTATTTTCGGGAATTAGATATAATTCCACATGTTTAGCAGATACAACAATTATAATATAGTGCACAACAAAAGGCGTATTACTTGTGAGCTTGGCGGCAAAGATTAAAGGAAAACAAACGGGCGGTTTTCATTTCATTTCGGCAGCAATCGTCTAGCTTTGTATATAAACAGTTTTGTTTGAAATGTAAGCACCAAAGAGTGTGCTGTACCAACGTTAACTTTAACCATGACATTTTCGAGTTAAAAGGTAAAAAAGAAGAAAGACAATTATTTATTCGGAGCATTATTTGAGGCTTCATTGTACCAGCCGTCAGTTGTTGGAAGAACATTTGAAAAATCAGTAAAAGTAAATATACCCAGAGGTAAAAGCTGAATTATATTCCACGGTCGCTGTAATTCAATTGTTCTGACATTGTGCCGTGTCGGAGCAAAAAGTATTGAATGAACGACGAATAAAAACGAACAATTCGACTAAAAATCATATTCTCGTTCAACTCTTTCATAGTTTCCAAAACCGTGACTCAAACTCAAACGCTAAAAGCAAAACTCGTTTTTCAGCTTTCCTATGCGATTGCAAAACGTATCGCATCAGATACAATGCGACACTGTGTCAAACGTCTCTTTATATGAAGCGATACTGTGTGCATACGCGTCAGTTGGAAAGTGCAACCAAATGTAGCATGTTTTGAAAACTAGTCATTTTGCGACCCTGGCGCTATTTTGAGAATTAGGCGTTCTGCGCCTACACCGTGTAATTTTATTCAATGTCTCACTTAACTTAAGACATAGTCTGATATTCTAGCAATTTCGAATCAAGTAAGAAATTCGAAAAGCACGGTGACACGTAACGTTTTAATTACTAGAAGTTGAACAATTTCCCAACGTACCGATATTGCACGCGATTGCGATGCGCAGCGATTTATAGTTCTGATAGGTATAGTGTAAAGGCGCATGTATTTATATTTTACGTACTTACAATCGTCGTCGATTGAATCCATTACGTATCCAAGCAAATAAACATACCACCCATAATGAACACAATTTATAAATTCCCTAATTCAAAAAAACGAGTCCCCGTATTCCAATAAAACGAGCAGTAAATGTAGCAAATGAGCCATTAAGCCATTGTGTCAACCTCCGGGCGTCAATGGCGATGTTTTGACACACGACCATCATCAGCCCGCGGAAATAAAAAGCAAATAATTTGAAAGGGACCAATTCAATAAAGTACATTAGAACATTTATCAACGCTGACGCGGTCTGTCGTCCCCTTCAGGCATGCGTTTAACACGACTGAATTTTTATAAGGATTAACAATACGACAGGCTGGTTTTCACTTTTAGGATATTTTTAGCATTACTTTTAGTCATTGTATGATGATATTTACCTCGTTGGTGTGGCACCCGTGAGCCTGCGGAGCTTTTCAATCAAGAATGCGTCAGTAAAAGCCTGAACTTGCGTAGTTGGCGTCCATTGTTATTTCGACTAATCATTTCCCAACTTTCCTCATTCCCCAACTAAATATAACTTACGAGTATGAGTGAACTCAGAAAACCAAATAAAACAGCTAATATTAATACATTGTTTTATCATATTTTCTCTAACATATTTTGCTTTAATGTAAAAACTTAGTTTGTCATTTTTCCTTTAGGATATGGGAACTAAATATAAAAATTGACTTATGTCTTCCCACGGTAATTCTCACATCTAGAAGTGTACATCCGCGGGCACGTTGCTCTAGCTTAGTACAAGTTTATTTTTATGAGAACGAGCTAATAATTGCAGGACTTGCTATTTCCGTAACTAACTGTTGCTGCACGACTGTTTTGCACTAACTGGAACTTGAAACGAAATTTTCTACCTTATATTCTAATTTAGGTACAAGTACTGTTTATATTTTGCTTATATGTTTTAAAATTAATACATAATCATTTGAAAATTGAAAGTCATTCGAAATATGAGGCTTAAAATGCGTAATTTTTGAACGATAAAAGTTATTAAGTATTTTAGGCCAACATTTTACAAACACTCAAAAGGAGTCCCCTAAAAAGCCTGTATTTCACCACATTAATAGTTTTAGCAAGGAAGAAGTAGTTGCTGGACAATCTCCCCTGCAACACTTCCGTTACCGACGAAGGTGCTAAGATTAGAACTATCTGCAGGTGTTCTTAGCATTCGATAAATACGTAATGGAATTAGACACAGGTCCATCTTGTAATTACTTGCGGAACTAATTGTGTTGGCGACCATTACTATTAATTGATGAAATCTAACACAAACGTCGTCCATCGCCACGTATATTAGTCGACAAATGATTTACAAGTTCAAGATGTTGTTAACTTAAACTATCATATGTAGAAATATCGGAACCAAAAATGTATTCTTATATACACACACCGATTTTCATCAAAATTATTTTAGGGTTTAAAACTGGATAAGGTAGCAAACAATTCCAGTTTTGACGCATCTCCGGGATTAACACAGTCTCCATTTCGCTTCACAAAGAAAACAGACAAAGACGGATGAAAGAAACCATCGTCTGAATCAAAAGCAAAAGGAAATTCTTTTAAGGAAATTGATGTATATGAAGAAAATTGTGTAAAATGTTTTCAGCGTTGTGCCTGTGAAATTATTATATGTTGATTTCTAAATGTTGATCGATGTCTATAGAATTGAAGTCTTTATTCATTTGATGGGGAATAGATTTTTATATTAAACTCTAACATACGTACAACACACTGCGCTGCCAATACGCTATAGAGTAAAATGAATCAGCAGCGAAACAGGCTAACGCATCGTCCGGTTGTGACCAAACAATGATGAGGGTAGTTTTTAAATGAAGATCAATAATATTGCTGGTTTTCGTTATGGACAGTTGTTTTCTTATATTTTGGTCATAAATTATTGTACCTTTACCCGACTGCTCTATGCAATAGTGGGTTTTTCAAAACTAGGTTTTATTGCACTACGATTAGGTTCAACATGCAATGTATTTCTCATGCGTGTTTTTTTATTTCATCACGGAAACCAAATAAATCCTTACTATTATAAAAGCGAAAGTGAGTTTGTTTGTTTGTTACGTCTTCACTCCTACATGGTTCAACCAATTTTGATGATTTATGGTACAGAGATAGTTGGGACCCTGGAGACGGACACAGGCTATTTAAAATGACGGACGGGAAACTACGGAACCCTACACTGAGCGTGGCCTGACACGCTCTTGGCCGGTTTTTTTAAAAAAGATTTAGATATGAGGGAGAAAGAGGGAAGAAAAGGGAAAACTTAGCATTGCTTTTACAATAAATAAGGCGCAAGGGCAAAAACTACAGGTAGCAGGTACCTGTAAATCAGGAAAGGGGAACTGTGTTACCCCGAATTTAACGCGAGCGCAGCCGCGGGCAAAAGCTAGTCGTTTATAGAGCAGAAAATAAATGAATTGACTGTAAAATACTTCACATTTATTTGTGAACTGAAAAGCTGGAAATAAAAGTACATTTGGAGGAAGGTCCAGCCCGTATTTTAAAAGTAATTTTATATTGGTTAGTTATAGTTTGATTTTCCGCCAGGATTTTTGGTTTTTTATAATTTCTTTTCTTTATCAAAACACTAAATACATGAAAAACTGAATATGCCTCGGGAACAAACAATATTACTTCGTTATCAAAGTATATTAGAAATAAAACTAAGTTTCTGTGAAAGTAGACCGTCCAACACCTGAAAAACCATCTACGAATGTTTGAAACTAATATTTATGTTGAACTGTTGCCCCTGCATAGCTCCCCCCCCCGTTACCCTACGGGGGGGTGAAACAAGGCTATTCCATTAGGAATGAGGGGGTTATCCATGGAGTTCCAGATACTCCCTCAGTTCAAATCTCTGTTTGTAATAAAGACGAATCGGTGGAGCTGTCACACTCTCCTTCGTAGTTACTGTTGGAATTTCGCATTTTTTTAGCAAATTAGATAAAACAATGTTGCAGTGTCCTACCACGCTTGTTATCCTAGTGCAGCACAACTAAATACATAAATTGGCCTATTTTATTTATCACACAATGTTTTTTGGCGAAATTGACATAAATGCTCCCAACATACCAAACACAACCTGCTTACACAGAGAAGCACGTCACCAGTTCATATTGAGCATCACGTTCGTCACACACTCACTGGCATTAGCGATAGTATCACATCTGACGCTAAGCTAGGTACTATGACGCTATGATCAACACCACTAAGTGTCTTTATATTGCAGCTACATTTTGTGCTAAGTCTAAACGTATCTCTCACGTTGATCTGAAACGAGGACTACGTTAACTGATGCTTATCTCCAACTTTGGAACCTGGAGTGTCAAGGTACAAGGCGAGCAGTTTTAAGAGATCTTTTAAAAGTAGATAGATTTTGTTTTAGTTTTATATTGATGCTTATTATTTGAAAGATTCTTTGAAAATACGCAACTCCAGCAATAATGAAACTATCAAAACATTTAAAGATTCTCGACAGCGGCGCATTACCGACCGAAGCGAATGTATAACAGTAATGTGGCTCATAATGTTTATGCGACGTATCTCAACATTGTTGAAGAAAATCTAGCGAGATATATACAAAGGGCGAACAATTCCGCCGTTTACCATTGAGCCATTATTTAGTCTGCTAGCAATAGAAATAGAGTTCATTTACTAATTTAACGCAGTTTTTATTCGGTTCGGTAATTCGCAAAATATTCATTGTTGTTTTCTTATTACTTTCAAGAATGTTTTTATTTCTTTTTTTATTTAAATACATGATAACTAATTTAAATAAATAAACGCACGTGAAAATTTGATTGGTAGTTATGTATTTGAGCCGTTTTGAGTTGAAACACTAGGGCCATGGGGCCAAAGTGCCTACGTAGTATTTCGAGAAATCGCCAAGCCGTTGGTTGACTCTTCTAGACTAGAAAAGAGACTAGACAGAACTGGCTTGACTTTTGCTAAAGAATTAGCATTGCCATCCAACGCAGTATTGCTGCCAGACTTCTGGGCACTTTTCCTGTTGACAGCAATGCGTAAATGCGTGTTCTAATTGTTTAACCGCTATTCTACTTGTACATATTTTTTTTAATAAGTTATCTATATTTGTGCCAATGTGAAAGAGCCAGCCTCCTGGTCACGCGGAGTGACAACCAGTCGGCGAGAAATTGAGTTAGTTTAGTTTTTCAGTAGGACCCATGACCAAAGCATTTCGACCAAAACTGTAACTAGCTATTTATTTACAGTACTACAACCGCAACAGCAGCGCCACCGTAGCCCGTCGTACTTGCAACATGTGATGGGCGAAGGTGATCGACACAAATTGTGACCCACACCAAAGGCCTACTCACAGTCCAAGACAACGGCGTTAAAAGTGTAATTCAATGAAAATGAGTTCAAGAGTTGACAGTGGCTGAGATGTGCGAGCAATCCAACATGCTTTATTAAGACAACACTATTTTCCCCACCAAAATGTTAATACGTGATATCTGCCCCAACAGTACGACACTTGAAACTAATTGCGATCATCCATCCACACGATTTTTATCCAACACTACTTGATCCTCCACCCCATTATAGTTATACACAAACAATGGATCATTAAATCTGGGTATTAATTCTGAGCCGGGTCACCTATCGAATTCGTTATTCATTAATTAAGGTATCGACATAGTGAATCCATTCGTACATTCTATAAATATATATTGGTTGTGAAGCCTATGCATGAAAAAGATAGAAATAGCACATTCAATAAATCAATGCGATTAGGCCATGGTACCTTTGAGACTTTTGAAAGTACGCGAAAAAGCCTGGAAAAAAAATCAAGAGCGAAAGGGCCTGAAAAAAAAATCAAAACATCTAACGGATGCCTGCTATGTAACCAACTTAAATGAAAATGGAATAAAATGTTTCACAGAACGATCGACTGAAGGATTAGAGCAAGTTATTCAAGTTTATTTGCTTTTACTGACAATAAAATTTATTGTAAGCAGTATTTGAAAGCTAGCTCGTGTATGTCTAGAGGTTCATACACAAATGTTCAGAAATTATACATAGTTAAGTAAAATGAAAAATGTTTATTGTAAGTACACGAATTTTCACTCACTGCTATAACAGACTATAAGCAGCAGGTTTTGTAGATTTCAAAGCATCATCATCTGCCCAGCCTTTTCCCAACTATGTTGGGGTCGGCTTCCAGTCTTACCGGATGCAGCTGAATACCAGTAGTTTACTTGGAGCGACTGCCTATCTGACCTCCATAACCCAGTTAATACTGGGTAATACGATACCCCTTGGTAAGACTGGTTGTCAGACTTTCGGGACACTGACAACTGTAAGGACTGTCAAAGATCTACAAATGACAGCCGGGCCCAACAGCTTAACGTGCTTTCTGAGGCACGGAGGAAACTCGGTATGTAACGGGTGGTCACCCATCCACAGACCAACCTAGGCAAGCGCGGCTTAACCTAAAGATCGAACTGAGCGGCTGCTATTATTTAGCCACGAGCTCCTAAACAAAGCAAAATAAATAAAACAAGTCCATATTATAGACGAAAAAATAAAATACAAGTCCATTACCTTGAATGAGCTTAAATTTATTTTTAGACGTTCAAGCCGTTCACTGCTATTTCAGAAAACTACGAAAAGTGTCGAGGTGTGGGAGTTGGGGTCAGGTCGAGTCGCTCCCGAGCCCCCGGTACGTCGGGACGGGACAAGCTGGTCACTGATTTATGGACTGCGCTAATATTTTTGCGGACTGAATGTTGAGCTCGATATAGACGGACAGGGTTGTAACGTTTCAACCTCAGGCGATGCAACTCGCGTCAAGCTACACACGTATGTGTCACTTCTCTCATTTGTTTTCGACACAGAACCTTTAGCAGCATGCCTGTCGCTTAACTCTATGTCGTGGTCGAAGGGTTGGGATTCAGGACAGTTTAATTTTGTATACTAATATTTAACTGTTACTCACAGAGTCTTGTTTGCGTTTAAAATAGCGAAGCTGAATGAACAATAATTATATTCGTTTACAGTTTTTATTCCAGGATTTTAAAACAAATGTAACTAAGTTATAGTAAACCAGCTGTGCCCAGCGTTTTCACCCGCTGCTCAGGTCTCCCTTACTACTTTGGGGTTTGAAAAATAGATAGTAACCGACTCTCAGACTTACTGAATATGTATTAAAAATTTCATAAGAATCGGTCGAGCTGTTTCGGAGGAGTATGGGAACGAACATATGTCTGTAACCGTCTTATTACAAAAGTTTGAGTTAGTACTGGTTTAAACCTGGACTAAATAGTCTAGGATTGTTACGGTATTAAAGTTAGTACCAGGTTTAAAATGTGTTCATATTACAAATCAAAGACTAACCGAAGACCAGTTAGTCCAAAGATCATCCATGGTTTAAATATTATACACAGATAAATAAAAAAAAAGGGCAATCATTCGTTCTTTTACACTGGTTTCATTCAATATGACATTCCGTTTTTCCTAATGTTGATTTTAACTACATACTTTAAATGCATAATAACTCTTTATTCGTAACAAACAAATCATTTTATTTCTTTGTCCAATTTCCAACCTCTTGAACGAGCGCAACAAACACACATATCGCGTTTTTTATATCAAGTTTTATTTTATATCAACGAACGTGAAACGGAGTACAGCTTCGCGGCGCGTAATTCGATATGCGAATGCGACGGTCCAACCAAATATTTATGTTATTGCATTGTATCCTTTAATAAACAGTTCTTTATTCATTGTTCCTAATATTGTACTGTATTGCTGTTATGGTTCTGTGCGAGAGGTTTTGTGGTCAAATTGAGAAAAGGTAATTCAGGAAAAAAATGGAACAACAGAAGAAAAAAAGGGGTGAAAATTGGAGTCCTGAAGAAAAAGTTAGCAAAACATCGAAATATTGTATAGTGTGCAGTACTTTGTATTATTCCTATTTCGATAAAGATTAACGTGAATCTACTTATTACAATAGGAAATACTACGGCAACTGATTAGTCAGTCAGCTCATATTATAGAGGACAAATCTACTAAAAAGGCAAAGGGCTCAAGGGGCATCCTCGAGGATCGTGAGCTAAATCTTCACGTAAAAGATCCACAATTTTTTCACCGAAACGTTTTGTGAACCTATATTTGTATCTAAAATCTTCGTCACTCAATTCAGATGGATTTCCACGATGACGACGTATCACAGATCGACGAGAAGTCTCAAGCATCTCCATATCTTCTAAGTCCATCAAGTCAATCATATTATTATCCATTTTTCAACGATATAAAAACAATAAACACAGAAAATTTAATCCACGGTAACCTCAACTTTTTGTAGAAATTGACATTTGACTATAGTACCAAAGTTAGACCATGGTTAAACTAGGGGTCTCGCGGGTTTATCTTTAGTACCATAGATAGTACCAGGATTAGTGATAAACTTCATTTTATAATAAGGTTTTTGTTAGTCCATGGTTTAAACCTAGAACTAATCCCAGTACTATATTTAGTCCGCGTTTTGGAATAAGACGGTAAGTAGCCATCGAGTAGGTAGGTACCGGAGTATCTTCAGTGCTTAACTTAGGTTGCAGTGGGCTAGACATGTTGCTCGCAAGGCGTATAAATGATGGGGCTGAGAGCTTTATGTTTGGTAAAGGTGAATTTTTGAAATCCGTGGTTTGTTCAGGACGTCTTTCGGTTGGTATTATGATGATGGCGAAGGTTACAAATTTATTTGTTTCTAATTTTTGTGCACCAATAGGTGTCATAGGAAACAGAAAAAACCGGCCAAGATCGAGTTGGATTCCGTACATATCGGCCATATCTTTTGACTGAATAGACTTAAAGGGTTGATTTTTTTACAGCTCTAAGGGATCACAAACTTGAGTATAAGATTTCAATATCAATCACATTTTCAGACAGACCGACAACGAAGTGGTCCTGTAAGGGTTCTGCTTTTTCTTTTGATGTACGGAACTCTAATAACGTAAAGACGACGAGTGTGAGCTGACAGAAGTGAGTTCGAATCGACGGCTATCATCGCGTCTCATCAGTATATCAGCATGAATATTATCTGCTGATTTTGGTGATAATGCACTTACGGCTAAAAGCCTCAAATTAAGAGCAAATATTACAAGCCTTGTTCAAAAGCCGACGTATGTAGCGGCATAATGTGTTTGTCGATAATGTTCTGCTTTCTGATAATTTTTGATAAAGAGAAACGGGTGAAGGCTCTTTTTCTAACGCAATTTCTACCCTTCTTGTGTTAACGAAACATCACGCAGTTCGCAGACCTTACACCTCACCGACTTAAAACATTCACAGCATTAAAATGGATTACAAAAGTACCCGCTTCTAGTATTTTGTAGTGAATGCAAGCCTTTCAGTTTTCATTGATGAACATCGATTTGTGATACGTGTTGATAGACCGAATAGCAAAAATAAATGTTCATCTGCTAAAATAAATAAATGTTGTCCGCCATATTGGCACTTTCATTTCCAGTAAAACCATCTAATCTTCTATATAGGATGGTGAGTTGATGGAGTTTTTAATATGAAATGGTCGTCGGTACAATTGTTTTCCTTCTTCTCATTAAATGAAAAAGCAATTTGCAAGACTAGCTTTTAAATGCAAAGTTTATTTATAAGCGAGCGGCCGTGGCTGCAACGCTAAGTTTTTCTATTAGTTTCTATTCTTTGACGGTCTCAAGACAGTTTAACTTTCCGACGAAGCAAACTTAATTAATAATATTTTTTATCATCTTTTAGAACTTAGTCGAATGAAGATGATAGTGTTGGATGAAGGAGTTTGTCAAGTCGAATCCTTTTTTGCTTCTAAAGCCAAGATTACGTTTTAAATAATCCGCGACAAGGTAAAGGAATTTATTTGAAAGTATTCAACCTTTTCCACGTGTGTTGGAAAACCCTGGGTCGGACATCTAAGCGGAGTTCAATTACATCGATCGCAAATATAAAAGTGCTTGACAAACAACCGACGATCAAGTTATTTCGGCCATTATGTCTCGATATTGAGCGAGCGAGCGAGTACAACGGTACCGGAAGCTGATTGGCCCGGTGTATTGTTATAGGTCCTTCAAATCAAATTGTTTAGCTTACTGACGAATTACTTTTTAAAACACCATGAAATATGTACAAGAGTCCAAGCGTTACAATATAGTTGTTGTGATGTGAACTAGTACTACTTGAATGATACATATCTTGAGTAGAAACAGATAATGATAATAATGTTTTCCGTATAGTTAACGATTTATGTTTCCCATATCTATTACTACACTCAAAGATAGTGGCTTTGACTTTTAAAGATAATCATTAGATGGAATTTATTATAGATTATAGAATTTAGCCTACATAGACAAAATGAGTTGCTAGTACATTGACGTTTACGAGAATGAGATGATCATGATTTGAATCATATCGCTTTATTCAAGATACTAGGCATCGGCATTATAAGTGTCATTCTTCTATGAAAATTTGTAAAACAATACTAACCTGATTTTTTTTATCAAATGAACTAAAAGGCTTTACGTAAACACTTCACGACAGTTATTTTGTTCTTATTAGTTTTTGTTTAACTATGCTGTAGTGTTAGTAAAACAACCAAATTATTAAATAATCTTTATTGATGTAATAGCACTAGATAAGATAGCACGCTAGCGTGTGATGTGCTCGCGCGAACAAACTGCCACACACAGCAACAATTATTATGAAATGTGTCAATATGTAGCAGAATAGAACTCGAAGCTGCATTATACATATAAACTAATCAATATTACTTTCTTAAGAAAACTCTGAGAAATACTTTGATTCTCCACTAAAATAATTTTTATTCTCAAATTAAGTACAACAGAATACTGTTTATTTCAAAGCTAATGTGAAATGCCGAAATGATTCTGAAATGGCAATTTGGCTGAGAGTATCAACTGGCTTAACAATTTTGCTTCCCTGGCGGTACTTTTAACCAAAAAATAATGCAAAGCAGCGATAGCATGACTGTAGCGGTGGCTTAATAAATGTTTTCCTCCCCTTAAGTTGAGGTAAATTGATGGTCTAACAAGCCAATATTACAGGAGCGGTTTAAAAATTACATTTGCATAATTATTTAACATAAATCCCGTCCCGACTCAAAATGAGGCAGATAGGGTAACGACGGAAGGAGGAGAAAGGTCGCAGCAAGTGGCAAGTGGGGTGGGAAGTCTTCAGTCCCAGCAGTGGGACACTTAAACAGGTAACGACAAGCAAGTCAGAAGAAGGCGAAACTATATTGGGATACATTTCCTGGAATACTGCTAATCAAAATAATATAAAATGTAATATATCCTCACATATATCGCCCTAATGCCGTCCTACTGTAATATTCAAGTATATCAAGCAATCCCTGGGTCATAAACCCATAAAAAAACTGTGTACATCTAAACCAAAAAGATTAACAATGCGTATTTACAAATTTGAACTCTTAAATCTTAAGCACAAAATAGCTATTACAGTGGCAACAGGTTTGTCAATTTTAAAGAATCTGTGCTCAATCTCAAATGTATTTAAACTTTAACTGTGAGACAATAAAGAACGCATTTGAGTGACCATCTATAGAAAAAAAAAACTAACGATAAGGTTTGATAACTAGGTGTTTTACAAGTATCGGATAACGATCGATTACGCGAGAGCCGATAATCGATACCTGCGTGATACGGATCTTAATAAATTGCAATTATCGTAAACACAATATAATTGTTTATCTATTCTGTAGCGTATCGGAATGTAACGTAGTAAAATGACTTGTCAAAACAAATTATTTAACAAACACGTGAGTCTTATTTAACCTTGCACAAAAACAATGCTTACTTGAATAAAAAAATAAAGCGTTATATGGGACAGGTTCGAAAAGTTACAAGTACAAATATAAACGTTACTATACTAAGTTATAAATGTAGATACTAATATTTATATAATAACATGAACGGCTCGCCAGCACAGGCACACAGATAAACCCTGTGAGGTTTGCGTGTATGGCAATATATTGTCAAGTATGTGAATAAGTGTTTTAGAAAATAAATAAATAATAATAATAATAATTGTTAGCTGTTAAATAAGTACCTACTTATTGTAAACCTCAAAAGACTACTATAAACTTTTAGTCCATGTGGTTGTTATAGAAATCCTTACTATAATATTATAAAAGCGAAAGTGAGTTTGTTTGTTTGTTACCTCTTCACGCCTAAATGGCTAAACCGATTTTAATGAATTTTGGTACAGATATAGTTGGAATCCTGGAGACGGACATAGGCTATTATTTTTTTAAATAAAAGGAAAAGTGAGGGAAAACGAGGGAAGAAAAGGAAAAACTTAGCTTTGCTTTTACAATAAATCAGGCGCAAGGGCAAAACTACAGGTAGCAGGTACCTGCAAATCAGGAAAGGGGTACCGTGTTACCCCAAATTTAACTCGAGCAAAGCCGCGGGTAAAAGCTAGTTAATTAATAAATAGTATTCATTATCAGCTGCTTCGTGACTCTATTTGATTGTCAAAAATAAAATCTATTTACTTCGGGTAACACCCATAGTTACAATTACCAACAACAAAATGCAAATATTGTTTATACACACCTAGATACTATTATTCAACATTTAACAAATCCATAACAATCGCACTCCGCTTCAGAGGACATAATAATATCTAGAATGAACTGTATTGGTTCAGAACACTATTTTATCAATACTGCAAATATTGACCCTAAAAACTTGGGCTACACTCATGTCCTTAGCGTAAGTGAGGCATCGTGAGTAACCTGCCAACCTCACTGCACTACGGATCTCGATTTTTCGACATAAAAGTTACTTTACAACATTACGCCTCGCGCATGACCTCAGGGAATGCGACTTGCGACAAGCGTGTGTGTGTCTCTTGTTGCCTTCTTCGGAAGCAACGGCCTGTCGCAAAGCGTCCCCCATCGAATGTTCCATTCCATGGTTTTTTTTCAGTTGTGTTATCTGGCGTTGCTGACTACTACAGACAGGTAAGGTTAGTAGTAATACTACCACTTTTTAAGAGGACCTTTCATCACATGTTAAGTCCTCCATGCCGTTGGGAAGCTCTTCAGTTCTGATCGGTAACAGAAAGCTTCGGGAAATAGTGACTCGAAAAAGCAGCGCTGCTTTTATACCTTGCCTTATACTAATACAACAATGCTATTCGAGCCACTCACTATCTGTCAAAATGTTTTCATATTTATAGTTGTATGTTGTACATTACAAGTCGATTATTTGTAGTTTATTTTATGAAGCGAGCCCGTGGGTACGAATCTGTCACGTTCTGTCGATAGTACCAGACTGTGACTAGACGGTTTAATATAAGAGGTATGACAGTGACAACACAACAATGTCTGCGAAATGCTCCAATATAACTAATACAAATAAATGAAAACGTGATAGATTCAGGACGATTCAATTGTGTTATTTCAGAGAAAAAAATGTGAACGACGTTGACAGAATTTGAATTTTTGTGTTTAGAAATGAAGATTGATTTCGTTCTACCAAATTATTCGGTTTTATATTGGCATAAAAGAAATGTGTAAACAAAAAATGGAACAAATCATATTAACTACATGTTGATGTCGGTCAGCCCGACCAGCATATTTGGACTTTCAACAGGTCCCCGAAACAAAAGATTATATGTATTATTTCTAACTCCTTTCCTCACGTACGTGCATATCGTTAATAGGATATACGGAACGGACAGGAACGGATTACTATTATTGAAAAATATTCGTTTAGAGAAAGTAGTTTATCGTTTATCGCCGACTTATGTAAATATGTCTAAAACGAATATCTGAATAGCAAAAGATATTGGTCCTTTGAGTCAAACTCGGCAACTGTGTTTTCGGGCTCAAATAAAAGCGAGGTAAAAGTAAATAACCGTCTATTGAAGACATCAGGCCGACAAAGTTATGTGAGACCTTTAAGGGCAGTGCTCACTCACGCGACAAAAGCGCTCGGCCAAGCTGAACGTCCCTTTGGACATAGACAATACGAATATTGAATTATCTCGGATTTTCAAGTAGCCACTAATTTTGGTTGAGGGTTTGTAAGGTATGCGAGTTCTTGTTATACAAATAGTTGAATACAACTCTCTGCGAGCAGGTTTGGTTTATCAATCGCTGGATTTTATTATTGGAGAATATAACGCTGTCTTGCGACGCTGCATTGTTTGAGTAATAAGTATGGAGCAAAACAATATTATAAACACAATCATTACTTAAAATGTTAAGTAATGATCGAGTGTAAAGTATCGGATGGGAAACACAATTAACCTATAGACCAAAATGATAGTGCAACAATTCGTGTTGGAGCATTTGCACACTTCGTGCCTACTCGTCCTCGTAACCACTACTATCCCAAGGGTCCTGAACATCACAGTAACTCGTGGGTGCCTGGAGCGCTGTCGCCCCTCGTCACACCGCGGCTTGACGAAAACACACAGATTAGCAAAGAGCCGGCGGGTTCACTTTCATCCCGTGACGTCATGCCCTGTGTAGTTGTTGTTGTGTTGTGTAGTAGGTAAGCTGGCAGTTTGCTGAGCCGCTGCCTGCGAGCTCGGTGTTATAGTGGCTTTGTTTCAAGATTCGCTTTGTTTCCATTTTATTAGGGAAAGTTAGTTGTTAGAAGGCCCGGTGCCGAGTGCTCACAACGGGCGTACGGGTGACACCACATGTACGAGTATGTATGTGGACGGGGACGAACTAAAATGATTGTTTCAGGTGAAGTATTTACTGCCACTTTTATAAATGTGTATCTAGCATTCAATTTTTGCACACATGCAATTTTTATCATAAGAATTTAGAATCAATGAATGATAAAAAATCTTTTATTTGTTAAATTAATGAGAAAAACATAATTAATTGATATTATTGGAGGATATAGCCATTGTGAGTGTGTCAGGCAAGTAAGATACAGGTTGTGATTCAAAACATAGCAAGGGACCGATGACCTATCACACAGTATTATATATTATGTAATGTTCAAAGCACAATGTATCAAAGCTCCGCTCCGCTCGCTCACAACAGAACTCTCACAATACGAAAGTAATAAGCTAATAATATTATTTAACTGTTTCACTGATATAAGTTCTCTCAAAGGTTTCGCGAAGACTAACAAATGATTCCTTTGTGGATACATACATAGCCTTTGCATACACGTCTAAGTAATGAGCTTAATATAAACTCGAAGAAACATTATGAGTCGTTAAGGTGCATTTCTTTACAGAACAACTTCTTTTCCAAAAGAAGGTGGTGTTTCAGGTAAACTGTAACTCCGCTTACAAAATGTTCTTTAAACATTTTAAGAGTCTCTGAGAAAACTACATTTAAATTAACGAAAGTTCCTTTTGTGAAAGCATCAGCACAAAGAAAAATAATATAAATGTTTTTTTCCGAAACTTACCACGCTAAAAAGGACCCTATCTAAAAGTAAATAGTGCTCTTTATGTGTTTTTAAACTTATGTTTGTACACTTATGTATCCAAAAAGCTTTAATTGAAATTCGAACGATAATTATTATTAGTCAAAATGAAAATGTTTTTTTTTATTTGCAACATAGTCACTATACCTACAAGTTAATCGATGATTAGAAGACAGGCACATGATAAAAAAAAAAACGTTTTATGTATTTATGTAAGTTAAGCATTCTCGGAGCTTTTATTTAATTAATTACTACTCTGTTGTTTTTTCAGCACATAAAGGTTTCAAGTGAACATTCATAGACGTGGACTTTATTTACTCTTAATAAAAGCAGTCCAGTGTTGGCGTGCTTCCTCTTTCTTTCATTTCCGCTCACGTATTTCGAGCAGAAAAAACAGTACGCGTGATGGAAGCGTGCGCGACTACCGGTACTATTGCTTTACTATTTATTTGATTTGAAGTGCAAATCATTTCACATATACATACATACGGTTTGTTTTGCAAAAGTTATTTTATAAGAAACTAGCTTTTGCCCGCGGCTTCACTCGCGTTAAATTCGGGGTAACACAGTTCCCCTTTCCTGATTTACAGGTACCTGCTACCTGTAATTTTGCCCTTGCGCCTTATTTATTGTAATAGCAATGCTAAGTTTTCCCCTTTCTTCCCTCTTATTTCCTCATATCTCAATCTTTTTTTAGAAAGCCTATGTTCGTGTCCATGGTCCCAACTATCTCTGTACCAAAATTCATCGAAATCGGTTTAGCCATGTAGGCGTGAAGACGTAACAAACAAACAAACTCACTTTCGCTTTTATAATATTAGTAAGGATTTTAATCAAATAACAGAAAGCGAGTTAAAACTAGATTCGAATTATTCCGTCTATTGTACGCACGTAGATCCAATACCCAGATCATGATTGGCATGTGTTGCAATATGCCGATGAGTACACCATACTTAGGGCAGTGACTTTCAAAATTAGACAAGACAAGGAAGTACACAGGTGAGTCCAAAATGCTTGGAAGACCTTCTAGTCCCTAAAAGAGATGAAAGTATATCATCCGTTAACTTTAAAATTAAAACTCAGCGACATGTGCATTCTGCCTGTCCTAACCTACGGGACACAAAGTTGGTCACTTACTGAACAACAACAGTAAAGCTTAAGATTTGCCAGCGGGTGATGGAGCGCAAGATAATCGGTGCCAAGCGATCAGATCGCGATAGAAATACCACCCTACACTCCAGAACTCAAGTAGCTGAAGTGGGAGTGGGCTGCCAACGTAGCACGGGTGCACCCGGAGAGGTAAGCACCGCCACTCACTGGACGTCTGAGGGTGGATTTCACCGTCGAAGTCGACCTCGGCGAAGGCAGTGTGACTATCCGGTCGTGTTCGCAAACGTATGAATAAGTTGCGAAGAACAAAGAGGAGCCACTTGTCCAGCAGTGAGACATAAAGTAGGAAATGAAACAAAATTACATCGCTTTATATGGGACTTAAACATATATTGCTTAGTGTGGCGTTTCAGTCTTACTCGTAGAATACAAGCGTGATGTACTGCTACTGGCCGCACTGGTACGTTGAGCTAATGTTCGCTTGTCGTTTCTGTATTGCGGCCACTGACATTAATGTTCATATGAGTCTGTTTACAAATCGCCTCAGTAGCCCGGCTTTAAAAAGTACCAAATCTTGGCACAATTTTCAGAAGACAATCGAAAGTGGTCAGCTTACACAGTTCTGCAGCAGTAGCCTGCAATGCGTCTGCTATCGATTCGCTGGGGCTGCCAACTGCGTGCCAAGGCCGACTGCCAGCCGCATGGCAACAGTGAGAGTCTACGCTGACAGCCGTCGTTTTGTTTTCGCGCGGCTTTGTCATCTACATTCTTGGTTAAAAGCGAATAGTCTAAGTGTTTCAGGTGTAAGTTGAAACACAAGTTTATTTTTAAAACGTGAACAGTGAGAAATCTAATAATAACGAGGGTGACTGCGGTTTTTGATAGTTAACAGTTAGCAGTATCTAAATGGATGCAACATTAGTTTGGTAATAATTTTTAAACCCTTTGCGGATTGCTACACATTTAGTTTTTTTTTATTTACCTTAGATTTTATGAAACTGTTCAATCAAAATGTTATCATGTGAGTGAGCTATAATTCCAAATATCAATAATCGTACATATTTGATCTGCCGAAATGTGTATGTACTGTTAGGCATGCCTGTGCCTAACTCTTCGAAGATAAGAAGGCGTGATGTTCTGTTATTTTTATAAGTTATAATCTCCTATTCCCAAAATACTTATAAAAACGTGTGTCAAAATATCCATCGGCAAAAATAATAAATAAACAAATTACAAACAATCAGTTGGCGCCTAGCGCGCTGACGTCACTTATCAACCTGCTCAGATGGCGGAGATAGCGCAGATAGCGCGCTCTGCCGCCAGCAGCGCTTATCGCGCTGTATCTCAAGTAGGCGTCGTGCGCTAGTGCTTCTTGACTCGATAACAGCCGCTGATAACCGCTGTAATTAGCTGGCGATTTATTTCTACTTTAGTTTTAATAAAAAACGTACAGATTTGATCGAGTTTGGCTTTATGGATAGTTTTTTTATTTGGAAAGAAGCTCGTTATGCTTTTTACAAGCACCTGAAGTAATTCCACCAGAGAAGCGCCCGCGCCGGGGCAATGAGGACTGATGCTCCCAGATAAGCGATTCAGTTGTCTTAACGAAAGCTTTGGAGTTACAAAAACATAATTACCTCATAGAAAATAGTCGCTTGTTAGACTCCAAGTGGAATCATAAAATATAGTTCAGTGACTCGTTCCAGCGCCACCTGCCGTGCAATACTTACAACAATGACTCCCAGTCATAGAATGTAAGATATCATTACGTAATAACTCACAAAAATTACACGTGTACTAATCTATCGTTTTGGGAATCTAATCTCTTAAGTTTAATTTGTCATAAATCTTTGCCTACATTAATTCGCATCATTTGTTTACCGACCATAGTGACGCTAGCTCTAGTTTGTTTAATTCTCTAAGAATTTATTTATCCAAAGCTGGAGAACGCGAGTCCTTTACATTTATATAATATATTATATCAAAGATATAATTTCCGTTCATTTTACCGAATTTCAAAATAACAATCACAAAATATGGAGTTCGGAAATAATAAGAATATTTTAGGTTTGTTTGAAACCTGCCCGGAGGGTGTTTTGATGTCAAACCCTGTTGCCATGGTTACGGGTTTTTAAGCGAGAGACAGCCTTAGGGCTGATTAACGAGCTTGTATGAATAGGGCAATAGTTATGTACATAGTTTTATTTACGCGGGAAATTACGTTGTTCATTATTTGTTGTTTTGTTCATTAACTTAAATATCGTTTATAACCAAGAATATTACCACCACGTTGTGAATTTATTCAGGAAGTTTCCAGAGGTAAGTCGCTTGTTACAAAAAGGTTTGCACTACTGATAGTACTATCTATCAAAAATATTAGGCGTTAAGTATCCAATTACATGCCTATATTAAAAAAAAACTTCCTTTACCGAAACCCCAGCACGAGTGTTTGCTAACAAACTTGTTACCGTCAGTGAGCGGTTTGTAAGTAATCTGTTTACTGGCAGCGTCCACAACGTCGGTGCGGCTCGTGACGTCATCACTTATTCGGTTATGTGCGGCCGCCGACGGAAGCGTACGGTTCACATAACTAAATCCATCTTTACTTCTTCAGATTGGTTACGGTTTTTTTATGATTTAAAACCTGGAAATAGCTATGTAGTGACATTATAATGTTTGCCATAGTTACGAATGATTGTGTAATTGTGATGTTTTAAAAACAATAGCGTAAGTTACCCTCCAGATCATGAAATCTTTGGTTAGTAAAATAAACTTAATCAGTTCAACCAATTACAAACGATGGGATATTTTATGGGTACAATTATAAATATGCTTTCAGATTATGTTCATCACTACTAATCCTAATGACGTGTTATAAAAATATACGTTCCCGTGTTACATTTTCCTACAAACGTAATAAGTGTAGTCAAGTGCCGTGTACCCGATACTGTTAATACAACGTAATTAAGGAAACATTGCCCGAACAAACATTCCCCTAAGCGTATTTAATTTATTCTTCTCCCTACTTTGATAAAAGGAAGAAGTCTCGTTGAGAAACAACTTTTTGTTAATGATGGTAATTATCATATTATGAAAGTAATTCTTGACCTTAACTTTATAGAAACTTAACTTATCTACTTGGAAATATTTAATCACAAAAATAATAATGGTCGAGTCAAAGACGAAATAATAATAAAAAAAATGCTTCAGAAATAATTTGCTTTTCGACCCTATTATTGTAGCTACAATATAAAATTTTCATGTGTTAGTGCCACAATCATGCGTTAGTGCCACAATCATGCGTAACCCCGTCGTAGCGCTACGCCGGCTACGAACGTAGCGCGGCGCTACGAGCGTAGCTATGATCGGGTGATCATCCCGGGCTTATAGCGTGAACAAGGTTTTATTTTCATGCGCGTATTTTTAGACGCTTCTGCCCATGCTGCCTAAAAAAAGGTTCGTTAAACAAACAAGCAGTATCATGACGCTTATAGATATTTTTCTGCCAATCTCACGTTGCATTTCAAGTAGTTTTAATATTCGCTTGGTATAAAATATGGATAATGTTGTCTTGGCTTGGCTTGTCCACGTAGCTTACCACTGCTTGCATTAATCACCAATCGAAAACGTACTAAATGTATATCAGATGATATTTTCTCGCGATTCTCGCGTTTTTAGTAGAGTTGGCACTTTTACCGTTTTCGAGTTTTGTATGCAAACATTGTTTTATATTAACCATAAATTGAGTTGCGAAACACAATACTATTGAAAACTGATGTATGAAAGCCACTGTAATGAAGTTTGATACAGTTTATAATGCTATCCATTTATAATAAACAAATGATCGACACGCCAGCCCTGTGTGTGTGTCGTATATGTTACACTCTACAGAACTGTCCGTGTGACTTCCCCATAAAAGATATAACAAATAATTATGATGACATCACAAGTAACATCGTATTTTCTCGAAAATATTACCAATGTGTGCTTATTGGGAATTTCAGCGACGATTTCGAGCAAGCAATACTTTAATAAATATTATATTATTACTAGATGAAGATGTTCGGAGTTATCAAGCTTCTTTTCATTGACATTTCCATCGCATTCCGTTGAATTTTTGATTATTTAGTATTCTTACAACCTTTCAGTTAAGTGTAGATCAAGAAATCTGGAGGGATATTAAAAAACAGTGAGATTCCATTATCTTCTAGACTATTTTCTTTTATTTTATAAAACTTGAATTTCAATTCGTAGTATTGATATTCGAACAATTCTGTGTATATTGGAATTCGGATCATAGAACAATTAGCTCTGAGTAATTTGCACATTGTGTAAAAAAAAAGTTGTGGCGCACCTCCCTCTCCCCCCCCCCCCCCGGTGGCGCACTCGGCTGGAAGCACACGGGAGAGCTCGTCGGAATAATGACACGTGTTTCTACGCAAACACGTCGTACGCACAACAATTCACAGTAACTTAGGCACATAGAACGTATTGTGTTAGCTCAACTTTTTGTTCAAACTCTGAATAACAAAGTTTCTAATACAAAATAAATCAAAAAGGCTGTTAAATCATCGCACGGTACGGTCAAAATTAGCCGGGTGGTAAATTATTATGTTCGCGAAAAAGCCGGTCGACTTTGATCGACTGTTGTGGACCAACCTGAACAATTTATTTATTTATTTCAGACATATTTAAGTCACTCATACATTCAAGTTAAAAACTGATTTGATTTGATTCAACGGATTTCACCGATCGGCACGAGAAAATGAATGTCGAATATGAAAAGCTTAGTGATCGGTTCGGGTCGGCTTTGTAGCTTAATAAAAATTGCCGAAGCGGATAATTTTGTGGCACCTCACTTCAGATTATGGGCTAACTCTCGTCACAACTAGATTGGAAACAAAGTGAAGCGTGTCGGCGCGGTGCAATCCCTACACAAAGTTTAAATTAGTGTTCAGCTTAGTTATATAAATTGATATAGAGTAATCAAAAATGTTGTTATTCCACTTGATACCCGGAATTCTATATTAAATACAGAATTTCGAGTATCAAGTGGATTTCGAAACCTAAACTAACATTAAAACTAGTTTTTCAACTTAAATCCTAGATCTGCAACCTGCAACTGCATAGAACTAATATTGAATAGTCTACAGAGAGACGGTGTGCGAGCGTGGCAAGTTAGTCGATGTAATGAATGGGTCAGAAGGCATGTAGAGCTAATAGTTAGGTAGTAATTAAATCCAGTCCTATGGAAGTCTCCATGTCATCATGTACGTTTAGATTTACGAAAATTATAAGAATATTTATAGTTAGTTAGCTTATCTGTTTGGGTACGTTTAATTTATTCAAATCTTATATTTTAATAGTTTTTAAGCAGTGAGCCATAACTGCTTAAAAGCTATTAATTTATTAGGCTACTAGTGGTGTAACTTCTAGGAACCACAAACACTATCTCTTACGATAAAGTATGTCTTAAGAGACAGTGGATACCCTAGTTTAAGAGACACAGTTTAATCTATTGTGTACAGATTTCTGTAGCATGTAAATGTTTCAAACAAACTAATATAGAAAACTGTATAGTTAATTATATTCTGAACAAACATTATTCAGGTTTCACATTGATTAAAAATAACGTTGTATTCTTTCATATGCATTCAGTAAAAAGCTGTTATTTCGATACCTGGGACATATTTCAAAACTCTGCCACCAGGTAAGTCTAGTGACTAACGACTAACCTAACCAACCATACGATAACGAAAGAACGATAGCATTAGAAAAATGTTAACAGAACAGTCTGTTAACATTTTTTTTTAATTAATTTAATTTATTGCTTTTTTGAATTTAAGTTGGAAAGACATACAAATTTTCAAAAACTAGCCTAGTGCGAGGCGGAGTCGCGGACATAGGGATCCGTAGCATATTATTCATATTCATTTTTTGTCGTACCATAATGTTTGTAGAAAGAGTAACAAAGAGCTTAAAGCTAATGTCCATACATTTAAAAAACCTGTGAGGGCACAGCAACAGTGTTAAAATGAACCCCAAAACGGACCTAGATTTTTATTTCTTAAAACGTCGTTAGAAAAAAAAGTTTCTTTTAATGTAGAATAACAATTTATTTCCCTAATTACGTAGGTAATTTTGAGTAAAATCAATTAACGCGTTTCACTGTTAAACTTGATGTGATAGAACAACTTTATTTCGATACTAGCTTTTGCCCGCGGCTTCGCTCGCGTTAAATTCGGTAGCGCCTTATTGATTTGTAATAACAACGCTAAGTTTTCCCGTTTTGTCCCTCTTTCTCCCTCATATCCAACTTTTTTTTTAAAAAAAAATAGCCTATGTCCGTCTCCTGGTTCCCAACTCTGTACCAAAATTCATCAAAATCAGTTTAGCCATTAAAGCGTGAAGAGGTAACAAACAAACAAACTCACTTTCGCTTTTATAATATTAGTAAGGATTTCACATCATTTTAAGGTGGCAAAACATAATGACATACTGTGACTTCGGTAAAATAAAAAATACTTTGTTGCATAGTGTAATAAAAGTCTAAGGCTATGATATGCAAGGATTCAACCACATATTAAACCATGACAAAATAATTAATTACAAATAATTATTAGCGTTAACCACCAACAGTAATTTAGTAAATATTCATTAAATTAGAAACATACACTAATATAATTTGAATACGCCATGCGTCTTATGTACACGTGTTATCTATGTACATAATAAAATAAGCCTCGATTTACCCGCGCTAATGTAAAACGTAATGAAAACGGGTAGATATGGATGTTAACACGGAATGAATCGGCACCGTACCGCTTCATATTTCGAGTAAGTTCCAGTCAAATTATATTAAGCTATTTTAAAATGTGAAAGCGTGCAAACATGTTAAGTTTTAAAGATAACTGTAAAATTATTTTTAAAACCTATTTTTTTAGGGTTGGGAAATTATCAGAAACTGTTCCCACTCTCAGAGTGAGTTAAGTGTCAGACTGTTACCGACTAAAACCCATCCATGTTCGTTCTTTTGCCCTTTGTGTTCCGAGGCCGCGGCATCTCTTTCGAACAATCCGCCACCCCAGCAAAGCAATACAAACATCCTAATACAAATATGCTTATTACGATAGTATACATCCACGTGCAAAGGCTCATATAATGGGGGATCAGTCTATAGTCATCATCTGGGCACAAACCAGGGCTAATACGGAGAAGTTCTTAAAAAAAAACCCAGTATTACCCACCCGGGAATATAACCCATGACCTCAATGTACCTCAAGCTCACCAGCAACGCTTCCCGCGATGACTAACGAAGTACACTTTCACACTTAAAGAAGTACTTTCAAATAACACAAAGCAAATCCCTCATACAATAGCAATGAATACGACAAATGGTAATCAGATAACTGTCGGAAGAACATGGTTTAGAAAGATTTTAATTGTTATAAATCATTTAAGCTCCACGAGTGTCTCATCCTTACTAATATTATAAAAGCGAAAGTGAGTTTGTTTGTTTGTTTGTTTGTTACCTCTTCACGCTTTAATGGCTAAACCGATTTTGATGAATTTTGGTACAGAGATAGTTGGGAACCAGGAGACGGACATAGGCTAATTTTTATTAAAAAAAAGTGGGATATGAGAGAGAACGAGGGAAGAAAAGGGAAAACTTAGCGTTGCTATTACAAATCCATCAGGCGCAAGAGCAAAACTGCAGGTCTGCTTGGTGTGTTATACCGAATTTAACGCGAGCGAAGCCGCGGGCGAAAGCTAGTAATTGATATAATGCAATAAAGACCGTTGTAGCTGTAATGCAATATCGGACTTTACATGTGCCGTCCCAATTTACATAATAATTAAACACGTGTCGCTTCGCCGAGCTTTATACAGAAAAAGGATATGGGAAATTGTATTAATGAAAAGACTTTTGTGAAATGACTGCCATTCCTCATTAGATATATAATTATAACATGTTGTGTTTTTTTTTTTGGCAATTTGGTTACCGCTGGTTCAACACGTTATGGTAGGCAGCCAGGATTTAGAACAGGCATAACTATCTACAGTTATTAATAAACTAAATCCATATTACTAATACAAATGTGATAGTTAGTAACCCTGTCCGTCCGTCTTAAAGGCTAAAAAAGGCTCGTTTTCGGTAAAATCAGACAAACGACCAGGGGTGGAATATTGATCACTATTTTAAGCTATTGCATAGCTTCTATCGCGGGCCTTGAGCGCGGGGACCGAATCCAGAAATTCCGTAACGAAAAAAAAACCTGACGCTCCCCACTCCGACGGGCACGGAGGTGTGGCTTGAAGGCCGTGCATTGTCTAACGTCGTTTACACAATACGGTCAGTTATTTCAATCCCGATTCTAATGTTCTAATAGCGTGTTTGGTAGAGAATCGGATAGTCAATCGACATTACGCTGGATCAAACCCAAGGTCTTGTTGTTCTTTTTGCGACTTCTTTTCATAGGACGTACTTTTTAAATATTATATTTAGTTTTTTATTTATTGTCTAAGTTCATAAAAAAAATGTTTCTTTTTGCGACTTCTTTTCATTGGAAGTACTTTTTAAATATTTTATTTAGATTGTTTTTATTTATTGCATAAGTTGATAAAAAATGCTACGCAATAGCTTTACCGCGGCAGTCCCCGAGTGCCACACGTATTTTTTTTTATTCCTGTATTGAATCTTCTCTCAAAACAATATGTAAATTAACACGAACTTTTATAGTCTAATCCAATAAATAAAGCCATTAAACACCTTTCAACAAGCGCTTTTCATCACTGCTATAGCTACCGGACCCCCTGAACAAAACCGCTGGTTGATGCCGTAAACATATTTTTAACGACTTAATTACTGCTTAATGAGGGCTACAGATGGACAACTTAAGAGGAAGTGTTCGCTAATTAGATAAGCCTTTTTGAATGGGTTTTTAAATAATTGTGGTTGGATTGGACTAAAGTTTTAAAACATTTTTTGTACGGTATTTAAGATCAGATGAAGTAGCATCCTATGATTAAACTATAGTATCATTCTCCATCTTAATCATCTTAACACCTCTTCCATATCAAGTATTTTTTAATAAACACGCGCCACATTTTTATCGAAAAGCAATTTTAATATTCGTGTCCGCAGGCTGTTTGTGTTGCAACATGCATGACATAGTTAATTATATTGTTCATTAAGTTCGTTAATATTGAATTAAGCCTCAATAACTCGGTAATGTGTACCTACAAACGTACATACTGATTAATTATGCGTTACGTGTATGATGTAAACGTAGATTGAACAAAGCAATGCAGATGTACCAGTCAATACGAGCTAACTGAAGTCGTCATCCACTGTCGTTAGATACGGAGTTATTAATCTTTGGAGCTAGCTTCATCATCATTTTCTTGCCCTTGTCCCATTGTCGACGTAACACGTTCTCTTCTTCCATTCTCCCCTGACAGACGGAGTTAAGTCTTACTAGGATCATATTATCCTAAGAGTACGGGTTCTTCCAAAAATATCTTCTTACTGGTAAATAATCAATATTATATACTTTCGTACAAAAGGACATAGCAGCACTACACTCACATTTGTCCAGTAAGGCATGTTGTTTCATAATATCCGTTTTCATTTGGTTTACAATATACAGGCAATAGGCATGAATGCCAAGGCCAAACGTGCCATAGATCAAGTTCGTGAATGAGGACGTTCAGTTTTTGGATTTATTTTCGTTGGATCCCAGTTTTTGATCCCATTTTATAGGTATTAACGATGGGTCCCATTTGATATTACCATTGAATCCCATTTTATGACAACATGTGTACATTTCAGAAGAAAAGTGATTTACTTTTATTAAATATTTCAAAAACACCGTGTGTGTATTTTGGATTTTTTAGGATTGTTGCCACTGGGGAATAAACAAGCGCCTCTTAGCTCAAAAAAAAATACTGCCGTCATGATTTTTCCATATTTTATGTGGCCGTTTCTGGCCGTCACAGTTTTAACCTAACCTTTTTTTGTAAATAAGTAATTATCCTAATCTAAATAGTTCAGTTCCGTGTAACCAACTAAAAACAATCTCTTTTTTCTATAAATGCAGGTCGTTTGTGGCACTCGCCGGCCGCTGCCGCGGCACCGCTCGCTCCGCTCGCTCGGCTCGTGCGTAGGAGGTCACAGTTTTAACCTAACCAAACCTAGTTCCCAGTTCCTATAATTTGTTTGGGTAATGAAATTTTGTCAAAATCTTTTCGGAAAAACGGCAGGCACCCGTTATTCTAACATAACCTATCCACATACCCAAATTTCATCCAAATCAGTCTAGAAGTTTGAGCGTGTTGGAATAACAAACATACATACAAAGTTTCGCCTTAAAATATTATTGTGATTTTGTTGTTGGATGTACCCGCATTCAGATGTTTTTAAACATCTGGGATCCAACGGAAATAGTTTTTGGGATTCAATGGCAATAAAACGTATTTTTTTAAGTATTTTTCAAATTTGGGATTCAACGGAAATATACAATAATGTTTTGTGGGATCCAACGCCAAAAATATTAAAGTGGGATCAAAAACTGGGATCCAACGAAAATAAACGAGTTTTTGTAGGCACATTGCCATGGCGAGGGTTGGAAGTGGTCCAGGGGAGTCAAGGTCGCCCGCACCCCATGCATAGCTGCCCGGGATAGGGGAATAAAATTGAATATAAATGTTACTGTCATGTGAGCGAGGCGAAGGTTTTTCAACTTATTACGTAAGTAGGTTTTTTGGTTCACAACAATTATGTGTAAACATGGGTTAATACACGAGTTTTCGTGATAGAAGTATGCATAATACATTTGTATCTGCAATCAGTCTTGAATAGTTTACGCTGATGTGGTAATGAAGACATTGTGATAAATATACTATCAATTAAATGTTTCTAAACTTCGTTAAGCGCCTTTTAAGTTTAACACCCGTTTAAAACGATCAGCAAAGTTATAGGAAAGTCTTTAAGTTTGAACAAATAGGAATAGTTATGAACTTATGAAGTTTAACTTTGATCTACATTAACTTGTTCCTTGCTCGATCTAATACCCGAACTGAAACTATGACAATGGTGTAGTAGTTCGGCCACAGCATTTCGTTCTCCTAGTTTTGAACTTCAAAGTAAGTAGGTAAAGAGGAATCAATGAAGATCTGCGATTAGCGATTTTTATTTAACTAACTGAACTTGATCAATCATCATTTACGCATTTTTTTTGTTGATGAACCAACCAACCTACGTAACAGTCGATAAATGAATGAGCCTTTTTGGTCAGAGCTTTTTAGAAAATTCTTGAAAATATTACAGTAGTTATTAAAAAAAAACTGCAGGCTTTGAGATAGGTATTTCAAAGCTTGCAGTTTTTATTTGCATGAACATACCGAACTACATAAAATCTATTATAACCATCGAATTAGCTATTTTGTAAAGCAGTTATGTTTCAATGTGTACAATAAAATGTATTTTATTCATATAAAAACATCTCTAAATATAGTTACATAACTTAATATAGCTAACTAAATATAGAAACCATAAAAATGAAGTTGTGTCTTCTATTTCCATTCTCGCTTCTAACCAACAATCCGAAACCTTTTTTACAAAACAAAACTAATAAACAATAACACCTAGGGCCGAACAAAACAATTAAAGTTGTCACCAATCTTATTTCGAAAAGTGGTTTACACAGAAATACACTGAAGAGCTTTGGATCTGGGGCAGTCGCGAGAATGTTAATAATATCTGACTGTAGGAATATCGCATTGGTTAAATAAAACCTGCTTCATGCTTTTATTTAGGTACATATTTTTCCTTTATGCTACTGGAGGTATGGACAAATTACGTGGTTTCAGTCTGGATATGATCAAAAATGTACTGCATTATATCCGTCAGAGTCCTGTGTCTGAAGCAGACGATACGTCCTTCCGGGTTTCACCGAATTAGAGCCATAAAATGTTTCCATAGTATTTTAGTAGAACCGTCGATAGCTGTTTTTCTATTTTCATTCTTAAGCAATTCTTTGAAATACAATTCGTTGAAAAAAATGTACGAAACAATATAATGGAAACCAGCGCGTGAAATGAAGCTGTTAACTGTGGTGACAGGTTACCGGATGCCCTTATATAAAGTATAGGAGTTCTTATGACTGCGTATGAAATCACAATCTAGAAAAATACAGTCCGAGTTTTAAACTTCAGAATTAAAAACTGATCGCGTTTTATATGTATATACACCTAGAGGTAAACCTCTGCCTAGCCCTCCGGGTATAAAAGGTATAAGTTATTGTTATTTTTGGTCAAAATAGGATATAATAGTTGTTTAAATACATAATATACAGTTATTTACGTCAACTTATCTAGACAGTGTTACTTAAAACAGTACCTAGCTGTACAACCTTTTTATTTCCGACCGGTTCAATATTGCGGCTTTCAATATCAAATATTGACTCAAATTGTATGCATCAGTAGCTTGTTGGTGCTACCGTATATTGGAAGTAAATACATATAGAATTGGAACAAAAACTAAATGCGATTGAGCTTAAAGTAAGCCCAATCAACAAAAACGTCATAAATATAAGTGGATGAAACAATTAATGTTGATTCCTTGAACAACTGCACGATCGAAATTGTGTGAAGCGGAACGTTTCAGAGTTGCTAACAGCCACTTTAGCATTTATATGGTATCAAATTGCATTTATAAAAAGTATCGGTATTCTAGACCAGCAAAATATAAAGACCTCTGAATATTTCAATAGACGCAGAATAATTATCAAAAGATAACAAACTGACAGATTGGTTACCTACTGGCAATCCTGAAATTTGGTATTTAATAAATAAAAATAAATAAATATCTTGGGACAACTCACACACGGCTATCTGATCCCAAGCTAAGCAGAGCTTGTGTTATGGTAACCAGACAACTGATATACATACTTATATAATTTATAAATACATACATATTATAGATAAATCACACCCAGACACAGAACAAACAATCATGCTCATCACACAAAGTTTGTCCTGGGTGGGAATCGAACCCACGACCTCCGGCTCAGCAGTCAGGGCCACTAACCACTAGACCAACAGGCCCGTCAATATCAAATGATGTCAATGAATGAATATGTCAATATGATGTTGGTAAGAAATAACATAGAATAACATCGTATAAACAACAACGTTACACGGCAACGAAAACATTATTTATAGTAGTACATTAAAAAAAAAGGGCAATAAAACGAATGACACGCGCTCAACCCTAACGAAACCATCCCTTTTCAGTTGCAAATATGAAACCGACGCGGACGGCCCTCGGCGAATTTGAATTATTTACAGGCCAAAATATTGAAGACCTTAAGGTCTATGAGAATTCCAAGAGACGCTTTTGTCAAAAAAGGATCAAATCGTCGATAAGATGTACCTACGGCCTGAAAGGGTGAACATTTCACTGAGGTGTTACGACATTTTTGTATTTTTTCCTCCTTTTGATTAAACAGAGACAATGCTTGAGATAAAACGGTCGTCGCGCGAACGAGATTCAATTATTTATTAGAATATTTAAGAGCGAAAGAAATATTCATCTGAAGTTCTGTGTAATACACGTGTACATTGTAATATTGTTCATTTAACTGATAATTTTTGGAGTTATAGTAGAGACTATTCAAATCCGTTATGATTATAAAAAAAAAATGCGTTAAGATTATAGGTATGAGCTTGGAATCGACGATAATGAATACAATCAACAAGATTGTATTCATTGTTAGTGTGCATGTCGAATTACAGCACCAAAAAAAATTTTTGGTTTCGGTTTTTAATCAGTTTCGCGTATTCCCGATACGTTGGTCTGAAGTTGGCCCTACATGTCGGCGAGGCTCCCGTCCGATACGATACCGTGAGGTTTTACAACTCTAATTAAAATCGACTTGTATTTCGTTTTAAATTGCAACAGATGCGGGAGTTTTGGAAACTAGCTGTGCCCGCGGCTTCGCTCACATGACTGAGATATAAGATAGTATAATCACGAAGTGATATTATTATACTCCAACCACACATTGATTTTATTAAACAACATAATATTTTGTTGATATCTTAATTTTCCCGGCATTTGAAATAGTTAAAATTCATGAAAGTTATGCTGATAATTCGATTAACTACTGTGATAGTGTATTTAATTGAATAACAGAAATAATTATTTACTAAATACTGTGCCCGTTTGCTGAAAGTGTGTAATTAAAATGATTATTTTTCCGACCCAAATATCGACCAATAGAATTGCACCATTCGACGTCACGTGGTACAACCTACATGGTATTATACTGAATTTTTTTTGAAAATTTTCTCTGGTCGTTGTTATGCATAAAAAACAAAACATCCAGTCAAATTAACCACACGTCAAACTGACAGGTTGAATTCAATTGTGAAAATTGGAGATTTTGCATGAAAATGAGTCGATTTGGAGTTTGTGCAATTCTATTGGCCGACATTTGGGACGGAAAAATAATCCCCCGAATACCACACGAGCTTCAAAATTATCTGGCATTTCCCGATAGGTTCCCTGCAAACAAATAAAATCGTCAAGTTTTTCAGGAAAAATCACTCGCGCTTCGCGCTCGTGATTTTTTAACCTGAAAAGAAAAACTTGACTCCTTCATTTGTTTGCAACGAACCTATCGGAAAATACCCGGTAATTTTGAAGCTCTTGTGGTATTATATGTGAAAATAAAATAAGAAGGCAAAGTGTTATTTAAATGAACTATTAGGTTAATATACGTGATGTTCACGTTAGAATATCGATATAAATGCATGGCCGATGTTATACACTGGCGGGTGTGAAATCACCCAGTATCCCAGTATGAAGCAGAAATTGAAAAGCGAGTATGAATATGTAGATATCGGCGTGCGATGTGACGTGCTCAGGGCTTCATATTGAGAAATGATATCTTCCTACTTTGTATGACCTCTTAGCGTAGATACGAAGCTTTTTTTTGGGTGGGAAATCATCAAATAACTTCCCCTGCTCTGGGCGGAGCCGAGCCGGGGGGAGTGTCAGACTTGTACTTACTAAAACCCACCCATTTTCCTTCCATTGTCGTTTACGTTCCGGGGCCGCGGTATCTTATTCGAACAACCCGCAATCCCGGCAGGCGGAGGCCCTGGCAGGCCCCTCTGCTTTGCTGACATCTCTTTGAGGCGCGCGTGAAACACCAACGCACCGTCGACACGGCCTGTCGTCAATATACGGACGGACGGTGAGCTACCCATTGCTCACCGTGCACAGGCCCGCATCTACGGTGGCCGAGAGTCGCCTCGCGGTGCCCGACGTCCGGGGCGTCTCCCGCGGCAGTTTGAGGTACTCTTCCGCAAACGCGCGGCCACCTCCTTCGCTAGCATGACTGCTATGCAAAAGGAGGTGACCGCTTCTCATTCCCACTCGCTCCGGACCGTGGACTAGATACGCAGCCTTTGATATCAATTGGTAAGTGGAATAATTCAACTAGTTATAGTATATATTAATGTTGACGGTAAGCGACACCTGAATGCACTAAGCTACTAAATAACAATCAATATTGTGAACCCATCAGAACTCTTTTATTTATAAACGTAGTTGTCATTTAGATGTTGTTATAAGTTTAGTTCTATTATTAGGACTGTAGCAGATGGCCTTCTGTATTGTCCCCCCATGAAAAGGCGTGAGTTAATGTGGGTAGGTATGTATTCTATTAACGTTTATATAGTCGTCAATGAGTTTATTTTAGATATTATTTCATCACTTTACTTTTATAAGACTAATCAATTCCGGAAAGAACGCTGACATCGATATTAGCACGAGGTGTGCCCACTGTGCCCAGGGGTTTCACCTGCTACTTAGCTTCTTAAAGTCGTAGCGTGAAACATCACGCAATAAATTAATCCTTTCTAATATTATAAAAGCGAAAGTGAGTTTGTTTGTTACGCCTAAATGGCTAAACCGATTTTCATGAACTTTGGTACTGAGATAGTTGGGACCCTGGAAACGGACATAGGCTATTTTTAGGGTTCCGTAGTCAACTAGGAACCCTTATAGTTTCGCCATGTCTGTCTGTCCGTCCGTCCGTCCGTCCTCGCTTAATCTCTGTGACCGTTAGCACTAGAAAGCTCAAATTTGGTACCAATATGTATATCAATCACGCCGACAAAGTGGTAAAATAAAAATTGAAAAAAAATGTTTTATTAGGGTAGCCACCCTATATGTAAAGTGGGAAGTGTTTTTTTTTTAATTTCAACCCTAACGTTGTGATATATTGTTGGAAAGGTATTTAAAAATGAATAGGGGTTTACTAAAATCATTTTTTGATAATGTCAATAATTTCGGAAATAATCGCTCCAAAAGTAAAAACAATGTGTCCCCCCCCTCTAACTTTTGAACCATAAGTTTAGAAAATATGAAAAAAATCTGAAAAGGGAACTTTATAAGGACTTTCTAGGAAAATTATTTTGAACTTGATTGACACAACAGTTTTTGTACAAAAAAGACAAAAAGTTGCACAAAATAATTTCTGGACTAAGTTTGTAGTATAATCGTATATGCAACCATTTTTTTTTAACTTCGTTTACATATTTTACTATCCTGAACGTATCTTTTTTCAAACAAAAAAAGAATTATTGAAATCGGTTCTCGCAATCCAAAATTACCACCGAAAACTTCTTGCACGTCTTTGTATTAATAAAATTAGTAACCCAATTCCCCGAGAGATGGCGCTGTAGGTACTTATTAAATTGGATCGGGTATTACCGAATTGTTCGGTTGGTCTCTCCTTGGCATTGGCGGTATCTTATAACTACATAAAACTTCTATCAAGAACATGATAAGGCAATTTAGAACAAAACTAAAATTCATTTTTTTAACACCATCAAAATGTTAAGGTAAAAACCAGTTCATAAATGGTTCGATAGATGGCGTTGCGTAATGACGTCATTTTTTTAAAGTCGATGTTAAGATTTTCCGTGCTTTCATGACCTACCGTGGTAATGAACACTTATTGTGACGGACGGGAAACTACGGAACCCTACACTGAGCGTGGCCTGACACGCTCTTGGCCGGTTTTTTTAAAAAAGATTGAGACATGAGGGAGAAAGAGGGAAAAAAAGGTAAAACTTAGCATTGCTATTACAATAATTAAGGCGCAAGGGCAAAAACTACAGGTAGCAGGTACCTATAAATCAGGAAACGGGAAGTGTGGTACCCCGAATTTAACGCGAGCGAAGCCGCGGGCAAAAGCTAGTATACTATACAACAGTCTAGTCTATTAATTTAGTGAATAGAAACGTACGCAAAATTTCAAGTCAATCCGGTCAAGAAATAAGGGTGTAAGTGATTTTCTGTTTTTTACCCCCGACGTGGCATCTTGTGGCATCGTAGCTCCCAAACGGATGATCCGATTTTAATGCGGTTTTTTTGTTTGAAAGGTATATCAGTCGAGAGTGTTCTTAGCTATGTTTGGTGGAAATCGGTTCAGGTCTTCAAGGTTATCAGGTCGTTTGTTAGGTGTGATAGGAATGTTCCACGCTCAGTTTACTTGCGAGCATATGTAGTATCTGACATTTGAAACATTAATGTCTTCTGGAACCTCTGAGCTGCTCTGATGATAGGGCTCGATGGTAGGAAACGTAAACCTGGTCTACCTTTTAGTAAATCCATCGAGTTTGGGCTCGTTGAATTTGTCTTGACTAGTTCTCTTCATATTTCTAATTGACGAGGACCTGATGCTGGAAATGGGATGTGGCGGATGAAACCCTGGAATTCCGGAATGAAACGGATAAACCGATTTATATTTTTGCTGAAAATCTAGAATGACCAAAATTTTAAAATAAAACACAAAATTACCCTTAAATAGCAAGAAAAATAAAAGAAATTAAATGAAAAATTAAGGAGCTCCTTCAAAAAATATGAAATAAAAAAATAAAAAATTTAAAAACACCCCCGACCCAAAAAAGTAGGTACGCAATTATTAATCAAATCAAAAATTTCATACGTACGGTCAACAGCAGGCCAAGATAACCATTTGCAGTTCAAAATTAGCGGTTATGCCTCCGACATAAAGGTGGCACTAAGTCCCGAGTTGATAGTCTGACATGCTTTAGTTGGTACTTACGTAGTGTTGAAAGTTATTTTTTTTTTGCTTTTTATAGGGTTTAGCATTTTTAACCTTTTGTCATAATAATTGCGTACCTACTTTTTTGAATCGGAGGTGTTTTTAAATTTTTAATTTATATTTTTATACAGTTAAGAATAGATTCTATTTAAATCCTTACTAATATAATAAAAGCGAAAATGAGTTTGTTTGTTACGTGTTCATGCCTAAATGGCAAAAATTGATGAATTTTGGTATAAAGATATTTGGGACCCTGGAGACGGACATAAGCTAGTTTTTGTCTCTTTCTAACCCCCATTTCCCTAAAATAGGGGGTGGAAGCTTGTATGGAGCATTCCGCAATTTTCAAGGTAAGAAGCTAAAAATTGTTATGCGGACTATTCGTCACTAACAAAAACATCGGCCATCATTTATTTTGGAAATCTGTCCCCAACCCCTTCAAAGAGGGGATGAAATTTTATATGGGACTTTTCGCAGTTTTCAAAGTAGGAAGCTAAAAATCGGTACACACACTCTTTGTTACCAACGAAAAATACCTACAAATGAGGAAAGGGGAACTCTGTTACCCCGAGTTTAATGCGAGTGAAGCCGCGGGCAAAAGCTAGTTATAAAATAAAGTAAGTTAAAAAAAATATATAAGCTATTCTATTCTGCGATACTAAAATATATGTTTCTTTTTTCAAAAAAAACGACGCCTTCTTGCTATATAAACCCGCTTACACTTGTACATAGTAGAATTAATCAAATTATTCGCATCCGTTTCCTGTTGTCGAGTGCTCCTTTAAAAATCTTTACCGACATTTTTCAAGTGAAAATTGTACCGTTTATTAAATGATCAACGTTCACGGTATTTAATGAAAAAAAAAAACTTTAAGTGTTAGTCTGTAGAAGTATTTTTTTCCTTCATCAGCATCCCGACAAAGTCTATCTTGGTTCTTATTAGCTCCTTTGACTAAATAATATAACAACATCTTAAATTATTACAATAAGAGCATTGTCTTTCTTTGCCCAGACTTAAGATAGAAATTAAGTAATAATATAAACCTTCGTGTATAATACATACAACCAATTCAAAACAGCACTACCTACCGCTCACAGGTCGCAGTCCTGACACACACACACACACACACACACACTCACACTTGGCTACAACATAAACTTTATTTTCAGACCTTTCACTGACATTTACTCAACCCTTCCAACATCACAACTGTAATGTTCGTAACGTAAATAAGTAAACCGACACACGAAATATTAACGTTAACTATTTAAAAACAATATTATTCTTTCTTTATAGTGTGGTTAATGTCTAACTTGGTGTCAGAGTTGTTATACAGCGCATGGGGCTTGGGTTAACATGCCGTCGAGACATTTCTCTCAGGCAAGCTAGTTTCGTCATGATGTGGTTCTGCACCAAAGCAAGTCGACAACACGGTTGGCGCAGTGGCTGAGCGGTCGACTGCTGCGCTGCGTGTCGCGGGTTCGATACCCGCACGGAATATTTGTTCAGGGTCTGGCTGTGTGTGTTTTTAAATGTTTGTAAACGCACCCACGATACAGAAAAAATCCTAGTGTGGGACAAAGATATAAAAAAAAGTTATAATTATACAATACGCATATAAATCTGAAAAATCTGGAGTGCGCGTCTTGGGTTCGAACTCAAGACCTATGACTTGTCAGTTTGACCGTCACACCACTAGGCAATAATGAATACGATATTAATTATATTATTTAAATTCGATAAGCACAAATATTGACAGCCATATAGAACTAGCTGGCGCTCGCAGCTTCACCAGCGTGATATCGAAAAAATAGGGACCCTTAGTTTTATTTCAGAATATAATCTACCTCTGTGCCAAATTTCATAAAGATCCTTTCAGCCATTTTGACGTGAAAGAGTAACAAACATCCATACATCCATCTTTCTATCCTCACAATCATTCGAATTTATAATATTAGTAGTATTGTGCCAAAAACTGAACCACTAAACGCTGGCTGGCACACACACCATAAAGTTAAGTTGTGCCGGTACTCGTCACTTACGTCGCCGATACGGGAGGCTTTTAGAGTTATATCAGAGGTCGCTTGTCCCCTCCCCCTCCCGCCCCCGCCCAATTGACACTACTTAGTGAGTGTCGGCCCGGGGGAATCTATTGTCTTTAGATAACGAAGTGATAACAGCCGGTAAGGTGCTTAGTGCTGGATTTAATCAATGAATGTTGATTACAAACACTTATGTTACACGTATGTTTGTGTGGGTTTGTAATTGTGACCGGCGCCGCGGGCGAATCATAGCTAGATACCGCAAACTCATCTACTAGGTACAGTTTGCAAAGGGGATAAGCAAGCAGGCATGTCAGATACAGTTCAAATGTTCTTAAAAATCCATGCGTGTTTTAGAATGTAGTTAAATTTATTTGATAGAAAACAAAGAGTTCATTAAATATATTGAAGGATCGTCGGTGCTTAAGATATTATACCTAACTTTAAAACTTATTGAAAAGAGACTTTTTAACTAAATCGGCGCCGATTTTTTAAGATTTGGTAATAAAAAAGCAACAAACATAACAATTGGTTAGAGTTTCGCAGAACCAACAAAGGTTCATAGACTAGTGTCCATATTATAAGTCTGCCCGATCTGCTTTGAGTTGAAACCCTCTGTCAGTTTTAAAAAAAAAAAAACGATGTCTGATGAGCTTGGATTTTTTAACCGATTTAATAGTATCTTATTAAGAATCATTAAAAAGAAAGTGTTTGTGTTCGTTGAGTAGTCGTGTGTACGTTGTTAGAAAATAGTTAAAAACCGTAAATAAAAGCTGGTTTCAGGACCGCATTTCTAAAAAAGATATGTATGACTAGCTATTGCCTGCGGCTTCGCTCGCATTAGATTTGGAGTAACACAGTTCCCCTTTCCTGATTTGCAGGTACCTGCTACCTGTAGTTTTTGCCCTTGTGCCTTATTATTGTAATAGCAAAGTTAAGTTTTCCCTTTTCTTCCCTATTTCCACCTGATTTCTCTCTTCAAAAAAAATTGCCTATGTGAGTCTCCAGGGTCTCAACTATCTCTGTACCAAAATTCATCAAAATCGGTTTAGCCATTTAGGCGTGAAGACGTAACAAATAAACAAACTCACTTTCGCTTTCATAATATTAGTAAGGATTTATATTTTTGTCACCGTAATACTCGTATGAAATAAGTTACAACCCGAAATACAATTAAATTCAATTCACCAATTCATCGTCGCGAATAAATTGCCTCTCCTTTTACAACGGGTTGGAATAATGTCTGTACCTACATAACATTCACACAGCGAACATTATACGTTACTACAACGATATATAAAACGTATAACGCTAAACTTTTCAAATTCAAAATACTTTATTTCATACATAAACCAACATAGGCACTGGGGCCCTTATGAAACGACAAAAGCTAATTACTGTTCGAATGTATCGTCTCTATGGAGAAGAACAGACAGGAAACACCCTTTCAAAAACGTTTGCCTTTCGCAATGCAATTATATAACGGTGACAATACTGTCTAAAGCGACCCCTAACTTCTATCCCAAAGATTTTACAAACAAGAACATTCTACGTAACAACAGCGTGACTGCGTTACACGCCTCACTCCGGCCGCCGGTCGCCGTCCGCCGGCATGCATCGCGGCCTCGCAGAGAACAACGCGTGTCGTGCGTGTGACGTGTTATTCCCGTCACATTGTCGTCCCTGACATAGCGCACTGACGTGTGAGCCCGCGCCTACGGGAACCTAAGGCGTGTTAAGACCCGCTTGACACGCTTTAGTTTCCCATTCACGGGTTATCCCCATTTTGATTTAGTCAAGACAAGTATTTCAAACGTACCCCCTCACACTTGCAATCTTAAAAGGATAGGCACAGGTACAGGTGTACCAATAGAGCACCCACGTCTAACCAGTTATGTTCATGTCTCGTGTGATAGGGAGGAAGCCTATTGCCAACACTCTGTGGAAGCACAATTACACAATAACACTTTGCCTGGCCCAGTAATTGAACCCAGGCCCAAAGCTCAACAGTCACGTCTGTAAAGCTAAAGCAGCGGAAAACAATCCGAAGCTTAGCCTTTGTTACAGTTTGAAATTAGTTATATCATAATGAGCTCCTATTAATTTTGAAATGTAAAGCCGGTTAGTTACTACATATGTCATGTACCCAAATTTAATACTCATGTCAGTTACAAACAAATAGCTGGGGAGGTAGCGTTGCATTTTTGATGGTGATTTCTGTACGATTAATTTTGATTGAAATTGATAGCTTAGAAATGGGCAATAATTGAATCAAGCGTCAGCAGGCGCACCCGGGGTGGATCAAGTGGGAAAAAAAATATTATTATGTCAAAAAATAAAAAACCAAAAGTGTAATCTGGTCGTTTGAAAATTTGAACAGCAATAGTTTAAACAATAATAATAATTATAGAAATAATCAGCTGTAAAGATAATGGTGGGTTGTACGTCAGCAGGTCATATCCGCACATATTAAAAATAATTATCTTCAATTCATTTCTGGTCGAATGAAATTGATACATATTATTCTTTATGCTATTAAAATAATTAAAAAATGCCTCAGCCGACCTATTGATAGGGGTGAGATCGTCAGCAGGGGGATTATAAGTAACTATTTGTATTATACAACTGACGACTTTCCCCTCTTCAATTATTTTGCTGACTATATTTTTATTTAATATATTGTTTTAATTACTCTCAGTATTAATTTCAAGCGACCAGAAATTAATTTGAATATAAACAATGCCTTTTTTATTGCATATATAATCTATATACTATATGTCAGCTGGCGGACGACTTTCCCCTCTTCAATCACTATGCTGACTATCTTTTTTGTTTAATATGTTGTTTAAAATACTCTTAATATTAATTTCAAGCGACTCGAAATCAATTTATTTATAAAATTATCGTTTTAATTTATCTACATACAATTTGAACAGATAGGAATGTAAGGATTGTAAAGGATGCGTTTCAATAACGTAATTTAAAACATATTTTATTTGTATAGTATGTACATATTTGTTTGATGTTCCTCACATTCCTATCTGTTCAAATTGTATGTAGATGTTAACAAATTAAAACGATAAATTTTATAATTAAATTGATTTCGAGTCGCTGGAAATTAATGTTAAGAGTAATTTAAACATCATATAGAATAAAAAAAAAACAGTCTAAATAATAAGAGGGAAAAATGGTCCGCCAGCTGACATATGGTATATAAATTATATAATTATGCAATAAAGAAGGGATTAAAATGACATTGTTTATAATCAAATTAATTTCTGGTCGTTTTTTAAACAATATATTAAACAAAAAAGATAGTCAGCATAGTGATTGAAGAGGGGAAAGTCGTCCGCCAGCTGACATAATTATACTATATAGATTATATATGCAATAAAAAAGGCATTGTTTATATTCAAATTAATTTCTGGTCGCTTGAAATTAATACTGAGAGTAATTAAAACAATATATTAAATAAAAAAATAGTCAGCAATGTTGTAACATCACTATTTAGTATGTTAGTAATATGGTCTTCACTAGTAAATGTATTATCTGTGGTCTGCGGCACTCTGCCACACTTCATGTCATGATGTAGCCCTGTGTGTATCTCTTGTCCTGTGTCTCCTACCAATAAACCTGTATCTTACCCAACGGACTATCATTCATAAACATCCAACATAACATGGTGTCAGAAGTGGTTTAAGAAGAATCATTCAAGAAAAAGTCGAGGTCGTCGAAGAAAATGCCGGACCAAGCGGACGTCAGCCATGATGGTGAGACAAATTTTCAAACACGTGTGAAACAATTAAATATTTCGTCAGATACCACGAACAATAACGCTGAAACGTGGAAAAGATGGTGGCAACAACTTGAGTTATATTTGTTAGCCACAGGTCTAGATAAGTCAAGCGAGAAACGGAAAATCGCAATTCTCTTACATTGCATTGGAGAACGAGGTCTCAATATATTTAACTCATTTAACCTAAAAATAGACAAGAGCACGCTTGACGAAGTCAAATCGAAATTTGACAGATTCTTCGAGCCAAGAAGAAACGTGACCATGTGCAGGTATCTATTCTTCACACGCAGGCAGGAGAAATCCGAAAGCATCGACGAGTTCCTCACGGATTTGGAGAATAGAAGCAGAGAATGTGAGTTTGGCACGCTCAGGGAATCGCTCATCAAAGATATTTTCATTGCAAACCTCAATTTGGACTTGTCACATGTGCGTCAAAGGTTACTGCAAGAACATGACTTAACATATCAGAGAATGCAAGAGCTAGCGAGGACGCTCATCGTCGCACAGCAGGATGCTGAGAAAATAGTCAAAGGAAGCAGCATCGCCAGTCAACGAACGTCAGAAAACGTCATGCATCTCAGTCGGAGGAGCCGTAGTCGGGGAGATCGTCGACAGCGAGCTTCCAGTCGCAAGTCAGCTTCAAGCAGTCGCAAGCCAGCTTCAGGCAGTCGCGAGTCACCTTCAGCTTCAGGCAGCTTGAAGACATGTAGCCGCTGTGGGCAGTCTCATCGCTACAAGTGTCCAGCCCAAGGAGTTCAATGCAGGTCATGTAAATCTTACAATCATTTTGCTAAATTTTGTCACAAAAATAAAAAAGTCAGTCAGTTGCAATCGTTTAATTCAGATAATGGTAGTCAAGATTATTTCGTTGGTATGCTGAATAGTCAAAGTCATAATGGTCACAGTCATAATAGTAATTCTCACAGTCAGTCACTTAGTCAGAGACACAGGAACACACAGACACACAGTAAGACATCACATCCATCCATCCATCCCTATGATGAGAAAAGTGACATGTCTGAGAGATCCAATGTCCATTCAAATAGTCAGTCACTCAGTCAGAGACACAATCAGTCACAAACACACAGTATGACATCACATCCCTATGAGGAGAACAGTGACACGTCGGATAGATTTTTTATCCAGTCAAATAGTCAGAGTCCCAATTCATATCACATGTATAAAAAAAATGTCATGTCTGAGAGATCCAATGTCCAGTCAAATAGTCAAAATAAAAAATGTCAGAGTCCCAGTGATGAAATCAGTCACATGTCTGAGGGATTTCACAATAAGGCACAGTCGTCCAGTCAGTCACACAAAGGATCATCAGTCGTCAATACTTTGAATCATTCAAAGCAGTCGTGGGAAATTAGCTTATTGGTAGGTGATACAAAAGTTAAATGTATCATAGACTCAGGAGCAGATGTCAACATAATGTCAAAACAAACATTTAAAAATGTTAAAAGTCAAAATAAGCTGTCAAAATTGTCACTTGTCAAATGTCAAGTAAATGTCACAGGATTTGGTGGAAAATCCATTCCGATTTTAGGCAAAGTCAACTTAAGTTGTAATTTTTGCTTAAACAATAAGAACATTGTTGAAAACATAATGTTTATTATACCAGATATAGAGTGTCCAAATGTCCTTGGTCTCCCAATTTGTGAAAAGCTAGGTATAATAAAACGTGTCTTTTCAGTGTCAAAACAAGACTTTTGTGAGCAAATTCATACACAATATAATGATGTATTCCAGGGTCTTGGCTGTCTGCCTCCAGTCTGTCATCTGAAACTCAAGCCTGATGCAGTACCATGTGTGGATCCGCCCAGGAAAGTCCCATTCGCATTACAAGGGAAACTGCGTGAGGAGTTGGATCGCATGGAGAAAATGCAAGTCATAGTAAAGGTTACAAAACCTACAGAGTGGGTTAATTCAGTCGTTGTAACAGTAAAAAGTTCAGGTCAGTTACGAATATGTCTTGATCCTAGAAATTTAAATAAAAATATCATGAGGGAACATTATCCACTCAAGTCAATTGATGAGATTAGGTCTCAGCTCGAAGGGGCTGTATGTTTTTCTCACTTAGATGCATTTTCAGGATTTTGGATGCTACGTTTAGATGAATATAGTTCAGAATTATGTACTTTTCAAACACCATTTGGTAGATATAAGTATTTAAGATTACCCTATGGCATAAATGCCTCGTCTGAAATATTTCAAAGAGTCATGATGAATCTATTTGGTGACATAGAAGGCGTACTTATATTCATCGATGACATCTTAGTCTATGGACCAAATGAGTCAGTTCATAATGAAAGATTACACAAAGTCATGCAAAGAGCTCGTCAAGTCAATTTAAAATTTAACAAGTCAAAATGTAAATTTTCACTGTCAGAAGTATGTTTTTTAGGTTATGTCTTCAGTAAAGACGGTGCAAGGGCAGATCTTGAGAAGGTCAAAGCAATTGTCAACATGCCTACACCGCAAAATGTCAAAGAGTTACAGAGAATACTAGGTATGATAAACTACCTAGGACCTTTTATAAGTAACCTGTCAGAAAAAACACAAATATTAAGAAATCTTTTGAAAAAAGATTCAGTCTGGACTTGGGATGAGAAGTCTTGGGAAGAAGAATAATTGAAGAGGGGAAAGTCGTCAGTTGGATAATACAAATAGTTACTTATAATCCCCCTGCTGACGATCTTACCCCTATCAATAGGTCGGCTGACGCATTTTTTAATTATTTTAATAGCATAAAGAATAATATGTATCAATTTCATTCGACCAGAAATGAATTGAACTTAATTATTTTTAATATGTGCGGATATGACCTGCTGACGTACAACCCACCATTATCTTTACAGCTGATTATTTCTATAATTATTATTATTGTTTAAACTATTGCTGTTCAAATTTTCAAACGACCAGTTTACATTTTTTTTTTTACATAATTAAATTTTTTTCCCCACTCGATCCACCCCTTCTGAGCCTGCTGACGTTTAGATTATTAAATAATTATCCATAAAGAATAAGTTCAGATATGAATCAATCGACCAGAAATTATTATGTGAAATGCAACGCTACCTCCCCAGCTAAAATAACAGTCAGGCTTCTTTGACTTGAAACAAATATATTTGTCAGTTTCAGAATATCAACATTCGCTTGACTTGGAAGTTAGTATTAGAGACTACCCAAACTACAATCTGTGTTACTACGATAGTTACAATTCACCAATTCATAAATGTTAATGTTCTCATTACAAATTAACGCTTTCATGAAAGTCTAATAACATTCAATACAAGCCAGACTGTTATCCTAAACACACATCATTTTACTGATTACATTCTCAAATTCTAAGCCGTCAGCTTATAATATTTGGTCTAGGAATGGCGAGAGGCCGCTTATCTCTAGGGACCAAGTTTGTTTCATACATTACCATCGTAGCTTTTCTATTCAAACAAACAGTTTCTAGTATATTAATAACAGAACATTGAATTTAAAAGACCTTCAAACTGATGTCTTGTCTACTACAGCTGTTATTAAAATAAGAGCTAGTCAAATTCGCACACCGAGGATTCCGTACAAACTTGCGACATAAACAGCCGTATGTTTTGAATGCGTAGACTTAGAGGGTTGATTTTTTCGCAGCACAAAGGGACCACAGATGAGGTTTTAATTTCAACTCGATACCTCCACGCGTTCCTGAGATAAAGGGTCTTGACAGCAGACATACAGACAGACAGACGGACAACAAAGTGATTCAATAAGGTTTCTGTTTCTTTCCTTTTGAGATACGGAACCCTGGAAACCCTATCTACTGCCACCATGAACAATAAAGACATAGGTTATGACAGGTAACGTACTGAAGTGTTTGTTAGCGTCCGGCGGCCGCGCCGGTCTGTTCGCCACTGGTTCACAATCAGAGCGTACCGGTTTGACAGAACTTTAAGACTAAATTATCCCCATTTTCTCATGGCAAACTATTTAGCTATCCTTACTAACATTATAAAAGCGAAAGTGAGTTTGTCTGTTAGTTACCTCTTCACGCTTTAATGTCTACACCGATTTTGAAAAATTTTGGTACAGAGATAGTTGGGAACCAGGAGACGGACATAGAATAATTAAAAAAAAAGTGGGATGTGAGGGAGAAAGAGGGAAGAAAAGGGAAAACTTAGCGTTGCTATTACAAATCAATAAGGCGCAAAGGGAACTGTGTTACCCCGAATTTAACGCGAGCGAAGCCGCGGGCAAAAGCTAGTACCATATATTTAAAGGAGGAACGGGGCCCATAAAAGTACTTGTATCTCGCGGGCCCCTGACAGTTAGTAGTCGGTTAGAGTCCAACATACCCCTTCGCTCAAAAGCCTCTCAACACCCTCCATAAGGATTTCCACAATCAAAAAGAAGGTAAAGGACACTTATCTAATTGTATCCCTTGTTATAGTTTCTAAATATTTAGTTATCATAGAATAAACTTTATAAACTTGATCCAGAATTAGAACAGAAACATGATTTTCCGATAATTATTCTAACTAACTAGATTGTCTACTTATCGGAGACTAGTCAATTTGTTTTGCTATTACCGCTAAACATTCAAACGTATTTAGATTTGTTATATCAAGTTACACCAAGAAGCCCCAGAATATATTACCCACATATATTAACAAATACACACATCAACACGGTCTAGGGATATTTTAAAAAAAGCGAATTACTACATATCAATGTGTTAATTTTTTATATGACATGTATATATTTATAAGATACGTTATTTAATATTCTACCATTTTTTAATAATGGTTAAGGTACTTAGATTAAAATTTCAGGATTTTATGGAAAAAAAATGAAGCATAGACGGAAACCGCATATGAATTAACTTTTAATTAGTGAGTAATAACTGAAAAAAATAGAAAAACCATTTAATTTGTGTTTATAAACTTGAAGTTAGTAGTCTGAGAAAGCACCCATGATGTTTATAACACATCGGCAACGATTCGGCATGCTCAGAACAAGCAAAAAGTTGATCTTCTGTACCCAGAGTTTAAAGAACTTCTTTCAGAGCTCTTCTTTGCAGCATATTCCACGCATGCTCAATGGGATTTAGATCTGGCGATTGAGCAGGCCAGTCTAAGGCCCTAACATTGTGTGTGTGTAACCAAGCTGCTACTGTTCTCGTCGTGTGTGCCCGGGCATTGTCGTGCATGAGCAGGAAATCTTGCCCCATTTGTGTTCTGTGGGGCAAGATTACGGGCCCCAGCACCTGTTGGACGTATCGTTCTGCCGTCATATTGCCCCGCACCCAAACGAGATCCATCCGTCCTCCAAGGCGAATTCCTGCCCAAACCATAATTGTTCCTCCTTGGTATGGGTGAACTTCCTGAGGGTTCTGGAGTCGGCTCCATCGTCCAGGAACTCGCCAAACACGCGTCCTTCGTGAATCTGGATGGAAGCCGAACCTGGATTCATCCGTGAACAGCACATTGGACCATTGCTCACGGCCCCAGTCCACGTGGTTCCGAACCCATTCTAATCGTCGTCCACGATTGCCTCTCCGTAAAGGTGGGACCCGGAGTGGTCTACGAGAGCGCAGATTGCTTTCATGCCAGTCAGTCAGTCGCTTCTTACAGTTTGGTCACTCACAAGCACTTGGTGTTCCACTCGCAGCCTTTGGACCAATTGAGTCGCCGTTGCATTTGGTTAAGCTCGTGCAGTAATTTGCAAAAATCGGTCTAGTCTGGGGGTAGTGAGGCGACTTGGCCCCCGGTGCCTCTCCGCTACTTCACCTGTGGCACGATAGCGTGTCCACAATCTTGAAATTACATTTTGGTGGGTCCCTATGGCCTCAGCAACATTACGCTGAACAGACCCAGCTTCCAGCATTCCCACAGCTCGTTCTCCGCCCTCGTCAAATGTCGGCGTTGCATGGCTACAATACCTCAAATTTTAACTTTATCTTTCGTTTAAAAATGAAAAAAAACTGTAACTAATCGTAATTCGTATTGTTTTCTAAATTTCGCACAAATGAAAATTCCCTCTCCTACACATCAAGACATTTTTAAGCCACCGAAACAAAAGAATTTAAAAAAAAATGAATTTGGAATTAGTCCGAGATAAATTACAAACAAATCGGTGTATAAAAGATTCCAAAGCGGCCAGTACTTTTCGAGTTATTTAATTGAGTATGAAATGTCCGTGTTGATGTGTGTATAAAGGCAACTAATACACTGTGTTAATAATAGCAATATAACATAATAGTACACCCACATATGTTAGGTAATGACTAAGTTCCAAGTTATAGGAGACGAACCTCCAACCGGACCCACATCAAGGCTTCTTTGCTAGCTCATTTCCATTTTCAATTTACATTTTCACCATAATCTTTTCAATTTACTTGAAGCTCAAAAGACATATTACACACAATCAAATAGTGTATGTGCACACTATCTTAATGTCGGCAGTAAAGCGGTAATAGAGAGAATTACAATTGTTACCGCCATCTTCAAGTAAGTCTGCTGTGGAGCGTGTTTTACGAGCGCTGCTATTAGCCAACTGTCTATCGAGCATCGGCAGTTTATTTATGGACGGTAACTTCGAATGGAGACCGAGGGGTGTTCGTCTCACAGCTATTAATGACTGACTCAAATAATAACAGTTGTCAGCCAATAAGTTGCGACTAAGTCTTTAATAAGACATAACAATAACATGTCGTATGAATGTTGTATTATCTGTACACTGCAAGTCATGTCTAGATCGCGATTGCTGGCAAAAGGGTCGTCCTGTTTTAAATGAGGCTTACATTGTTGACTGGCTAAAACTGTGCGTGCTATTCTAGTGGCACCTCTGTAGAACTCTTCAAGACAGCAAGCGTGATAATATGTGTTAAACTAAGGCTTTATTCTCCATCTTTCTATCAAGTTTCATAATACCGCGTAGCTTTCTTGTTCTTTTCCTAAGGTCCAATATTCAAATGATAAAATTAAATCGAAATACTTATTCTTAACTTAAAATTCTTATTCTAAAACATTGAACAGCAAAGCTAATATCATGATTAATTCAATTACAGTCTTTCAATAAATGCCACCCAATATAAATGCCCGTTTGATTGGATCGTTCGAACTATAAAAACGATAATACCCTCTATATTAAGGACCGGTCGTTTTTAAGCTAAAACTCTAGCTTCCTAATGTTATTACTTCCTTTATTGTTTGTTCATTGATTTAGATAAAAGTATAAAAATAGTAGCCCACCGGTATCTTAAACAGGGTTCAAGCTACCGGCGGGCAAGGCATGTTATTTCCTATCTTTGACAAGAAAGTAACGCGGATATACGAACCTATGTACATATCAATCAAAATTTGAATTACAAACCCTTATAACCCACTTCACGAACATAGTCAACAACCTAATAGTTAAATTTTTTCAGCACCATGTCGATAAAAACCACCCTCTTCTAACAATGCAATAGATCATTACATTACATATCATCAAAACAAAATAATATAACAAGTCAATTGGAGAAGGAGCCATCACCATAAAAATGTGTGAAATGACAATTAAATTCGTGGTGCAACAGTTTCTCCAGATATGATTATCAGTAAGGAAAGCTTATCTTTAAGCTATCTTCAGCCAAACATTCAAATTCAAGCAATAAAAACGTAAATGCCTAACTAACTATTATTGCTTCGGACGATACATAAGCTTTTCTTTCTTTTTCAAGTTTACAATTAGAAAAAACACGTATTTGAAGTCCTAACTTTGGATTTAGCTAAAAAAACAGCCGCAAAACATAATCTTAACCCATTTAACTAAAATTAGCCAAACGAAATAGAGTTTTAAACTAAAATTGATGAAAATTACCAGTTTTCTTGTAATTGTTACTGAATCAATAGGTTTAGGGCGTTAAGTTGGGGAGCAAACTGGCAGACTGGTAATTGGCTGCTATTCATTAGCTAAGTTCGGTGTATTGAGTGATGAGCCACTGATTGCTGATTGGGAGCCATTGACGCCACCGCGAGAGAGACTTTCAAATGATTTGCTTAATTTTGATATTTAAGGCCATTTGGCAATGTTGAGGACTTTCCTCTTACGTTAATTCTACGAAAAGTTAGTTTAAAAACATATTCTTCTTTTCAATAACTCCTAAATAGAGTTTAATAACTACTTTGGCGATAGAACAGATAAAAATCTCTTACTTATCTTCGGATCGCAACAAGTTTCTCTCATATTTTACTATTATGAGAAACCTTTCAGTGTCTTTTATGATGCGCTTAGAAAGTCATCTACAAGAATTTAAGCTAAACTTGAACATAAACGGACTTTTCAAGTTTTTCAGGGACACAAATGATGACAAAGTGTAATCATAACCATTATAACATGAATTAAATTATAACTCATAATAAATACCTTTTAGAAAAGTATTTTCCATTTAATAATTTTACTCCATAATAAAATCAAAGTCCCAAGAAAAACTCATAAATTAAAAGCGTAATACTTACAAAATCCAATAAACTCGTCTTTCAAACAAGTAACTTTATCTAAACCACCGAAATCTCATTTAAAAATTCACACTCTGCCTCTGAATCGATTGATACGCCTGTTTTCAATTCAAAGGATCGGAACACAAAGTAGGTAGCTGAGAACTTCGCATTAACTAAACCGCACAATTTTAAATTCAAATTGACGTTGTGTCCGCCTAAACATTGAAATCACAACCGTAACGGTAGCCGTCGGTAACTGAACTTTATTCCAACCCGACGGAATAAAAAAAAACAAAATAAAAAAATACAAAAAGAAAATATGTACGTACCTTAAAATTACGAAGAGGAAACTACGAAGAAAAGCGATCGCGCGGAGATACGGAGTTACGAGTCGCGTCGGACTGGGACGAACACGTCTGGCCGGCACGGATGTCGGGCGCGCGATGAGCGGGAGCGCTCGGGGCGCGGCGACGTTATCTGTTGCGTCGCGCGTGCGCCGCCGGCTCACCTGCACAGCAAGCGTGTCGGTGTGTGGGTGAGACCCCGCCCACTTGGTAAACGTGAAACAGCAGCATGGCTCGTCGCCGCGCCAGGCGAGACAACCAAACACCGGCGGTGCGCCTTCAGCGCCCAATACTGATGCAGCTGCACTTTGTATGTGTGTTACTACACTATCTTCATAACTATTACTTATATTTATGTACATACACCAATATAAGCTGGCAATCTCACCAAATATCTAACTTTATTTAAATTGAAATATATTTGTACCTTCTTCTCGTTCGCATCAGTATTAAGTCGGAAAATTTGGAAACCGGAAGTTGGTTTCATTCACATCCGTTGGCGCTTGGTTCGGAGACTGCAGATATGACTCCCATGTAATTATGTTTGTGATTGAAATGATAACAGATGAAGGTACATTTTTATTTCAAGTAAAAATAAAGAACTAACTGAATTTTGCCAACAAAAAAGGCACAAACCCTATTCCTAAATGCAAACTTTGCGTGGAGTCATCCGAAACCTGAACATTCCACGTTAGAAAATACAAAACTGTTTAGCTCTTTAAGTTCGTCCCATGATGGCGGTGCTCGCACTTCGCCGATTTTTTAAGAATAACTTTAGGTAATAATAGTACGTATAGCAAATGTATTTTTTTTTACTAATAATACGGTCCTAGTAAGCCTTAACCAATACCTAAGGAGGCTGTCGTTAGGCAGCTGAATCAAGTACTTAATGCAGAAAGCGGTACTCTTGGACACGGCTCGTATTGTTAGGAGGTTCCTTTCTCTGAAGCCCTGACCCTGTTCCCGATTTTATAATAACAAATACGTAAAAATATAAAAGATATAGATGAAACAGCAAAGGTTCTATTAATATTTCTAGTTTCCCGGAGGACACCTGCCATGTTTCCGCCGGAAGCTGGGGACTACAGATAGTGTCGCGGCCGTCGGCGTCGGCGCCCGTTCGCTACGTGCCGCCATCCGGTCACAGAGATCATTACTGTACTTCAACAATGAATAAGTACGTCAAATTTTCATAGTTTTCAATAAAATTGGATCTAAACACCCACCACGCTGCGCAGTGCTCCAGCCTGATATTAAGTTCCCTTCGGAACTTCGGAATTAAAAGCACATAATAAGAATACGGCGATGCAACTGTTTTGTAAAAGTTTCAATCACAATTCACAAACAATCGACTATTTTTCGAGTACCGTGCTAACAAATATATAGAAGCTGAATTTTTATACAGTTATAAAGGCACACAACATATTATAACGCTTATTTGGCTGAGGAGTAGGCAGGTGTGTACCACCCGCCTGAGGGGACGCTGGCCACCCACGTCCACCCACGTTGTTATTGTTTCAGTTCCATAGAACGAAGGAGTATTTCGCCATCAACCAGACTTTGGGTGAAAGAAACAACAAATGGTGGAACCATTTGTTGTTTTAAGGTTAGAATTAAGGTTAGAATTTCTCAGGAGATCCGTTTGTTTGTATGCTACAAAGTCTACATCGTACAATCAATAATATACGAAATGGCTTTTGTTTTTTAAATGTCACCTTCAAAACTTGTAAGAAAACTCCTGAAGAATTACAACGAGCTTGTCCAAAAGTAAAAACTAAAATATTTTATTTCACGTATCCCTACATGCATGGATTGTGTGAGCAGTTATATAAAAGAGAAGGCAGTAACCGATGCTGCGGCGTCTGAGATTCAAGCGTGAAAGAAGAAAAACACAATGATGACAGGCTTATAATATAGGCACGGATCAGGTTAATATAGCAGGCAAGAAACCCCATGGAAACCCCCCTCACTTATCCCTTCCTAATCACTTATCCGTTGCATCATTTAGTTACTTCACTATTATTTACAAATAAATTACGTAGTTAGTATTTATAGGAAACAACGACAGACAAGTATGGACTTTATAGCATTTTGATGGCTACTTATACCGCGTCAAACAACAATGGTTTACTATATAAAACGTATAAGGTAACAAATAATTTGATGATTGCTCGCCGCCAAATAATCTTAACGCTAAAAATAGAATGACAGGACATAAATAATTGTGATTTGATGATGATTGATGAATTAACTACGGTTAGGAGGGAACACTAACGGACCGACCGAGCGGATTAGAATGCAGTGCGAACGATATTAACCTTTATTCTAATCTTGGTTTTAGCTGTTGTAGATATTATACTTGAAGTAGAAGGAGATGGCGTGACGAGCTAGACTTCCACGAAAAGGATTCGGCCACAACAGCAAAAGACAGAAAAAAATGGGAGGAAGGAAGGGAGGCCTTTGCCCTACAGTGGGACACATTTGGCTCATAATAATAATAATAAGGCTTGGCTTGTGGTGGCGGCGTCGTGGGCGGGGAAAAATACTCGTCGCTCGAGCTCGACGCAACTGCCACGGCCGGTGTCACAGCACTCACGACGAGGCTGGGTTCCGGCGGCGGCGAGGCGGAGCTGAGCGACGAGCCCGGAGGTGGATGGCGTGCGCTTCTGGCGTGAGCTGATCTGGTCAACATTTGTCTTCAATTTCATATTAGGTTTTTTGATTTTATAGATGACATTTGTCATTGATGTCACCTTTTTTCTTTTTGGTTTTATTTGAACATTTCGCACTGGAAATCGATTGATGAGGGTCAGCTATTACAACTTTAGATGTAAGTATTTGTAAAAACTGTTAAAAATAAAATTTTTGAATAAAATTACAGGAGGAGAAATAATAATAATAAGGCTACTTTTAAATGTTTTTGATAAGAAAAATGTAAAAATATAAAAAATATGTATACAAATAAATAAATGACTGAGATAATAAGGTACTTGTACTTGTAGTCATACCGTTCCAAAACACACATTGTTATGTTAGAGGTTAAGTACATAGACCTACCACTTCTTCAGTAGTATTAATTAAAGTTACAAATACTGAACCTGCTTGAAAGTTGATTCAGCAAAAAACGTTTATTAAAATTAAGGTAGGTAGTGGCATGTTGGCACGAAGCCAACTGACAACTTGCTTCAGCGCTAGCTCCGTGCCCCGACCTCACCGGCTCGGGGGAGCTTTCGATAACATTGGCCTGCTTGTTACAAACACATTCATTTTAACACTAGTTTAAATGGTTTATGTGAAAATGGTACCAATTTCAGTCACAGTTTTAGTATTTTCGTGATTTAAGAAGGTAGTTCAGACTCTTATTCCTTACATACCGTATTAATCTAGCAAATCTAAAGATAGAACGTTTTCTGTCCAATAAATTACAAGTGTGGTCAGAAAAATTAAACGTTAACATTAATTCTGGGGTTTCAGCTGTAATAAATTGTTGTCATTTTGTGAGGATTGATTACCTACTAGTTCGCACGGATTTATTCTGGTGTAGCAGAAGTTGGTAAGGCTAAAGCGGGAGCTCCGCTCCGCTACGCTCCCGCCTTAGCCTTACCAACCTAACCTATCCGAGTCGGGGTACTCTGAGTCGTGGTGTTAACCATAATGAGGTTATAATTCAAGTATATTTACGAAAGTTTATAAAGTGACTTATTGGTAATAAAATAGTGTGAATTAATTATCTATTAATACGCCATTACAAAGTCGGCTATATCCCATTCAACGACAATGCTAAATGACGTTCAGTCAGCAAGATTTGGTGATCATTTACTACATTTGGTGGTCGAATACAATTTAAAGTGCAGTCGTGATTAAAATAGCTGGTACTACTGTAATTTTAGACATTATTTTTCTGGTGTTAAGTAGTTATTTTTGGTTACATAACTAAGGGTATCAAAGCATTTTATGGTGGTCATGTAATAGCAATGCAAATTTTTCCCTTTTCTTCCCTATTTCTCCCTCATATCTCAATCTTTAACAAAAAATAGCCTATGCCCAAAATTCGTTAAAATCGGTTTGGCCATTTAGGCGTGAAGATGTAACAAACAAACAAACCTACTTTCGCTTTTATAATATTAGTAAGGATTTGGAACCGCCTTTATCAAAACCAAAAACCAATTATTTTTAAGCAACTTACTCCATAAGAGACATAATCAAAACCCTGTACCTGTTAATTCCACACTGTCAAGCCCCAAGGGATTATAAGTTGTCATAACATACGATATTAATAGGCGTAGGGGGCAGGGGGGGGGCAACGGAGGGGGGCCAATTCCATTTAATACTCCCCTACGGCTCATTTCAGCTTACAACGATTTAGGCAACTAGCGAGATGCGTTCGTCAATCGCGATTTCAATTTGGTATCTGGGATCAGGAATTTTCATTTCTGTCTAAGTCAAATTGATAGACGAGAATAGAAGATTGCCGACCGCAAGTACCTTGGGACAAAGGCTCCTGGGATCTTCCTAGATTGAAGTGTGATGATGTGAGTGTTTGTAAAAGATTTTTGTAAAATACATCGAGATATGTGGGTTAGACTCGCAACGGGACGCCTCAGGAACGCTAATGAGATGGTGGGTATGGGACAGCAGACTACACACAAGAGAGACGTAGGACTATGAAATGTAATTGTGCCCAGGAGTGGGACGATACGGGTTGATGAAGTAACTGTTCATGCAGGCTTTGTTATCGTGACAACCCTTAACCCTCTCTCTTCACTAACCCTACTCTAAGTTACCCATTTTTTTGGCGTGGGAAATCGTTAAATAACTTCCCCCGCTCTGTGCGTAGCGGGGGGGAGTGTCAGACTTGTACTGACTAAAACCCACCCATGTTCCTTCTATTGCCCTTTACGTTCCGGGGCCGCGGTATCTCTTTCGAACAACCCGCAACCCCGGCAGGCGGAGGCCCTGGCAGGCCTCCTGCTATGTATCCACGACCTCAAGCTACATGGGTGCACCTTCATGTATTTTCAGTCCTATTTTAATAACTAATACTTATTGGCATTGACAAACAAACAAAAACCTCTTCCAATGAGATAATAACCGGCCAAATCCGTAACAAAGCAGTTAACTAATAAAAGTACTAAACATTGCTCTATCGAAAGATAAACTGTATTGGATAACTGTTGTCCCCATACATCGACATATGTCGCGGCTAGTTTACCGACTGCAAATAAGTTTGTAATCACATTAGGTTTAGGTTTAAAGAATTTATTCTCATAAGAACATTACACACACATAGGTTCACTTACAATGAGGTACATCATCATCTGCCTAGCCTTTTCAAACAACCTTTTCCCAACTATGTTGGGGTCTTACCGGATGCAGCTGAATATCAGTATTTTACATGGAGCGACTGCCTATCTGACCACCACAACCCAGTTAGTACTGGGTAATACGATGTCCCTTGGTAAGACTGGTTGTCAGACTTTAGAGACACTCGACTACCTGTAACGACTGTCAAAGATCTACAATTGACAGCACGGACCAACAGCTTAACGTGCTTTCCGACCCACGCACGGAGGAAACTCGGTATGTAACGGGTTGTCACCCATCCACAGACCAACCTAGGCAAGCGCGGCTTAACCTAAAGATCGACCCGAGCGGCTGCTATTATTTAGCCACAAGCTCCTCAATGACATACAAATAATCTTAATAAATATGTTTTACCTCCGATGCGTGTTGATGATTAGCGGTACAACTACATTTCATGTAGGTACATGATTTCTTAGTTTTAGTTTGAATGTGTTTATATTATTACAATCTTTAATGTCATTTGGTCGATTGTATGAACAACTGTGCTCCTTCGAAAAATATGGTTTTTTCACCGTAGTTTGTCCGAGGTTGTGTGACGTTGTTTTTGTGAAACATCAACAAAACGGTTAACCTTTAAAATTGCTCTACGATATTGCTTCTTGCCAAATTTCATGATTTTAGGTCAATGAGATCATATTCAATTTGATTCCCTTTGCGAATGAATGGGAAATGTGACATAAACGGTCATATCTTTTGATTACATAGACGTTTAAATATCTTTTGATGTTTACACAGCTTTAGGGATCCGCAGATTTTAGTATTCGGTACAAATTTCAGCTCGATAACTCAACGCTTTGCCACGATAGAGGGTCTGAACAGACTGACGGACAAGATTGTTTCTGTTACTTCTTTTGTAGGTACGGAATCTGAGAAAATGAGACGATTTTATTTTAATTTTAATCTTCTGTGGTTCTAATTTGCCTGAGGTATTAGAGATGACAGCCAGGGCAGCGATGTCGAGAAAAAATCAAATAGTACCTTCAGCTTGAAAATGAATTCCTGTGAAATCATTCCGAGTTCGAAGCCAGGCAGAATTGTATTGAATACGCTAATCCTGGATTTTCTATTTATGAGACCTGCCTAATGGAAATGGTTTTAACTTTCACAAATAGGTTTTGAATATGCAATAAGTTCAGACGGTAATAGTTATACTAGAGTAAAGATTATTTTCAGTTTCATAAAAGACTTTAATAAATAAAATTCAGTGTCTCACGATCGTCTCGCGGAACGCTGTGTAGGTATAATGTTACCTTTGGAAGACAAGAAAACATTTTAATTGCAAAAGAAACTATAGGAAACTGGTAATATGCAAGAAGTTCATATAATACTTTACTGGAAAATTAAAAATGGAATAACAAATGGATGGTAAAAAGAGTTACAAGATTTAGAAAATACTAGTACTAGTAATAAGTTTTATAATGTGGGCGATCCAATACGAGCTGAATATAACTAATAAACGATCACATTGTAAACTCTATCTTACAGTATAAGCACACTTACTATTTAGTTAAGACAGGAGTGTCTACAAAAGTTTATGAAAAACCTCGATAATCGAAATGAGATTGTTGGCCGTTATATGATATCTAGTGCCCTAAGTTTTCATCAGGGTGGAATGTGACACCAATTATCGCTTTCATGAATTTCGCAAAACCAAACATCGCGATAAACGTCTCTTTCATCCAGACGCAAAATAAAGTAAATGCCAAAAATAATATCGAACATTATATCTGTCAATAATAACTCTTATCTTGGCTCTCGTAAAATATTTCATTAAACGATATTTAACATTAATTATTTTTTAGTTAACTATTTTAAATTTCCTTTAGTTAACTCGTTTATTGGTACTCGACAAATTGAAAAATCAATGATATCGTTCAAGCAATCTTTTCAAAGTTAAATCTGCGCGAAATATCCACGAAAGGCACTATTGAATTGTAATCTCGTTAATATGAAGCCACAGACTTACAAATCGTCATAGTTAATCCGTTTATTAGATCCAGTGTGACCACTCCATCCGTATTATCTATTCGACCCTAGCTATTATAATATTCGTGTACTGGATGTTAAAACTGTTTTGTTTGATCCGGAAGTGATGTAACGTATCGTAAATATAGCGTAACGCACGACTATAAATATGTACTGTAAGTGCAAAAGCCTGTCTGTCTGTTCAATTTCGTAACTGAACCAGTAGAGTTCACTTGATGTATTGATTTTATTTTTACTGAAAAGCATTAATTCAATCATTGCTTACATTCAAATATGATTTAGAACAATAGTTTCCTAAATGTTTGTTGAATGTCATTTTTTCGTCTCACTTATAGCATCTTTTGCAATGTAGGGATTTGAATTTTGCCAAATGTTTTCGTTTTAGTTCATCAGAGCAGTACCTAGTCATTGGACTAGGTACTGCTCTGATGGCCTATTCAAAGAAAACAACGGACGTCAAAATCTTTGTACTTGCCTAACTTTTTTTTTTGGGGTGGGAAATCATCAAATCCACCATCTTGAATTCATAATGACGTCACATAACTAGCCATACATTGTCATCCAAACTAAACATGAATGCAAAATTTAAATTAATACTGGAAGTAGTATCAAGTGAAACTAATAAAATGCATGAAAACATGCATTCTTGCAATGATCTGTCAGTCAAACAACACACAAGGTACATGTTATATTGTTAATGTCCACGTCAGTCGTGGGAACCACCAGTTGACGTATAAAAAATGCCATCTCCTTCACATGTCACGTGTACATAACTCCGGCTGTTGTCAACCGTTGTGCACGTTACTATGGACGATTATGGTCTTTGTTGTGCCTGAAGTGGCTGTGAATGTTGGAATCAATAGCTCATAGGAAACAAACACGAACAAAAAATATACCTACTGGTCGAATACATAACCTTCTTGAAGTCGGTTAAGATAGATACTACTAACGTTAGGACATTTAGCGACACCTTCATATAGTTTTATTATTTAGAGCTAAAATTTAAACAAAACGTTTTTATTTCAATCAAAATCTAAAGTTATTGATACAAATTCGACAGACAATTAGCGCATTTTGAACGTCAAATTTTGCAAAGACAGTTCTCAAAACGACCGCCTTCCTAGCGCTAGTGTGCAGTGCTGTCTAGTACAACGTGGACGGGTTCGACAGAAACTTGTTAAGTAAAATGAAAATACTCTGTAAAATAGAAAATAATGTCGATTCTACTGTCACAAATTAAACTAAAACTACTCTAAAAACACGAAAATTTTGTTTAGTCCTGTCAAATGACGATTCATCTTCTAAAACTGACACAACTTAACCATATAATAGTTTGACGGTATTAATGATAGTTTGGTTACTCAATTTAGAGAAAATGGCAATCTCGCTGTAATGTGACGTTTTCACCAAAAATAGTGGTTGTCAAGCTAAATCGAACTATCTTTAATCGCGACTGAAATGGTGTGGAATAAAATTTGATGTGGTGATGAGGTTTGTTATTTTAATATTAGTCTAGGTTGATCCGGTGGTTCATCAGAATCTACACCACTATCAGCAATAATCCACTTTCAGCAAAACCAACATACCCGAGTAAGTTAACCCGGGTAAGTTGGTAGCATGCAGCACGATACTTGCAAGTATTCTACAAATAGTAGAACAATAGTATTGTTGTTTTCTGCTTGCATGTATTGCGTAAAAAATTAAATCTTTTTATCTAAGAAAGCATGCACACTAGACACATTCCATACATAGGTATACTCATACCTAAACAGAACGCTTCAGACACTTTTTTAAAACTTAAATATTTCAAAACTCCTTCTGAACAAGTGCAACCCATCATCTTCCTGTCCTTGTCCCATTATATTTGGGGTCGGATAAACATGTTTTCATCTTGCGGTCTGTCAGACTTCACGGCATCATTTACTCCTTTCTCTTTCATATAATTTCTCACACAATCCATCCATCTTTTCTTTGGACTATGAGACTTTTATTTGCGCAATAACGCACCATCATCACTTGCATAAGGCGATAAATAGTCGATCTAATCGGGTAACCTGTCCTGACACAGTATTCGTTCACCCTAATATATCCACGGTGGAACTTTAACGATCTCTATTGACAACACGTCTACTGTGCACTAGGGTTTGTGAACTATAAAAGAGATAGTCTAGAGAACACCTGAGGGCGAGGCAGACAATGGCGCGCTAACGATAACATAAGCTCCTTGAGTCTGTCGCCCTGGTACCTGGTACAAGCAGTTTGCTGTAAACCACTTACCCCTACAATAATAGATGAAGGAATGAGTGTGTGCAGCTGTGAAACATCCACATTGTTTGAACTATTAGTGTTTTTATTTTCTTCTTACACAAGTATCGCAGGTTGTCTGGAAGAAAGACTTTATTCAAATGTATATGGAAATTTTCCTCTATAAATATTTTTGCCTAAGGACCAATTAGTATGTTAAGTAGGTAGGTAGATTGTGTTCATAAGTTAGTTGTTTGATAAGAGTGCAGTTGTTTGAAAAGAAAAACCTTAGAAATATTTGTATTCATAATAAATTCCAAATTATACGTTCCATTTGCTGTGTTACGTTTAGAAATTATTAAGTTAGACATATTGTGAAACAGATAAGAAAATGGAATCAAATCTGTGTTATTTAAAAAGATAATATCGATGCAATAAAACACACCTCCGATATGAGAATAGAAAAACTATCAAACTGAAGCACGTTATGAGAGTTTCTGTGAGACAAACTGAAACCATGTTACGTTTGAAAGCGACCTTTTCAGACTTTCATATTCCTCAGTGCAGCCATCAAGTACAGTCGGTAATACAATAAGACCGTAACTCGAGACTGTATTCAATAAATCGTAAAGAAACGAGCGCGCAGCCACCGTGCACCGCGGCCACTGAACAGAGGGAATGCAATTCCTATTCCGCCCTCTGACAATACAAGCTGCGTTTTGCATAGAAATCGGAACGAGCGCGGCGCGGTCTCACTGTTACTGAAGAACAGATCTACCCTCTGTTTACAAGTTAAGAGTAACATTTTCGCATGCTTGCTTATTAAAACAGCTTTTAAAACAATTGTATATTTAAATACAGTATGTAGTTACCTGAATTTATTCATAAAATCTAATCTATTTTTGTTTTATTGTATTTGACACATTTTTTAATAATCTAATTGATTCTTTTTTTCAGATGTAGGTACACTATTTTTATTTTCCTAATTAAAAAAAAACACAAACACAACAACAAATAGTAGACCACCGGTATTGCAAACAGGGCCCAAGCCACCAGCGGTCAGGGCTCCAGAGAAAGGAACCTCCTAACAATACGAGTCGTGTCCAAGGGTACCGCTTTTTGAATCAAACCCTCGATCCAGCTGCCTAACGAGAGCCTCCTTAGGTCGAGGCTCTTGGCAATTCAGCCATTGGGTGGAACGATATATAATTTCATATTTAATTTCACATAAATAATGAGTCCTTCTGACCTGACCTTTGGGAAATCAGGGGAACGAAAGACCAACAATATCGCAAAAAGAAATTGTAACCTTACGACGTAATCAATGTGCTTCCCAGCCATTGTTTGAACACGGCATGATTGGTTCGATTTAGAGCACTTACTCACAAGCTCATCGATTGAGAGAGAAAACAGTAGCTATAGTCTTAATTAATTAACTGACTGTGCTCAGCGGGTTCACCCGCTAAAATACCACAAATATTTTTTTATTTTTACCGGTGCTAGTTGTTAAGATGAGCGCGTTCAACGAAACAAACTCTTCATTCAGCTATTTAAAATATGTTAACTTCTTTGACACCTTTTTTAGTCAAAGCTCAGAAGATAATAATTTATTTAAAAACGCCGAGAATGCTCACCGGAGCTTCTCAAAAATATCATTTTACTCACAAAAATATTGCTCAGCGCATATTTAATTCAGCGAATCTCTAATTAAGACCTGCAAAGGTTGGCGAGACTCTTTCATATTTCACAGCCAGAAATACGATATTTTGTTTACTTTTGAAGGTAAATAGTGCAGAAGAAAGGTATGTAATTAATTTCGTATGAATTTAAGCTTTCAGCTGTACACTAAAAAGGTCAGATGTCATAAAAGTTAATTAGTAAGAACGACTATTTGCACTGGGATTTTTGAGGTGGACTTGCGAATAAATAATATTACTTGAAATTAATTGACATTATTCTCATTGTTCCAGCATTTTGATTTTTATTCAGTTTTGTATAAAATAAATTCCTTTGCAGCATAAAATAGTGATATTGTTTGCTTGTTATGCCGAATTCAATAGAGCTACCTATATTGGTGGATCTTATTGATTCCATTGAACGCGGGTCTGCGACGGATGATATCCAACTAGCCGGAGGATGTAGTTCCTTCACTAATTGGCCTAGGACGGATCATGTTGTTGGATTTCACTTGCAACTGCACGAACCAAACGCAGCGTCGAGATTAAATTTGTATCTGGCTTGCAACCTTTACTCAATGTAAGGAATTCTAAAGAAAATACGAAATGCAAAAATATTATTCAATGTTCAACAATAACAATCAAATGTCTCTTGTCTTATGATTGTTAGCGTAATGTACTTAAAAGATAAAGAGAAAATGGTTGTCAATGAAACGTTGATACTTTATCAAACAGATAAAGATACTACAAATGTACCAAATTGTTAATACTTGTCAGTGTTAGACATTTTGATTTTAAGACAATCGTGTTAATAATCAACATCAATGTTTTGACATTAAAAAAAAGATTAGGTTTTCAAATAGCGCTGTGACATAAGTCGACTAATTTAATTGTACTTATTATTTAAAGATTTTCTGCTTTATACAGTGCAATATTCAGGAAAGCATGCTACTATTTGTAAGCCCTTTTCCCTCACTACATGCTCTCATTTATCTGCGGTGCATTTACGAACATTTAAACATGCATACAGACTTTCAGACCCGGAAAAACGGTCTATGGGCCGTACAAATATTTGTTCCGTACATGAATCGGATGACAGGCAGTCCATATTACTCATATAGTTTCCAATGTTTCCTTTAAATCGTTATATAAAAACCTTAAGACGAACGTCGAGATACTGTAACTTTCAACTAAGACCTTTTTGGATTGAATTTAGTAACACGTCATAAACTTGCAAAATTAAACTCCGCTTCCCTCGAAACAACAACGATTCTATTTTCTTCAGCAAACAAACACATGCTTTTGAACATCAGTGAAACATTTACGTAGCGAAATAATAGCATGTTGAGGGTCACCCTTTCACAAACAAAGCCCTACTTAAATATTCAAATATAGTTCTCATAATGCTCAATTTGCTTTCACAGACGAAAATACTCTACGCATATGAAAGCCCCTACTTTCTTGCAATAAAAAATGTATTCAAACAATATTTTTCTTGGACATAAACTAGGCCAAATTACGATGCTAACTTGCCTAGAATATATGAATATAACAAGAGTATAAACAGACATGGTTGAAATTGACATAATGTCATAAACCTCACAAGTTATTTGAATTTAAAAATGGAAAAGCTGTTCTAAAATCTTATTACCAGCAGTCAGCCTAGATCCAAGCCACTCAAAGTCAGGCCACGACAAAAATTTGACAGTATTTTATACTCCGATCTCGAGAGAGTTCCAGTGTTTTCTGAGGTTAAACCAACACAACCTAATTACTGGATAACGCAATTAACAGAGCTACGGGTTGCTAACAAATGAGACATAGGTATATGCCTGCTAGTACGATTTATCAGTCATAGTTAGCTTAATTGATATTTAGACACGTTATGATGTATGACCCCTTGTAGTACAGTAGTAGTAACAGTGTTCTGGACGTATATTTGCACAGACGCAGACGTCTACAATTGGCCGCTGAAATGTACAGTCAAACGGAATCATTAATCGTTGCGACTCCGATGTGTTTCAAACTAAGTAACAAGCGCAGTTAGTTGTTCTAAGGTAAGTATTAATAGACTCGAGGCGCTGATTGGCCAGTCACCGTTATGCAACTCTTTCAAGTAATTATGTTGTACATACTTTATTATGAATAAGGACATAATCTCAATTTCCTTTTCATATGAATCACACACGTGGAGTGCACCGCTACTAACTTATATTAAAATGATTGCAGCTTCCATCGGCTTTGTCCCAACCGTGGCAAATCCGTGGGAACCACCTCTCATTGTTATCGATCGCACTTCTGCACAAATAACACAATGACATACTAATTGCTCTGATTACTATTGTCGTATGAATAGGCTTCAATGGTTAATGAAACATTTTCCTGCATTCGTTATCAATGTTATGTTATGATGTTATAACAATCAATGTGCAAATGATGCAGTATTCTGATTTTAATAACTGATAACGATAACTGATTTCATTCATTATCTGCCGAGCCGTTTCCTAACTGTGAGGTCGTCTTCGAGTCTAACCGGATGCTGCTAAATCATACATATCTGAATAAGTACAATTGTGTATGATATCGCTGTGTTTGCACTTTTTTGTTCTATATTTTTATTAACGTTGTTTAATTGCGTGACTCGTTTACGAAAAACTAAAAGGTTTTCCAAGAACGAATGGTGGAGAACAAACAGGTAGGTACACATACTTATTTTCTTTGAAAAATACTGTGACCTAGCACAGTGCAGCACCTAATAGCAAGTATGGAAACAGACCGAAACGAATTTCTCTAAAAACAAAATGAGCAAAAATGTGTTGTTTCAGTTTCCGCGTAGCCCGAACAATAGTTCCTCTTCAAATATTCGGCTTGCATTTTCATGTTTGCTCAAAGCCTGAGAACCGAAGTGACAGCGGGCTGGACTTTTTTCAGTTGGAATTTATACTGAAATGAAATGTCTGGAACCATGACAACATTAAAAAAGGCCGCATATAAGAGGGATGTAATTAATCTGTTTTTTCTGTTCCGTGGATGTAATGGCATCTACACACTCCTACCCCGTGACGATGATTTAGAAACCTGTGCACGTCTGGTGTTATCCTTCCGTATGTCGTACTGGATGACCCAATTCATAATCAACGGATTTCTTACGATAGCTTCTAATAACGAACATGATGAAAATGTAAGCCTAAATCCGGGCTTGACTAGTTTGGAAAATAGTGCTCCAGACACATCAATCGCTTAAGTTTGTATTGATATTTTAAAACAAATTGCTTATAAAGTGCCACTAGATAAACATTACGTATGACACGTAATGCTTATCTAGTGGCACTTTATACATACTTTTATTAATATTAGATATATTAATATTTCATAACTTCATTTTGGAACATGCAGCTAATGCAGTGGGCTGCAATATTGTTAATCCTACCTAAAAACCTTTTTTTTATTTTATGTAAAGATTGTATATTATAGCTGTTTATTGTCCCTTATTAAATATAATAAACTAGCTTTCGCCCGCGGCTTCGCTCGCGTTAAATTCGGTATAACACACCAAACAGACCTGCAGTTTTTGCTCTTGCGCCTGATGGATTTGTAATAGCAACGCTAAGTTTTCTCTTTTCTTCCCTCGTTCTCCCTCATATCCCACTTTTTTTTAATAAAAATTAGCCTATGTCCGTCTCCTGGTTCCCAACTATCTCTGTACCAAAATTCATCAAAATCGGTTTAGCCATTAAAGCGTGAAGACGTAACAAACAAACAAACAAACAAACAAACTCACTTTCGCTTTTATAATATTAGTAAGGATAGTAAGGATATCTAGCTGTGCTTTCCAACTGCACTGATGAACTCGTGAAACCAACTCAAGAACATTCAATACTTGTAGAATGACCTTCAATTCGAATTGCCTTCAACAAACAAGTCTTCGAATACCTTTCGAGTTTTCGTTAAAGTAATCCCGGTCTGCGAACATATCGATATTTTTGAGGCACATGCTTTATCCTGTTTTGTTGTGCATCATGTCACAGTGAAAGCTATACTCGGAATTACTTTTATTAACTTGTTAATGAAAGACTGATTCTTGAATCAGTCCAAGTTACTTTTAACAAGTTGGAAGGAAATGTTAGTACCTAACCATTATTTGTACACAGAATGATAGGGCAGAAAGGAAGAAAATATATGTGACGACCCCAAGTGACACGGACAAGTTAAGTGATATTATTCTAGAAACTGCATCTTTTGTCATCATTCTCCTACCCTTTACGTGAGTTATTCGTCTTCTATACTTCTCCATTACTCCCTATCTCCACAGTGCTTGCCATATCATTATTCACATGATCCTTCTATCCTTTCTTTGGTCATCCACTACTCTTATAGCTATTCCAGAATTTTCTCCACTATTTTTTTTTAAATTATTGGGTTGTTATTTGTAACCCTTTTAAAAACAAACACACTCAAACAAATGCCACATGAACGCACAATGAACACGATTTGTATTTTGTGACGATATTATATATGTTTGTTTTTATCTAAGGTTGAAGTAAACAACTATGTATTTTAGTTATTTCATAAGTTGAAATGCGAACTTTTTTTATAAAGAAAATGTATTTAACTTTACAACAACTTTACCTGATGAAACCAGTCAAACTTAAAACTGCTTTGAACCGATCAACAGTTTTGCATGTAACTTGTGTAAGATTCACCTTATATTATAATACTAGCTTTTGCCCGCGGCTTCGCTCGCGTTAAATTCGGGGTAACCCAGTTCCCCTTGAGCCTTATTGATTTGTAATAGCAACGCTAAGTTTTCCCTTTTCTTCCCTCTTTCTCCCTCACATCCCACTTTAAAAAAAAATTAGCCTATGTCCGTCTCCTGGTTCCAAACTATCTCTGTACCAAAATTCATCAAAATCGGTTTAGCCATTAAAGCGTGAAGAGGTAACAAACAAACAAACTCACTTTCGCTTTTATAATATTAGTAAGGATCCTGTGTCGAAGGTGAATTCTCGATACGTGAGAAGTTATTTGATTGGCATTGGCACCGGTACATATTAGCGATGTGTTTGCTTTGCCAACGGTTCCGCGAAGGATATATCTTTGTGGAGTAATAGATACGGGTGTTATCTGCAATAAGCTGGTGCACTTAGTTAATTGACGCAGATATTATCGGTTGATTTACTTGCGGGCTAAGCTGACGATAGATTCAACTTTGAATGTTCAACGTTTACATTTAAACTGTATTATGTTTAGAGTTTCTTTTTATATTAAACAGCTATTAGAAGCTGATATGTTTTAATATATTTTTACGGCTATGTAATATTGAATGTATGTTTATTGGTTCGTAAACTACTGAACAAATTTTGCTTAATTGTTTTACATAGGCAAGTGAAAGTTTCTAAAAAAAGACATTGCAACGTAGACCTTTTTAAAAAGATATGTCGAAAGCATCCACTGAATCTGAATTTATGCTCGGGACTATGACTAATACTTACACGGGAATACTTACATGGGAATGAAATGTTGAGTTTGATATCTAGATCGGGCAAGGTTTGATTGGGATTTTTCAATCAGGAATTCCACAAATGTACATGTAATGTAAATGTATTGAAATACCAACTCCGGGCTATAGCTCGGCTTGTATTTGTGCGGCTGATGGAAATAAGCTTTCTCAATCACAGTGAACATAAGCATAACTAGCAAAACGTGGGTTTATCCTTACTAATATTATAAAAGCGAAAGTGAGTTTGTTTGTTTGTCACGTCTTCACGCCTAAAAATGGCCTAACCTATTTTGATGAATTTTGGTACAGAGATAGTGGGGACCTTTTTTTTTTCGGGTGGGAAATCATCTAATGGTGCCCATGCCCCCCGCTCTGGGCGGAGCGGGGGGGCATGTCAGACTTGTACTGACTAAAACCCACCCATGTTCCTTCTATTGCCCTTTACGTTCCGGAGCCGCGGTATCTCTTTCGAACAACCCGCAACCCCGGCAGGTGGAGGCTCTGGCAAGCCCCTCTGCTTTGCTGACACCTCTTTGAGGCGTGCGTGAAACACGAACGCGCCGTCGACACGGCCTGTCGTCAATCGACGGACGGACGGTGAGCTACCCATTGCTCACCGTCCACAGGCCCGCATCTACGGTGGCCGGGAGGCGTCTCCCGCGGCGGCTGGGTTGGGTAGATGATCTCTCCCTCAGACGCCCGGCCTCCTCCTTCACTAGCATGACTGCTTCGCAGAAGGAGGTGACCGCTTCCCATTCCCTCTCGCTCCGGACCATGGCCTGGACCAGGGCTGGACATAGTTGGGACCTTAGTTGGGAGTTTGGTACAGAAACGGACATAGGCAAATATATAATTATGCAAATAAAATATAATTTGCTATAAATTGGCACATATACATTTTACAGATTACACAGATATTATACGGATATTTTACAGATACATTTTTTCGATCATAACGCGGGTAAAGTTAGCGTTAGCCGAAAATAACTGTGCCACGCGGACGAAGTCGCGGGCGGAAGCTAGTAGTAAATAAACCTCTCCTCCTCATGAGTAACACTGGTCGTATCTGGATGTTTTCATCAAGCGTGTATGACATCAAGTATGTTGGTCGCAGCAGGTGGCCGCATGTAGTTTCTGCTTATCCCCATGGGAAAAAGATGTTACATTAAATATACTCCTACATAGTTTCAGTGTTGGAATTACATTTGCAGGCGCAGTAAGTAATCTATATATACATTAGCAGTGCCATCTTCGAGTCCAATCAGTTCAATTAGGCCAAAAGTCCGATAGTTTGCGCCGCCATCAGATCATCACAAGATCGCGTGCCACGCCGACATTGGGTCGTGTGATCGTGTCTGATCGCAGCTAACGCCAGCGACGACTGCTGCCTCAACTCGGAAGCAACCGACCTCCACGCAACAACCCTGACCTACAACCTCCAACCATAACACCACGACAACCGCATTCCAAACTCAAAACCCAACTCTGTTGCGAGAGCCATAAAGTACAGTGTCTGTTGAGCGACAATTTGGAGTTACGACGTAAAGGTCGATGGACGATGTGCCTCCGTCCCGCTCTAACACGCAGATTTGTTTGAGTGTTTGTATCAGATACGAGTGAGTTGATTTCCTCGTCTTGTTAAATATTAAAATGGTTTCATGAAATGTTATGGCTTGTCATTTGCGTCGGCTAGTGGATAGAGAAAGAAAATCTATAAGATAAGGAAAATCGCTCAGATTTCTTGAAAGAAGCAATTTTCCGTGTAATTACTGTTTAATCAGCGTATCGTTAGTTCCTTGATCAAAGATAAAAGAGTTGCTTAGGACTAGTGTTTCATTTACAGGGATAATCGTTTTAGTATAAATTTGACCTCTACTAACGCTGGGATCTTAGCCCCCCCAAATAAAGGATTGGCCTTTCAGATGGCCACGTTCAGCTAACTCTCTGTCGTTCTAAGGAATAATGAGAATATTCAGTTTCAGAATATGAGAAGAAAACTTATGTACACACATAAGGCAATCATTGAAAAATTAACTTGTCGAACAATTTCTTATATATGCGGCCCCTCTGCTTGATGAAGTGGTTTAAGTTACACACATTATTTATTTAAGTTTTGCAATAAAACCTAATAAACACCAGACAATATTCAAAAAATTAAACAACTATTTAATGACAAATGATCAAGTAAACCTTACATAAATAGACGTCTATATTTACAAACACGACGCGGGTACAAAAAATACTTGAGTGTATTTGAACCGGAATAATCTAATGACCTTTTTTTACAAAGATTTATCGTAGATGTACCTTACTACTAGTAGGTAGGATCTACACTAACATGAAATAATATAATCGTTTTATTAAAACACTAATATTTATAATATATCAAATATAGTTTGGATATCCGTTCATCTTTTTGTTTTTGACATTCAAAAATGCCTGTAACGGCTTCATCGATAAATGCCTTGAGTTTCAGTTTGGGACAAGGTATAAACCAAACTCGAACAACCACCGTTTTGGCCTACATATTTGTTTTTTTTTTGTTAAATAGATACTTTGCCCCACACTAGGAATTTCTCCTGTATCGTGGGTGCGTTTATAAACATTTAAACTCACATACAAAAACAGCTGTTTTGTTATTAGTTGGTGACCCCTCACTGCTGCGCACCAGTACGTACATCTTTGCCTAAGCCTTTGGGATTACAGGCGTGTGAAACGGATGTTTTTAAGCTACAAACTTAACTTCAAGACAGATTTTAACGCGGTAATTTGCCACTAAAAAGAAATCGGTTGTCTTCAAAAATAGGTTACGATGACAAGGTCATCAAGGTGACCGCGGTTGGGGTAGGCCCCGTTCTGATGCTAATGCCGGGATTTCCTTGCGCATTGTGTTCTATTCAAGCAGCTAGCTGAGCCAACAATATACCATACTACAGTAGTAACGCCATTGTACGCCCACACAGGTTATCGGAGACTCATCACGTGTATATTCTGGGAACAAACTTAATGAAATATATTATCTTACGTAAAGGGGTATCGCCCTTGATATCATGGTAAGACCTAGTTACTCAATGAGAAAATTAGTTATTAGGTATTCGCTATAAGTATCTCTCCATAATTTTAGATATGTAAGTAATGTAAGTATAGCATAATGTAAGTTTTTTTTGCGGATGCTTATCAGCAAATAACTTCCCCCGCTCTGGGCCGAGTGGGGGTTAGTGTCAGACTTGAACTGGCTAAAACCCACCCATGTTCTTTCTAATGCCTTTTATGTTCTGGGGCCGCGGTATCTCTTTCAAACAACCCGCAACCAATGTAAAACTTACAATCTACCTGCCGGAGCTAGGTAGTAAGTTTTACATTGGATAATCGTGATCATAGTCCAAGCCTTTTCCAAGCTCATCGTAGAGGCGATCGGCGGCGGCGATCTCTCGCTTCCGGCCCTGGTTCAGTGCATGGTCCGGAGCGAGAGGGAATGGGAAGCGGTCACCTCCTTCTGCGAAGCAGTCATGCTAGCAAAGGAGGTGGCCGGGCGTTTGAGGGAGAGAACCTCAAACCAACCCAGCCGCCCCGGGACACGCCCCGGGGCCGGGGCGCCGCGAGACGACTCCCGGCTACCGTAGATGCGGACCTGTGGACGGTGAGCAATGGGTAGCTCACCGTCCGTAAGTCTATTGATGACAGGCCGTGTCGACGGCGCGTTTGTGTTTTACGCGCGCCTCAAAGACATGTCAGCAAAGCAAAGGGGCTTGCCAGAACCTCCGATTGCCGGGGTTGCGGGTTGTTCGAAAGAGATACCGCGGTCCCGGAACGTAAAGGACAATAGAAGGAATATGGGTGAGTGTTAGTCTGTAAAAGTCTGACACTCCCCCCCCACTCCGCCCAGAGCGGGGGAAGTTATTTGATGATTTCCCAAACCAAAAAAAAAACAAAAAGCCTTTTCCAAGCTATGTTAGATTCGGCTTCCAGTCTAACCGGATTCAGCTAACTACCAGTATTTCACACGAAATGACGGCCTAACTAACCTCCACAATCCAGTCAATAACTGAGTAATATACTCCAGTAATAGACTCAGTAATAGACTACTACGAGATCTAAAAATTACAGATTATAATGGCTAATATGATTCTTAAACAATGTTTTAAAGAAAACTAATCAGCAGGCAACAGGTTCCAAAATAGAATTGCACATGCGCAGTAAGAGCTGCGAGCTAAAGAAACTATACTTTGGATCACAGACGGAAGTGCCACCGCGTAAAGCCAAGTTTTAGTTAAATATCAAGATGAGTCAAAACTGGTTACCACAGTGGTACTATATCAATCAACGGACACTTCCGAGTGAGGTGATCAGAAAACCAGATATAGAAGCCAACACAAAAGCCGGATCAAGATCAGTCTTAGCCATGTAAGCACTACATTCTTCAATAGCACACAACAACTACCACAAAACCTAGCGCAACGCAACCATTGCGTAGTCACTATAGCAGCTATCTCAACAAGTGATAGAAAACGTACAATGTATGGCACACATTTCGTAAGTGACGTTACTTACTCTGAAAACGGGCAATGAACTCATGTCGCGTGACTTCAGATTTGAGCACACTACAACTTAATACAATTGGACAGAAGGTTCACTGGCAGTCCCAGCCATCTTCAGGAATAACCAACAGAAATCACTATCAGAATTGACATTTATATTTGCTATTATCTTATTACGGATAAGATTTACCCAAGAAGACATAGAAGAAGCAACTTCCAAATATTTCAAAAGACTGTTTCGTCTATTAAGATGGGTAAAAGCTGCTCTAAAACTGATAACCTGGCAGATTGTAGCCGTCCAAATATCTACTGAAAAAACAGTTACGAACGAAATTGTAGTTCCAGTGAATAAAATATTATGCAAATTTTAAATTTATATTTTCCTTTTTTTAACATTGCCCCACACTAGGAATTTCTTCTGTATCGTGGAAACGTTTACAAACATTTAAACTCACATACACAAACAGCCAGACCCGAAACAACTACTTGTAGTTCATACAAATATTTGTTCCGGGGATCGAACCTGCGACACGCAGCGCAGCAGTCGATCGCTCAGCAACTGTGCCAACCGTGCCGTAAAAATTCTGACGAAGTATTATCGTCACCTAAGTTATGCAATCCATGATTTGTAAGTTCCGGGTATATTTCAAATAATTATCACAACTATAACTTACCTGATGGCCACCTACAAAGTGCGCTGATCTTCTGGTCATTTCTGTTATGTGACACGATTGAGAAGCGCAACGTATGAATTCGTCATTTGCTAATTTTATAACTGAACGTAAGTAAGTGCACATCAGACATGTATTGAATTGAAATGGAAATCTGTAGACGCAGTTCTGTTCGCATACCTCATGAGATCTGTTGTTATACGAATCTGGAGTTCTATGTACATACATAATATATATGTACATACAGTACGTACTTTACCACTATTGATACTGACGGTATAGAAATAGTTCATGTTGTTTAAATGATGTGTTCAAACCCATATTTAAACAAAAAAATTACACAGTATCTATCCATTCCTGACAATCTTCTAGAATTACTAGGATCATTCGGGGCGACTTAATTGATGGTGTGGAGTAAGTTGAACTACTGATAGAAAGTCTGAAAATTGTGGGTGAAGTTGGGTGTTGATAGTTGCGACGCAAGCACACCAACCATTTCTATTGTAAAACTATTTAACCTAACTGTTTGCAGAGTCCTCGTTCACAATGTTTACCGAAATAACCTGTTAAAAAATATTAATACAAGTTAATTTCACCATAGTAAATTTAGTTTTGAACCGACCATCATGTAAGCCCTAGTGCTAACGATTTTCTGGCTACTTAGAGATTATCTGAGTTTGTAACTGATTTCTTTTGAACGGCGTCTTGCACGCCAGCTGAAATGTTTGTATTTCAAAAACTGAACTTATGGCGAAACTGGCTTTCAAACTGAAAATACATGATACTATGCAGTCAAGTAAACTAAATAGCCCCTAAACAACACAATCACATCTCATTAGTAAACTTGCTCAAACTATCTTCCTTTAAACACAGTTGCATTTAAACAGTCCCGCCAGAAATTTAAACCACTAACTACTTAGCTAAGCACTGATTGGCTAATCACCGCATACGTCACTCTCGACCAATAGCAAGTCACGGTTACACACAAATCTGTTTGTCATTCTCTCTCATGATCATCGGATTGGAGTCAACTAATTACGTTAAACATAGGTACGAGACTTGTAAACGAGACTGCATTCAAAGATGGCTGCGATATACTGGTTCAATCAATTTGACAGAGTTGCGGCATTAAGTTGTTGAAATTGATTACTTAATAGGTAGTTGTGTTGATGATACTCGTTCATAATATGCATCTCTATTATAATTAAGGTACTTGTTACGTGTTTCCTGTATCGCCTAGGTACAAGTATGTTTGGTGCAATAGTGTGGGTTAAGTACTAGTGCCATACAATATGTATCTAAGAGATTAAATATATTTTATTTTGAATGCTATAGGGTCGAATGTAGAATAACTTAATGGTAATAAGTAGATATTTTTTTACCAAAGTCCGTTGCTTTTCTGTAAAGGTTCGGTCAAAGAGGTGTCGACAGATGTGAACTGACTGCTGACACTGACAGGACAGGTACTTAGAACGGCGGCTTTTTGAAAAATACATTCACCAAAGACTACCTCTTTATTTTGTAAATATTAGGTTCTAAATACAAAATGAATGTCAAATTCTAGCCTAAAACACTTAAACGGAAAAAGATGACGAAATTCCATATTAGAATAATATACATAGTAAGAAATGTGGGTATAGTTAACAGGAAAATTTTGATAGTTATTTAATGATGTATCTTCACACATCATGTTGAACCTACCTAAGCACACAAAATGCCAGATTTTCCTTCCACACAAAAATAAATATTATTAAGTTTGAGATGTATTTTTTCCTGTGAGATTAGTAATTAAGTAGGTTTTGTGGAAAGAACGGTTTATGAATACGAAGATCTAGGTTCAGTTCAGCGTATGATTATTAATCAATAGCAATGTGGGTCATTAATATCCCAAGGTTATGCAACAAAACAGAAATCGACCAATCGGCCCAGACCTGACTTACAAAATGAAAAAAAAGAGTACTGAAAAGGAAGTTTAAATTGAATATGTCCATCTTTTTGACAGAACTTGTAATGTCTGAGGTAAGCTAACATTAAACCAGGAACAGTAATGTTTAGTAGATAAGTAAGAAAGTGGCCAGTGACCGTCACGACCGATACGTTACGACACCGACAGAGCGGCTGCGGGCTGACGGCTGACGGCTAAGCCTATTACCCGTCGCGTGACATTGACACTCAATCGATAACAATACGGATTTGGGCATCGCCAGCTGATTGTTACACATTTAGTTAGGCAAAATAACAAAATAAAGTTTTACGTGGAGAAACGTTAACCGAACTTGGAAGTAAAGTACCTACAGGAAATACTTTCTGGTCACCGTGTGTTCTTAATATGTAGGTACGCTTACTATAATTTAGTCACTGTTGGTTTATAAACTTACTGTGCTGACGAGAACGTAAAAAAACCATTATTGCACTTTTTTCAAACGTTCATTTAGCTTGTTGTATTAAATAATTATAGATCCATAACAATAAAACGTAGAACTACATATTAGTTCTATTTTTTAATTGTTATTTAATAAATGATTTTATTATTTGTTTGTCAACCCGCTAAATATTATATCTAAGGAAGTGCCAGGCTTTATGGTCACTCGAAATATCAACCAGTCGACGAGAGATATCCTAAAAGAGACGCGCCCTCGGAACAAACCTTATGTTGATACCTTTAGTGTGAATAAAAAGCTTGCAATAGCCAAAACGCAGGTCCATAATATCACGGTCTACCGAACATATTAATATCGCATGGCAGAAAATCTCCGGGGACAGGAGGGGAACTTAATCAAGGCAAAAACCTCTAAGTCCCGAAATTGTGAGGAGGCATATGTCGCGTGAGGTACCTCCCTCTCCAGGGATACAGGGACATTTACCGCGGCAAGGATACGTCGATCACCATATGCTAATCCGGCGCCGCTAGCTATGGGCTTCTCCCAGATCTCTCTGTGAAATTAATAATATGACGCCATTATTCCCCGAGGGAAGAGGCAGAAGAGTCCATTAATCTTATTTAGTAATGTAAACTCCAATCAGAAAGCCAACTAAACATACCAATACATGCGCAAAGTCACTACGAGTATGTTATCCCAAGACTCCTGGGGCCTTAGTCTGCTATTACAATAGTGTCAGAATGGTCGATCACTGATCGCATAATGGTTGATTTTGACATCTACTACATACTAAACTTGTCAAAATCAACCATTATGCGATCAGTGATCGACCATTCTGACACCATTGTAATAGCAGACTAAGGCCCCTGTGCGCCAGAATCAACAGTTAGGGCTACGAGAAAATAAAGCTCAACGAAGTTCTTAAAATAATGTAACCGTCTCGGATCCCGCAACGAAATAAATCAGAAAAGAATAGCGAAGAAGTTAGGAAATACGTAATTTTTTCTCCTTTTCCACTTCTCTCCATATCAGCAGGAGGCAGGACATCATAAGGCCAATAGGCGCAAAGGGACGATTACAACTGTTTTGAGCCCAGTTGTAAACATCCCTTCAGTCTGTCACCTTTCTAGGCAACTTTAACAGCTGCAAGGACGTGGCGCGGGTGGCCCTCGACCTACCGCGACATAAGGTAATATGGGATATTTTCCGACCTAAAGACTGGTTGAGTCATACAGAAACTAGAAAAAAAGAAACAAACTACTTATTTATATTCATGTTTAGATACTATCACCGGCAACAGATATCATCAGACTAGACGGAGATAATGGAACACTTGTACGAAACCGATTTGACTAGCATTACACTGAGTACTGATATACTATCGAGAACATCGAGATAAATGATGACATGCCATTCTGACTGAAACTGTTATAAATGCTAGTAAAACGTGCAGGCAACGTTCGGCAACATAAGGATTTTATCTAATATTTTTGTTCGAGGGAAAGACAACTTACTATTTACTTCAGGCATATGAATAAATAACTAGATAGATATTAAAAAAAACATCAGGATTTTAATAGCGTTTTACCACATTTAGAAAAAGGGGTAGGTAAGAAGTCGTCATGCTGTGCCGACACCAACGTGGTGATGGCGGGAGGCCCAACGTCACTTCTCCACATAATTCTGGTGTTTGTTATTATCTCGCCTGAGATGGCGGGACGAGTTTAGTTCATCCTGAAGCCTTGGTCTGCTGCGGTCTCGACTATCTTTTAATAGGCCCTTACAAACATAAAACCTTACTTCCTTGGCAAAACTCAATAACGCTTTACTCAGCCTCCATGGTCAATGGTCGCGCTTACGGTTACTACACCCACGAGGCCTTTATAGTAAAGGAGCCCAAGCGGGGATTTCGGGATTTACTGAAGCGCGGCAGATTAATATACAGGGGAATGCTGGTGAATGTCCGTACAACAGCATTTTTACATATTTAAAATCTATAGCCGCTTGCCCCACCGATGAAAGGGTATATATCATTTAACATTTTTTCTTCTTATCATCTAAGCTTTGCAACCCAATAGGTCTCTATGACGCTCGAGTAAATCCCCATTCAGCATCGTGGGCTCCCCTACTATTAGCATAGCAATACTATTTTTATAGTAGTTGAGACCTAAATAGCAAAGTGGATCTCAAACACCATCACTGAGCATTAAATCCATCAGTTATCAGATAGCAAGAAGAACCATTATCACGACAACTACCGCGCATTTCAGCTCGTGCTAAGCCTGATAAAGACAGTAGCCGATTAGACGAGCATCAGAGTGTAGTACCTAGTATGTATAGTAAGTATTATCTAGTTACATGTAGGAGAAGTCCTAGAAGAACACAAGAATGGCTGTTAAAGTGACTTTAGCTGCCATTCTTCTGTAAATTCCATACTGCCCTAATGCCAATTTAATTATGTTGTAAACTGGTTAAATTCGAAAACATTCCTGACCAATTCGGTGCTGATTCTCTTCGTGGTAAAGCATCGCCTCTCTAATAGCCTTCAAGTTCACATTATTCACCCTGGGTTGAAAGAGTGGATGTACAAAACCATCTGCAACTGATACCTAGGCGATACTACAACATCGTGGATCATCGTGTCCTTCATGGATTCATTGGCCAAGCTAGAGGGTTTTCTAGGCCGCAACCGCTATTTAGAAGCGTAAGGTCCGAGGTTCGGCTCCAGGTCGGGCGAAAACGTTTCTATAAGAACATGACCGGAACAATGTAGGTGTTATATTGGTGCACCTCTGCTTAACTCTTCAGATGACTGGTTCAGACATGAACCCAATAGAATAATGCCGTGACTAAACGCGGATGAACCCTTCAAAGGCTTCTCCTATACTATACCAACTCAGTTCCAGTGATAGATGGCTTGAGTCAAAATTCCTAAAGATTAGGTAACATTTTCTTAGCAGAAATACTTTGTAACTGAAGGTATTTTGGAATACTACAAATGCTGCGAGGAATGCTGAATCTCGTAACATTATAGTGAGAAACATTTGTTTAAAACATTATCAGGTTGTAAAATCTAAAACCGAAGAATGTTTCGGTTAGTTATTGATCATAACCTTTTAATTGTTGAACAAAAACAGCTGTTTCTAGTGAACGAATCGTAAAAGAATGGACCTTGCCCCCCTCCCCCTATCCGCGTGCCGCGGTTTCGTCCCCGCTGTCGCCGTCACACAGTTACATGGAAAACTGGTTCCAATCTGTTTGTTTGTTTACATTTATATGTAAACAAGGCTTTTTAGTTGAAGGAATATAAATTAAATTTATTATCACTGTTCCATATTCATAGCTGCAGTACTATTTTTGTATAATAGGTACATTTATGGACATCGATGTGATTCCACTAACATGCAACTTCTTCAATAAAACTAGTTATAAATTATTGCAACTGAATCGACTGCACAGTCATGCGCCGACCGCGACGTATTCATAGAACACCTTACAGCGCTATAGTGACACTCACGACACTACAAACTAATGAAGAGGCTACACAATAGACTATTACTATTACTAATAGCACAATAACAACCGCCTGGAACATCCGACCAACATAAAATGTAGCTAGCGCCGACCCTCCCCATGAAGATCACCTCAAATACGATTTTAAACGAGATATTAACCTCCCATTACAGTGTTAGCGTAATGACAATAGTTATGTAAAACAAATATAATAAGATTTCCGTAAGCGTGAGAATCATCTGAGCGTCGGCGCCGGCGCCGGCTAGCAACTACCTGCTTACAGCTAGGTATCTAGCTAATACTTGACACTTTGTTGACAAACGCTCGCCGTATCGCACTCTCACATTATCTCACTCACGAAAACTCTTGCCACTGGAAACAAACCTAACCATCCTACCCTCACTATTCATTTATTGGCTGCACTTCCATGACGTCATCATAAACAAACATTTCTATCATCATTTCAGCGATATATTTATTTATATATATGTATAGCTGCTCGCCCGCGCCGGCTGCCCACCGGCCGCATCGACGCCGACGCGGCGGTCACAGCTATTCACCACATTTAGGAAACTGTGAAAAACATCGGAATCCACGGCACACGATAGTATACCCAACCATCAGGTGGAGCATCTAACGCGATAACAATATCCCTCCTGATACACTAAGACCAACAAATTTGCTTTAGGATGATGCGGCCTTGGTGCGTTTCCAGTGACTCACGTGTACACTTAAGAAAAATCCAATTTTCCCCAAAAATTATGAAGAAACATTGCGGTCACGACGAGCACTCGTCTACAAACAATACAGAGATCTGAACACCAGTTGTTTAGTCTAGTTTTAATTATAAGATGTAGTGTCTTGGAGGACGCGGGGTGCGTGAGCGAGGTGGTAAAGGTTTGACACTTACGGGTGTAGTGGACACGGGAACGATGCGCGTCGCGCGGTGAGGCGCGGTGAGGCGCGGGGGGCGCGGGCGACGTGCGCTTGCGACAAGCGTGGACGCGCGACTGGACGCGGCGCGAGGTGCGAGGCTCGCGGGGTGATAACCGCTGATAAGCGGCGCGTCATCGCTTACGCAGTGTGCCGTTAAAGTGACGCTCCGCACACCGCCGGAATCATTATGTTCGGTAATGACAGGTGAGAATATATCGCCCACTCCGACTATTATTTATTGGGTGCCGTCGACTCCGCGCGGTTGGCGAACAAGAAATAAAAATACTATTTTTTTGTCATTTTTACTTCCTAGATATTTAACATAACATGATAAAAGTAAAAAAAACATTTTATCATTGCCATCAACCACAGCCTGACTTGACCCCAACACTTCTCATTACTTGTGTCAATTCATGCCAAGTTCTAACTGCGATGGCCAAATATAACTCGCCCTTCTCGGTTCATAAACAAGAATCAGTAATATTGTCCGAACTACCAGTGATTTAGGTTTCACAAACAATGACATCCTCACAATACGAGCTGTGGCAAGAAAAGTGCCAGGCGAGTGAGAGGCATTCGTTTGGTCCGCACTGGTTGCCGCTACGTCAACCGTCAAAGCAGCCTGCCCAAAAGATTCACTCCTCTTTATAATATCTACTACTACGTATCCAAGAAACATTGTTAGAACGTTCGTTTGATAAGAGAAAAACCTTAATTCTGCTTATGACGATTATTTTTTAATCACTGCACAGTATAAAACAAGGTCGCTGTCTGTCTGTTGCTATGTTGTATGTATGCTTAAATCTCTAAAACTACGCAACGGATTTTTAATAGATACGGTGATTCAAGAGGAAGTTTTATATTATGTATAATACATGCATAATATTGTAGAGAAATACTGATAAGTGTAGAGTTTTCTAATGTGATGTCGTAAATAAACACATTTTTTGCGCTTCCATTGCAAACGTTGGCTAAACCCCACGAGATAAATCAAAATAATTTACTACAGTATTGTACTTAAAAAAGTCAACAAAAAAGTCCGTAATGGTATAACTCTTTTTCTTAAAGGTACCCACAATAAACATTTTTATCCTTTTCAAAGCGACATTTTTTTAATTATGTTTTTTTATTAATACATAAAATTACCTTTTGTTTTTAGTCAAATACCTTCGACTGCACTTCCTAATAATCTGTACATATAGCGTTAAGATGTATTTCGGAGTAATAAGTTTTGTACAAAAAACATAATCATGTCTGTAAGACGTCGTCGTTCGAACATAGGTCGTAGTACAGTAAACGCCAGAAGAGCACGTACAGCAGGAGCTGAGGAATCATCAACGGAGCTTGAGGTTCGCCTCAGCCAACTCCAGGATGAATCTAGAGCTGCTAGAGAAAGAGAATCATCAGTAGAGCGCAAGGCTCGCCTCAACCAACTCCGGGATAGATGTAGAGCTGAGAGAGAAAGTTTTCTCAAGACTCTATGCCTATCCCGATCCTTGCCGCAGCCAGGATCGGGATAGACATAGAGTTCAGAGAGCCAGAGAATCGTTTGTAGAGCGTAAGGCTCGCCTCACCCAGGATAGTAATAGACATCGAACAGCAAAAGGAAGAGAATCACATACAACGCCGAACAAAACGGACAACCGAACTGCCACAGATAGATAAATAAAGAAAATTCTGCCATGAATTACGTTTTTTCGATTCCTTACATGGCTGATCGTATAGTATCAATAGGTACCATGTCAGTAGTGTGTGAACATTACTTGGCATTGAAATCAGGGACGAATCGAAGGGCATGTATTGTTTACAAGGAAAAGTACCCGAAAAAAGTTACCCGAACCACTTCATTTGAAATCTAAACAATTCATCCTACTAATATTATAAATGCGAATGTTTGTGAGGATGGATAAATGGATGTATGGATGTTTGTTACTCTTTCACGTCAAAACGGCTGAACGGATCTTGATGAAATTTGGCACAGAGGTAGATTATAGTCTGGAATATAGGGATACATATTTTTCGATATCACGTGGGCGAAGCCGCGGGCGCCAGCTAGTTACATATGTACTCTGAGTCGCTTAACATTCATTATTTATAGTATTATTGAAGGATTTAGCACCAAGGTGGTAAGATATCAGTGCCTGTCAGCGCACATGACATAAAGCGCATGACACTTCTTTTTCGTCAAAAAACTATCCGCTGACCAACCATGCCCGGCTCGCGAGGTGGATGGGGTCCGCCCCCTTTCACAAACAAGCCCCATGTGATCCAATAGGGAACACATAACAACCTGATTATAACACTATGGTTAGTTCCATGATTTAGCGGTCGCAACCATATCTGCACGTGGTAGTAGCAAGTCGTTGTACACCGCACAGCCTCTCAATTAGCATACATACGACGAAACTGGAAAAAAATGTCTCGTGACTGTCGCTTGCACAATAGCTCACAATAGCTCACATGGTGCGGGAGACCTTAGACTGCCTAAGGCGTGCTATTCACGGAAGTATTAGGTGCTTCACACATGGCCGGTCGACATCATTCTTCATGATTCGACACAGCCAAATGGCTAATTCATATACTGGTACATTCGAAATACCCACACGACCTGTAAAATAAACCGAGTACGAGAAAACCGTTCTGAAGGAAATATAAATACTTACTGGAAATAATAATACGCAGAGTGTGGTTTTTCATAGACAAATATAGAATGTACTATGGTTATAGTTAATACCTTTATTATTTTGTTACAATATTAGCATCTCTACTTAACAAAATCATACATACTTTGAAACAGATAATATACCAAGCCTTTTTGTGAATAAATAAAGTAAATATTTATGTTTTACTGACCCTAAACTTTTTGTGAAAATGTCAGCTGGCATTTAAGTAGTTTCTAAATAATCAATTGTAACAAATTTATTTGCTACTGCTTCTCTCACAAAATGGTATCTATGTGTTTAGACCTTTTATTATATTATATTGGATTCAAAATAAGTTATAGTGTACTTTGACAATCATTATATATGAAGTAATTGTTCATGAACTACCTGAGGTTTCAAACACTGCATTTCATTCAGCTTGTTACTTCTAGAGATTAATATACCGAACAGGGGTTACCAGAACTCTATTAGGAATCTAGTGGAGTGGTTGAATGTTGCAGTTGATGTTTGTCTCCCGGCTGGGCTTGGTCCCAACCGAGTGACGCCGCTACGCGGTGCGAGCAAACGTGCAGATACATATTGGAGTGTAAGGTATAATAGTTAATGATTAACAATCAGGAGGATGAGCTTGGCGAGGAGCATGGCAGTAGTTTCACGGACGAGGACTAAAACCAAGTCTGATAGAAATGGTGGCTTATGTCAGGCAGTGAAGTGTTGTAGTACACAGTGTTGTATGTTTGTATACTTGCAGGAAGTCATTTTTGAAATGTTCAAACTTCACAGACGTTTTAAATATTTATCATCAAAATATTCTAATATAATAAACATGCTCCAAACGGTAGGTCTAGTTGACAGTTTGAACAATTCCCAAAATTAAACCACAACTTAAAAGTGACCACCACATTTCCAACCACGAACATAAAGCAGCTTTAAAACCATAACATTAAAGTGCACATTAGTCGAAGAGACAACCTTTGCTGCTAGTATAAGCAAGCGGAACACTGTAGTTCCTGCCAGGAAAATTAAAACATAGCGCACTTAAACTTTTGTGTTTAATTTTGGGCTTAGTGATCCTTACGCGACTACAAAAAGGATAATTTGCTTGATTTTTTCTCCAAATCTTATTTATCCTGACATTGTATTGTATCTATACCATCATTTTTTTAATTCGTTTTCTTTCTTTATTATTAATACTAGCTTTTGCCCACGGCTTCGCTCTCGTTAAATTCGCGCTAACACAGTTCCCCTTGCGCCTTATTGATTTGTATTGTATTGTATAATGGGCTGGTGTCCGCAACTCCACGTCTGAGGCGCGATAGTATTGATTTTTAATAGCAACGCTAAGTTTTCCCTTTTCTTCCCTCATTCTCCCTCACATCCCACTTTAAAAAAAAAAGTAGCCTATGTCCGTCTCCTGGTTCCCAACTATCTCTGTACCAAAATTCATCAAAATCGGTTTAGCCATTAAAGCATGAAGAGGTAATAAACAAACTCAAACTCACTTTCGCTTTTATAATATTAGTAAGGATTACTAATTTAAAAGTGAAAAAAAGCTAGTGAAATTCAAATTTGCTTTACCATTGGTTGAAAATAAACGTGACGTCACAATCCAAGGTTTTGGATTTATTTTATATATCTTGATTAGCTAAAGATTTTTTTATTCAATTCACTTCCTTGAAAACTGTCTCCTTTTGCGCTACGATTAGTTATTTAGACATGCAATGTATTTCACACTTCATTGTTTCTGATTTCACCACAGATAACAATAAATAACTGTTCTAATCTCTATATATAGTCGGTTTAGAAAATCATGACAATTTTCTGTGTCGATCGAATTTTTGGTTCGCAAGAGAGGATCGTTCTATTGCCCAGAGACCAAATCATCATCATCTGCTTAGCCTTTTCCCAACTATGTTGGGGTCGGCTTCCAGTCTAACCGGATGCAGCTGAATATCAGTATTTTACATGGAGCGACTGCCTATCTGACCTCCACAACCCAGTTAGTACTGGGTAATACGATACCCCTTGTAAAGACTGGTTGTCAGACTTTCGGGACACTGACTACCTGTAACGATTGTCAAAGATCTACAAATGACAGCCGGGACCAACGGCTTAACGTGCTTTCCGAGGCACGGAGGAAACTCGGTATGTAACGGGTGGTCACCCATCCACAGACCAACCTAGGCAAGCGCGGCTTAACCTAAATATCGACCCGAGCGGCTGCTATTATTTAGTCACGAGCTCCTCTCAGAGACAAATTTGGAATAATATTTAAGAACTCTGCTAAAGAAGGAACAGAATTTCGTAACATTCCAAGGATTCTTCATCAGCATACGTTTAAAGCCACGCGGGAAGAGGGGCTAAGGGCCCGCTTCTTGGTCTTGGTCCTATCCACCTATCGACGCCACTGGTCTCTTTTATATCCTTACTTTTTTTTATTTGAACGAGAATCTTATGGCGATTTAGCCTTACACATACATTATTAGCTGTCCTTATAATCTAACTAGCTGTGCCCCGGCATGCGTTGCAATGCAATTTTCTGCCTACCCTACCTGCCCTACCTACCCTACCCTACCTACCCTACACTACCCTACACTACCCTACCCTACCCTACACTACACTACACTACATTACCCTACCCTACCCTACCCTACACTACCCTACCCTACCCTACCCTACCCTACCCTACACTACACTACCCTACCCTACCCTACCCTACCCTACCCTACCCTACCCTACCCTACCCTACCCTACCCTACCCTACCCTACCCTAACCTACCCTACACTACCCTACCCTACACTACCCTACCCTACCCTACCTATCCTATCTTTCAAGTTGGATCAAACTGCACACGGTGTGCAAATTTAATTTAAATCGTATAAGTAGTTTAGGAGTCCATCGCGGACAAACAACGTGACACGTGATTTATATATATTAAGACTAACGGGCCTGTTGGTCTAGTGGTTAGTGGCCCTGACTGCTAAGCCGGAGGTCGTGGGTTCGATTCCCACTCAGGACAAACTTTGTGTGATGAGCATGATTGTTTGTTCTGTGTCTGGGTGTGATTTATCTATAATATGTATGTATTTATAAATTATATAAGTATGTATATCAGTTGTCTGGTTACCATAACACAAGCTCTGCTTAGCTTGGGATCAGATAGCCGTGTGTGAGTTGTCCCAAGATATTTATTTATTTAACTCCATTTCTTTCGTGTATTCTCATTTTTTAGAATAAGAAAAACCACTATATCTGGTGCGCATATAATAGTCTTTTTGCAGATTGGTACAATACAATACCTAAAAATGATTTTTTTAATCATTTTCCATGGTATGAAACGCTGTTAAAAATCTGTATAAAATATCAAAAAGACATTGAGAAACATATCGCAAACAAATGTGACGAGTTTGTGACGTCATACAAACCGGTGTAACATAGCGGCGATCGAACAGATCTTTATGAGAAGGTTTAAATTTTAGATTATTTACTTTGTTATATCGATGTCACAAGAGAATTCAAAATATAAATATACACATGCATATTCTCTATTGCTAAAGATTGCACACATTATGCATTCTTTACATCAAACTAAGTAGGTACTTTTAAACAAAAGTTATAGCTGGGGAACGACTCTGTATGGGGTGAAAAATCAATTTTTGTAATGTTACGCATCAAAAGATTGTGTTGCTTTTACCACGTGAGTATCGTCATACTGCGGGTCTGTGGACGGTGAGCAATGGGTAGCTCACCGTCCGTCCCTCTATTGACGACAGGCCGTGTCGACGGCGCGTTAGTGTTTCACGCGCGCCTCAAAGAGATGTCAGCAAAGCAGAGGGGCCTGCCAGGGCCTCCGCCTGCCGGGGTTGCGGGTTGTTCGAAAGAGATACCGCGGCCCCGGAACGTAAAGGGCGATAGAAGGAACACAGGTGGGTTTTAGTCAGTACAAGTCTGACACTCCCTCCGCTCCGCCCAGAGCGGGGGAAGTCATTTGATGATTTCCCACCCGAAAAAAAAGGAGTATCGTCATACTAAAAATATTCTATATCCTAAGCCAGCTCTTGGACTACCGGCTAAAGCATGAAAACGATCCTCTAGCGTTTGTGATGTATGTAATCCACACTTAGATCATAGACACGAGAGTAACGTTTAAAGTTACACAAAACGCCTCGCAAAACAAAATAAGCAACAAGATGATACATTACGTGTTGCTCTTGTGAAACGTTCGTGAGGTATTAACTCATCACACGAGGCTCGCGGCTGCAAAGGAATGGACTTGAGTCCCCTAATCCCCGAGGGTCAAACTTTGAAGTTTATACCTCTAAAGCTTGCAAATCTCTCTGTACGATCACACAAGAGAAGAATAAATATTAAAAAAAAATATGATACGCCTTATTTTTTGCGAATGGAAAATCATAAAATAACTTCCCATCTTTGGGCGGAGCGGGGGGAGTGTAAGACTTGTACTGACCAAAACCTACCAAACAAGTTATCGCAAACATAGTTCCTCGAAGATTCAGGCAGAAGGGTCCTAGTATTAGGCAATGAGCCTGTAGTATTTGGTTTCTAGCAGGGCTGATAACTTTATATATAACTTATCACAGGCTCACCAGCACATTCAAGTCCTCGTTCCTGGTCCGCTTCAACTTGCCACTTTCCCGCCATCCGTGATGACTGATAGTTGACATTCGTGACAGCTACCCGACCAATTGCGTGTGTGAGACAGTGTTTACATATCTATTAAATAGATACACTACAGAGCCTATTACTATTAATAGGCCACCGATACAGACTCCTAGCTGCTCCTGCTACTGAGAAATTCCTTTAAACATTAGGAATTTGTCCCATAACACTTTATCCATCCTGGGAATCGAACTTACCGACCTCCTTAGTGCCGACTGCAACCATAATTAGTATTTCATTGGTTGTGATTAGTCGGTACCAATTTATTTTCTCATATTTCTAAAAATCAGTCTCATAATGGTACAGACGCCTGCACATCAAGCTACAACAATCTGTCAGATTTCTTTGATAGATTTTCGACTTTACTTCTAAAGTATAAGGTTCAAGGTTCATTGGGAAAAATTGACAGTTTCGGGTAGCTTGACCTGCAGGCGTCTGTACAATGCATTACTATCCGTTCGTACAAGAACTTTGATCCAACAAAGTTTGAAAAACTGTCATGCCATCAAAATGAAGAAGACGAATTGTTTCAATATTTCACCAAAGACTCATTAAGAACAGCTGACCTGTGCTATATCTGACCGTGAAGGTGTGTCTTTAATCATAGACAGCCGGTCATTTGTCACCGTCTGTGATGCTGGATACTATTAGGTCAAACTGATACCCACATTGGGAACCTTAATCAACTATGATTTTATAGAGATGAGATATGTCCTAAGCTCGTGGCTAAATAATACCAGCCGCTCGGGTCGAGCTTAGAGTTTAGCCGCGCTTACCTAGGTTGGTCTGTAGATGGGTGACCACCCGCTACATACCGACTTCCCCCGTGCCTCGAGAAGCACGTTAAGCCGTTGGTCCCGGCTGTCATTTGTAGATCTTAGACAGTCGTTACAGGTAGGCAGTGTCTCCAAAGGCTAACAACTAGTCTTACCAAGGGGTATCATATTACCCAGTACTAACTGGGTTGTGGAGGTCAGATAGGCAGTCGTTCCATGTGAAATACTGGTATCCGGTTAGACTGGAAGTCAACCCCAACATAGTGTGTATATTAGGTTTAGCTGCATTTTCTAGTTTCTGTAAACTTTACTGACGTTCATAAAATATTTTTTATCTACTACACGTCCGTTTGGAAAGACTACAGCCATAAGTAATTGTTTTTTTCCCTGACTTTATTAAACTTTGCAACATTAGGTCAGTAAATAAATCTCTTAATTTTGTCATGTTCAGTATTTTTTATTTCAAGTTTGGTTCAGTTCACGAGACACAACTGTACAGAAAATCTACAGAATGTATTTAAAATGGCACTTAGAAAAAATTAAAAACTCGTTATTTTAATGAATAATCACCCAAAACCGGCCACTACAACAGGAACCGACATAAAACCAATAAAAACAAAGAAGAAACGCTTTCAATCACAAGTTTTAACGATCGATAGTAATCGCCTGAAGTTTACGGCGTCAAGTTCCGAGCGGCCCCGCCAGGCGGCGCTGACGAGTTGGAATTCTAAAATAGAACGATAGACTCGATAGTGTTTCACGCACATGTAATTTTAGCTACGTTTCGCGCGCATCGGCTCTGCGCGCGCGCTGCCCTCTCGCTATATCTAGTAAACAAAATAAGGTAACAAATAATTTAATTTTTCAAGTACTTAAAATATTTTAGTATTATTAATGGTGAATTTAAGTTTTACACGAGGCGTTTTTTTTGTGTTTAAATAATATGAATCTTCTTGCGTACATGTGTTTGTAAATGCATAAAGGCGAAGTTCATTTGATACTTTAATTGTTGTTTAGGATAAGTTTACTGCTAATTAGAATTGCTGGTAAGTTTTTACAATTTGAAACGACACTAAATAAAATTTGTATGAATACCTGATCAATTCGCAAAAACTATAATTAACTATAAAACTTTACAAAAAATATTAATGGCGTAACTATTTTCTTGCGATGTGATAAAAATTAAGAATATGTTACTGGTAGGTTTTTAAGTTTAACCTACATTTATCATTACCATTCAGGTATTTTAAATTACATTATCTGTTAGACACAGCATTATTCTTTGGGCTCCATATTATTTTGATCTATTTGCATTGGCAACTAGAGAAATGGCTGGTGAGCATCGTGAACCAATCTGCTCCATTTATTGAGCTGCAGTGGTACTGTCATACGCACTGACATGTACGCACTTAGCTACTATAAAGTGATTTCCTTTACTGTTTTGATAACAATTTCATGTATTACAACACATACATTATTATAAAACAGTTCTTGTGTCAAAGTTTAAATCTTTAGTCCACGCAAAATTGCTTTTAAATTATGATTAATGCATACATATTGGTGGTAGTAACTGTGCCTTGCTATTGTAGACCGCACGCACTTGACGCCAGTCTTCATGAAACTATTTCAGTGACCGCTTGTACCAAACAATCCTGTAACGATGCTGAAACAAACATTAAATTATAACATTTAACTGCAGACTGCGATGTTCTTTGACCTAGTTTGAAAAAATTCCTTGCTTCTTGATATTTACTTTCTTCTTTCGTTGGTCAATATTACTTAATTTTCTTACATAGACAAATGCTATTGTTAAGTGTCATAACATCTCATGGTTCCGCCATAGATTTTCCACCTTCCCCTGGTTTTCGGTTCAGACATTTTTTTTTGAATACCGATCAATTCAGCTTGTAGCAGACCCACTGGGCCTGTCCCAAAATGTCACAACACCATGAACTATACTCCAACTACCGAAACCAGTATTTTCCGGTATCCCGATTGGTCTTTTTAGGGTTCTGTTAAAACCATGTAGGTACTCAAATCTGTGGTCGCTTTGTTCTTTAAAACAATCAACCCCACGCAGTCAAAAGATATGGCTGTTTATGTCGCAAGTTTTTGCGGAACCCGCGATGCACGAGACTGGCTCGCTCTTGGCCGGTTAAATTGAGCCGTTTTCGTCAATAGTTTTCACAATATTTGAAAATCTTAAAGTTGATGTTACATCTTTGGGTTTTATGATAATAAGACATTCGAAAACGTTTGTTTCTAAAAAAGCGGAACGAGTATAGTAAGTTTACGTTTATAATTATACCACATAGAGTGGGATATCATACATATAAACCTTCTTCTTGAATCACTCTATCTATTTCCGAAAACTGCATTCAATGCGTTCCATAGTTTTAAAGATCTAAGCAAACAGACGGCGGAAGCAACTTCATTTTATCTAAAGATTTGTCTTTACATCAACTCGCTTCCGAGCAAAAGTCCTTCAGTCATGCTCGCATACCATGATACCTATACCAAAATATTTCACATAAACTTCTTGCCAAGTTCTTGCCAAGACAACACATACCTAGAACCTACATTAGTTCTAAGATCCTCAATGTATATTGTACCTACGTCTAACAAATAAATCATTCCGATTCTTACTTATTGTTTATAGCAGCTAGTTCTACAAATAACTACATATACTCATATGTCATAGCACTTATTATTTATCAATTGCAATCATAATATTGTATTTGGATGATTCTGCATCTATTGTTGGTGACGCAGTGAATAGTATCATTCGGGCACAATGAAGTGGTCAGCACGGCGATGGTGCCAACACCATAGCCTTTATCTTGTAGTGTAGAAGGTTCATAATGTCGGGTCATAATGGGCACTTGACTGTGATTACTAATGTAGTCTCTCGTAGAAGGAGGATTTTAAGTGATTGTTAGCAGTAGGTAACTCTCTCTAGTCTCGAACAGAGCGCACGTTTTAATTACTGTGATGGAGAACTCGTAATGTTATGATACATATAGGACGTTTGGTGCTTTGCTTCTAAAATTCATATATTTGTATTCATAAATAGATTCTTTTCTACCAATTCGTTGTGAATGAGTGGACATGGTTGGCCTTGTAGATTCTTAAAAGCTTGTTAACTTCAATAACTTCTTATCGGGCCTACGCTGTCCTCTAATGTAACAACAACATTGTAAAACCAAATGATTATAGAGTAACCATGGAGTTTCTTGCCGGTTCTTCTCCATAGGAAACGACCAACCCGAACTGTGCACCTTTTCTCGACGTTTTATAAGTGCCCATGTAGGCCTATGTGAAATAAAAAAAAATTGATTTTGATTTTCATACTTCCAGAAAATGAGTGAACAACAAATCGAAAATGTATGGCCTACAGATAGTTGTTCCGGGTCTGGGTGTTTGTGTATGTGTGTTTAAATGTTTGACGCACCCACGATACAGGAGAAATTCCTAGTGTGGGGCAACGTTTAAAAAAAAATCCTTTGTGTGTGGAATCTAGACATGTATATTATTCAGATTTTCTCTCCTTTCTTAATTTGTTATATAGAATAGATAATGTAAATCTGTGCAATATTGAAGAGTTTACAATTGAGCTAGCGTTTAGTGTTATTATTAAAAGAAAGTGTCAATAAAGAAGAAGTTGGAACGAATCCAAAATAATAATAATTTGTTCCGGAATGTTGTCGTTAGCACTAGGAAATTCATTTTGTTATTTTTTCGCAATGTGAGAACATAATATAGTATGTAGCTTTTTATTGTAATGCGTGACAATATGGTTTCCTAGTTTTTCTACCTATTTCTATCTGTATTATTTATGTTTTCTCGACTCGAAGCGCATACGAGAATGCTCATCAATCACAACCCTCATCTAGAAATGTTAGTGCTTTTACTTAAATTTATTAGTTCACTGTCATCTGGTAGACAACGCTTATCCTTATCGGCTAACAAGCGTGATACTATTAGCAAGCGAACCTCAATTATTTATCTAAAATGTACAAATTTAATATGAGATGCCTTAGCACTAGAGTGCGGTGTAAACGTAATGTAAATATATCGATTGTTGAAAGAAAATATAATTATCGTGTAGGATTTGATTAAAATTAATAGCAACATGTACAATACGTATCATTGACAGACATTGATTTCTAAGTTTCTCTAAATAACTTAGAATTACTTCATTTTTAGGGTTCCTTACCTCAAAAAGAAAAAAGCGGAACATTTATTAGATCACCTGCTTGTCCGACTGTCTGTCAAGACCTTTTTTTTTCGGGTGGGATATCATCAAATGACTTCCCCCGCTCTGGGCGGAGCGGGGGGGCCATGTCAGACTTGTACTGACTAAAACCCACCCATGTTCCTTCTATTGCCCTTTATGTTCCGGAGCCGCGGTATCTCTTTCGCACAACCCGCAACCCTGGCAGGCGGAGGCTCTGGCAAGCCCCTCTGCTTTGCTGACATCTCTTTGAGGCGCGCGTGAAACACGAACGCGCCGTTGTCAAGACCCTTTAACTTGGGAACGCGATTAGGTATCGAGTTGAAATTAAAACCATAATATATTCAAATCTGTGGTCAGTTTGCTCTGTGAAAAGATATGGCCGTGTATGTCGCAAGTTTGTACGGAATCCTCTTTATTTTAAATCGTTGCCCCACACTAGGAATTTCTCTTGTATCGTGGGTGCGTACAAACATTTAAACTCATATACACAAACAGCCAGACCCGAAACAACTATCTGCAGGTCATACAAATTTTTTTTCTGTGCGGGAATCGAACCCGCGACACGCAGCGCAGCAGTCGATCGTTCAGCCACTGCGCCAACCGTGTCGTCATAACATAGTCTAACTCGCTCTTGGCCGGTTTTTTCAAGTCTGAAAATCATTTTAAGTGAAGCGGGTATTTTTGAAGCGATGTATTACAACGTAACGTTTACACCGCACACTCGTGCTAGGGCCTAAGTATAATCCTCCAAGTTGAAGTCGGACTTACACACCGAAGGTTCCGCACCAACTTGTAAGTAACTAATTAAAGTACCGAACATTGCTCTAACGAAGAGATGCTACTGTTTTGAACGACTAAGTTCACTTTGCTAGTTGGAAATTGTTGTCCTCAAACATTGATATAGGTTGGTTTACCATGTTTGTAATCACATAATGCAAATCTAAAGTTACGGTTTTCGGTTTTCTTTTTCTTAACTATTGCTATTTCATGCCAAATTTCATGATTCAAGGTAATGGAAATGACTCTATTATATGTTTTGAAGTTTTGATTTCTTTTTGCGAATGTTTAGAAAATGCGACATTAACGGTTTTATCTTTTGACTGCGTAGACTTAGAGGGTTGATTTTTTTCACAACTTAAAGGGTTCGCAAACCTCAGTACTCTGTATTTACCTATTCATTTTAATACGATGTCTGCAGGCGTTCTTGAGATAGAGGGTCTTGACAGACAGACGGATAACGAAGCGATGACGTACGGAATTCCAAAAATCAATGGCCCTGTGAGAAGGATTACAGTTTGTATGATAGTAATTTCTACCAGTGAGTAATCCCATTGAGTGCATGGCTTGCGACTTGTTTTTTAACAAACTTCAATCAAAATACTAAAATATTGAAGCGTAATAAAATGCAAGGTTTTTTTCATGCGTATAATCAAGTAGAATGGTATTCCACTAGTTATTACACAACAATGCAACTGTAGTAGATTTGTTATATGTCTTCTACGTAGTCTAGTATTTAGTAGTATCTCGCTGACATTTTGCTAGTGGGTATACAGCAGCTAATATTAGACGGTCGCTGTTGAATGTGGATTTTATTTTGTCTTTCTTCACCAGAAGTACCTATTGATCGTTGTATAGTGAGCATCAGTTAGTTACGTAGCTATTCGTAGATAATATTGTACCCACAACCCATAGACAATATTTTCTTTAAATATTGATACTTCTTCAGGGTAGAAACTTTGTGGAAGTCACATCGCCCAGTAATCCTTGTGATAACGAAGTTACACGTTTATTGGTGTATTAGCAGTGCTCTACTCTCGACATGTCAAAAAACCCAATCTTTCGAAACTTGAATGACTTTTTTTTCACTAATATAACACTTACAGGATAATATGAGTGCACTAAAATCGAGTTAAATAATCTATCAAGCACATATGGTATTTTTTATGAACAATTATTTTGTTTAACATAGTAAATAATAACATTAAAATCAATCATTCTTGGACGTCCGTCAGTCTGTGTTTATGGATCCATGTATGTGGCAGAGAATTGGTCGAAAAATTTATCGTACCAGAATACTTTTTTTCTTATTATATAAAGTTATACCCTGGGCTGATTCCTAATTAATATTAGCGTTCTAAGTACTGTCGTTTAATTATAATTTGTAAAAAACTAAAATGCGACTGTGTATTTGTATATCTATACAATATGTTGATTTGCATCCTCGTCAAAATTTAGAAGGTGCTAGTAAAAGTCATAAATAATCAATGAAAATTACGGTACCTGATCAATAATAATATACGGCGCTTTTATGATCTGTCTCTGTGTGTTTAAATTTAACAGTATTACAGAATATTTCACTTCAAAAGTAGAGAATCACCTACAGAACACACAGAACAGTGTGCGTGAGCGTCGGCGCATACGTATCATACAGCGGCATGCACGCACCTGTGTGCACTTACCGATTTCTGAAAATACGAAAAAAGTAAAAAAAAAAAACCTACTTATTTTATTATCGATTCGGGTCGAGAATCATTAGCATAGTTACGTCCTTGAATTTGACGAGGATGCAAAACAACACGCTGTATATACATTTATTTTTTGTTATTTTGAATTTTAGATTTTTTTTAAATTGTGAATTACCGCTATGAGGCGTGCACTTTTGGAATTTTTTTTTATGTTTTCACCTTGATAATATGTACCAATTATTGTAGTCTTCTGTTCCCAATTCCAGGGTCGAAAATGCCTTACATCTACGAGGAGACCGACCCTGGGTACGCAGCTGCCTGCAGTAACGGCACGCTGTGCTCCAACTCAAAGGGTTTCTTCAAGGGCCTGGGCGAGGAGCTGGTGTCCATGGCTGAGGCAGACGGCTGGCTGGCCCAGTTCGAGGGTGTCCAGGAGGAGAAGAAGGTGGCTGCTGTGCTGGAGAATCAGACGGTGAGATAAGGCGTGCGCTTTGTTAGTATATGTTTATTTAGTTTTTCTCATTATATTGCCAAGATGTTGAGTCTAATTATAAGTTAATTGACAGAAGTTTGAACTGTTTTCATTTCGAACTTTACTTGTAGGCGGTGCCTGTAATAATACTGCATAACTAAACAATGTTACGAATGTTAAAAATAAATGTCCCTTTTGGTTAAACCACGAGTCCTACAACAGTACATATAAGTACAAGCATCCCACGCCCACAACTACACCACAGTTACGAACGTACCACAAACAATACAAAAACAAAACCCCATAAAATAATAATAGAACAAAAGAAAACTAATAGAACCTAGCAACAGTTGCACCATAAATGGTGCCCACCCAACAACTGGGCGATGCGCCTCACGTTCAAATAATGTCTTCCAATGACCTAGCTCATCATCATCATCTGCCTAGCCTTTTCCCAACTATGTTGGGGTCGGCTTCCACTCTAACCGGATGCAGCTGAATATCAGTATTTTACATAGAGCGACTGCCTATCTGACCTCCACAACCCAGTTAGTACTGGGTAATACGATACCCCTTGGTAAGACTGGTTGTCAGACTTTCGGGACACTGACTACCTGTAACGACTGTCAAAGATCTACAAATGACAGCCGGGACCAACGGAGGAAACTCGGTATGTAACGGGTGGTCACCCATTCACAGACCAACCTAGGCAAGCGCGGCTTAACCTAAAGATCGACCCGAGCGGTTGCTATTATTTAGCCACGAGCTCCTCTAAATGACCCAACTCCTCTAAATGTCTTCCAATGACCCAGCTACAAAATAGAAATATAATTGTCTTGAAATACATTCGAGAAAGATTTTTATTCAGTTCCGACCTCGCTTTGAAAAGTTAAAAATTGCTTCTCCGATATTTTTTGTTGTGTTTTTTTGTCCAAAAACGAGATGGTATCTGTGTCTCTGTATAGCTCCTAAATGGATGAATCGATTATGATTAAGTGTTTTTCGTTTAAAATGTGTGTTCTTGTGTAAAACTGTTTCCAAAAAATAAATCGATAATCACCGCTTTTCAAGCTGAATTTCATTGACAAGCGACAGCAACATTTTAATATCCTGTCGCTTGTCAATGAAATTATAAAAGTATGATAACCTTGAAATGATGAGGACTCATCGTGCATGACACCCAACCCGCCAGAAGAACTCCAGAGCGGTGTACGGCAACTATCTAGTGAATACATGCGATTTGTTTTGACGGGCACATGCTAACACAACTTGGGTCTGCAGCAGTGCAATCTGCAGGTAACTTGGCACAGTTTTCTTCGATAGGGTCAATGTTAGCTTGTCTACCGGTAATAAAAGTTTAAAATCCATGAAAAAAAAAGTTAAGAAACATCTGACAAAAATCCTAAAAGGTAACCTAAATATTAGAAATTAGGTACTTTCTGTTATGTTGGATTCTTAATAAAAGATGTCCATTAAGTATGATACTGGTTTATTGGTAAGAGACACAGGACAAGAGATACACACAAGGCTACATCATGACATGAAGTGTGGCAGAGTGCCGCAGACCACAGATAATACATTTACTAGTGAAGACCATATTAGTAACATACTAAATAGTGATGTTACAACATCCCCCTTGTTGAGTTCAAATTAGACCCCTGACTGACAATTAATATAAGTGCTATGCTATTTAATTTTATACAAGACAACATGCTTAATTATACTTATAGTTACTTAAACTTTGCTTATGACTCTATTTATAATTTAACTTAATCCATTTCTTCAATTAACCTTCTGGTAGGTTTTACAATACGACCTGACCTAGTTGTTACATTTGAGGATTGCTGAGATGAGGATTCTTGATGCCTAGACTCCTGTCTGTCACCTTCCTCTCCCCTTTGTGACGAGTTGGATTGCATGGGAGGGTTAGCACAATTATGAGAATATTTATGTCTTAAGTGTATTCTATTCCTCCTATACCTAACTCCATTGACATCCTCAACAACATATGATCTATTATTTGACAATCTTTGCTTAACAATAGCTTGTTCCCAGTTGCTACTTGGGTTTCTCTTAAAATAGACATGATCATTATGATGTAACATAGACATTGACTTGGCATTTTTATTGTAGTATTTTGACTTATTTTTATCATTTTTCTTGACAGACTCTTTGTAATCTTTAAATGTTACCACTTTTGGCTTCAACTTCTTATATGATGTTGGAATGCTATCTCTTAAGTTCCTAGACATGAGTAACTGTGCTGGTGATGAAAAATTATTTTTACCTGTATTTCTGTATTGTAACAATGCTATGTATGGATCTGATCCATTTTCTTTGCATTTTCTTAGCATGTTTTTTATGATTTTGACTGAACTCTCTGCTTGTCCATTAGACTGTGAATGATATGGGCTAGTTACAATATGTTCTATGTCCCATTCTTCCATAAAATTTTTAAAATCAACTGACTGAAAAGGAGGTCCACCATCTGATACCAGTGACAATGGTATTCCATGACGAGCAAATATAGACTTTAAATGAGTTATTACATTTTTTGATGTACTGTTGTTATTTAATAATGCAATCTCTATAAATTTTGAATAATAATCAGTGACAATTAAATATACTAAACTATCGAAATGCATTAAATCAATACCGACTTGTTGCCATGGATATTTGCTTATTTCATAATTCTGTAGTGGTTCCTTTTGGTTACATGGTTTGAATTTTGCACATACTAGACATTGTTCTACTAAATTCTTAATATCACTAGACATATTTGGCCAATAAAGAGATTCTTTAGCTAAGTTTAGACATTTATTTATACCTTGGTGACCTTTGTGAATTTTTACTAACATTTCTTTATGCATTGACTGTGGTACTATTAATTTTGAGCCTTTGAATACTAAATCTCTAATTTTATGGATTTCTCCTTGTATATTCCAGAATGGTTTTATTAATGGACTGACACTATTTTTGGTTTTTGGCCAACCTTCATTATAATACTTTATTAATAGCTGCAGGGTTTCATCTTTCTTAGTTTCCTGAGCCAATTTTGTGCTATATTCATCTGTAATTGCTAAGTTAGCATACATTAGATTGACATGACAAGACATTTCTGATTCATTTTCAGGCCTATAATGTTCTTTCAAAGCTGCTCTTGACAATGTGTCTGATATGAACATTTCTTTGCCTGGGACATGTATAACTTCTAAATCATATTTTTGACAAGTTAACATCATACGCTGTAATCTAGCTGGGACATCATGTAATGGTTTTTTAAATAGATAGACTAAAGGTTTGTGATCAGTATGAACTGTGACTCTATTACCATATACATATTGGTGAAATTTTTCACAACCAAATTGAATTGCTAATAGCTCTTTCTCTATTTGAGCATATCTTTCCTGGGTTTCAGTTAAGGTTTTTGAACTGTATGCTATCGGTTTATTTTTCTGTAAAATGACTGCGCCTAACGCTGACTTTGACGAATCGACTGACAAGACTAATGGAATCTTGGGATTATAATGAGCTAAAACTGGTGAATTTGTAATTTCATCTTTCAGTTTCCTCAGACATTGACTATGATTCTCATCCCAAGTCCAGACTGAATCTTTTTTCAAAAGATTTCTTAATATTTGTGTTTTTTCTGACAGGTTACTTATAAAGGGTCCTAGGTAGTTTATCATACCTAGTATTCTCTGTAACTCTTTGACATTTTGCGGTGTAGGCATGTTGACAATTGCTTTGACCTTCTCAAGATCTGCCCTTGCACCATGTTTACTGAAGACATAACCTAAAAAACATACTTCTGACAGTGAAAATTTACACTTTGACTTGTTAAATTTTAAATTGACTTGACGAGCTCTTTGCATGACTTTATGTAATCTTTCATTGTGAACTGACTCATTTGGTCCATAGACTAAGATGTCATCGATGAATATGAGTACGCCTTCTATGTCACCAAATAGATTCATCATGACTCTTTGAAATATTTCAGACGAGGCATTTATGCCATAGGGTAATCTTAAATACTTATATCTACCAAATGGTGTTTGAAAAGTACATAATTCTGAACTATATTCATCTAAACGTAGCATCCAAAACCCTGAAAATGCATCTAAATGAGAAAAACATACAGCCCCTTCGAGCTGAGACCTAATCTCATCAATTGACTTGAGTGGATAATGTTCCCTCATGATATTTTTATTTAAATTTCTAGGATCAAGACAAATTCGTAACTGACCTGAACTTTTTACTGTTACAACGACTGAATTAACCCACTCTGTAGGTTTTGTAACCTTTACTATGACTTGCATTTTCTCCATGCGATCCAACTCCTCACGCAGTTTCCCTTGTAATGCGAATGGGACTTTCCTGGGCGGATCCACACATGGTACTGCATCAGGCTTGAGTTTTAGATGACAGACTGGAGGCAGACAGCCAAGACCCTGGAATACATCATTATATTGTGTATGAATTTGCTCACAAAAGTCTTGTTTTGACACTGAAAAGACACGTTTTATTATACCTAACTTTTCACAAATTGGGAGACCAAGGACATTTGGACACTCTATATCTGGTATAATAAACATTATGTTTTCAACAATGTTCTTATTGTTTAAGCAAAAATTACAATTTAAGTTGACTTTGCCTAAAATCGGAATGGATTTTCCACCAAATCCTTTGACATTTATTTGACATTTGACTAGTGAGAATTTTGACAGCTTATTTTGACTTTTAACATTTTGAAATGTTTGTTTTGACATTATATTGACATCTGCACCTGAGTCTATAATGCATTTGACTTTGGTATTTCCTACCAATAAGCTAATTTCCCACGACTGCTTTGAATGATTCAAAGTATTGACGACTGATGATCCATTTTGTGACTGACTGGACGACTGTGCCTTATTGTGAAATCCCTCAGACATGTGACTGATTTCATCATTGAGACTCTGACATTTTTTCTTTTGACTTTTTGACTGGAGATTGGATCTCTCAGACATGTGATTGTTTTCATCATTGAGATGTTTATTTTTATTACATCTCTCAGACCTATCACAGTTTTCATCATTGAGATGATATGAATTGGAACTCTGACTGTTTGAATGGACATTGGATCTCTCAGACATGTGATTGTTTTCATCATTGAGATGTTTGTTTTTATTACATCTCTCAGACCTATCACAGTTTTCATCATTGAGATGATATGAATTGGGACTCTGACTGTTTGAATGGACATTGGATCTCTCAGACATGACATTTTTTTCATACATGTGATATGAATTGGGACTCTGACTATTTGACTGGATAAAAAATCTATCCGACATGTAATTGTTTTCATACATGTGATATGAATTGGGACTCTGACTATTTGACTGGATAATAAATCTATCCGACATGTAATTGTTTTCATACATGTGATATGAATTGGGACTCTGACTATTTGACTGGATAATAAATCTCTCCGACATGTCACTTTTCTCATCATAGGGATAGATGGATGGATGTGATGTCTTACTGTGTGTCTGTGTGTTCCTGTGTCTCTGACTGAGTGACTGACTGTGAGAATGACTATTATGACTTTGACTCGACGTTTGATTGTGATTATTTAGACTCAACATTTGACTTTTATGACTTTGACCATTCAGCATACCTACGAAATAATCTTGACTACCATTATCTGAATTAAACGATTGCAACTGACTGACTTTTTTATTTTTGTGACAAAATTTAGCAAAATGATTGTAAGATTTACATGACCTGCATTGAACTCCTTGAGCTGGACACTTGTAGCGATGAGACTGCCCACAGCGGCTACATGTCTTCGAGCTGCCTGAAGCTGAAGGTGACTCGCGACTGCCTGAAGCTGGCTTGCGACTGCTTGACGCTGACTTGCGACTGGAAGCTCGCTGTCGACGATCTCCTCGACTACGGCTCCTCCGACTGAGATGCATGACGTTTTCACTGGCGATGCTGCTCCCTTTGACTATTTTCTCAGCATCTTGCTGTGCGACTATGAGCGTCCTCGCTAGCTCTTGCATTCTCTGATAGGTTAAGTCATGTTCTTGCAGTAACCTTTGACGCACATGTGACAAGTCCAAATTGAGGTTTGCAATAAAAATATCTTTGATGAGCGATTCCCTGAGCGTGCCAAACTCACATTCTCTGCTCTTATTCTCCAAATCCGTGAGGAATTCGTCGATGCTTTCGGATTTTTCCTGCTTACGTGTGAAGAATAGGTATCTGCACATCGTGATATTTTTTCTTGGCTCGAAATATTTGTTAAATTTTGTTTTCACCTCTTCAAGCGTGCTGCCATTGATTGTTAGGTTAAACGTGTTGAAAATGTTCAGTCCTCGCTCACCGATTGAGTGCAGCAGAATGGCGATTTTGCGTTTCTCAGTTGCTTTGTCAAGGCCTGTCGCTAATAAATATAGCTCAAATGCTTGCGACCATTTTTTCCATGATTCAGCGTTGTTATGAGCTGGATCCGACGATATATTTAACTGCTTCACACGTGTTTGAAAATTTTGCTCACCATCATGGCTGACGTCCGCTTGGTCCGGCATTTTCTTCGACGACCTCGACTTTTTCTTTCTGCTTAAATGACTTCTGACACCATGTTATGTTGGATTCTTAATAAAAGATGTCCATTAAGTATGATACTGGTTTATTGGTAAGAGACACAGGACAAGAGATACACACAAGGCTACATCATGACATGAAGTGTGGCAGAGTGCCGCAGACCACAGATAATACATTTACTAGTGAAGACCATATTAGTAACATACTAAATAGTGATGTTACAACACTTTCCAATTTATATTCTACTAGCTTTTGCCCGCGGTTTCGCTCGCGTTTAATTCGGGGTAACACAGTTGCCCTTTCCTGATTTGCAGATACCTGCTACTTGTAGTTTTTGCCCTAGCGCCTTATTTATTGTAATAGCAAAGCTAAGTTTTCCCTTTTCTTCCCTCTTTCTTTCTCATTTCTCACTTTTTTTTAAACAAAATAGCCTATGTCCGTCTCCAGAGTCCCAACTATCTCTGTACTAAAATTCATCAAAATCGGTTTAGCCATTTAAGCGTGAAGACGTAACAAACAAACAAACTCACTTTCGCTTTTATAATATTATTAAGGATAACATCAGTTTAAATATTCAATTCAATTTATTCAATAACGATTTTTACATCGCACACCTCGATCTAAACTGAATACAAACTCATAAGGGTAAAACGGTATTAGTAAAACTCCGCTGTCACCTGGCTGCATCACATGAACGTTTCTTAAAAGATCAGGGGAACCCAATCTCCATACAGATATAAATATAATTAAGGAAAAACGAACATTTGTCAGCATAGGGGTCATTTAAGAACTGTCACATGTTAAGATACATTAGCTATTCACAACCTGGGTACAAACAATACGTAGGTAGGTACAAGACACGACACAGGGACACATACGAAACAGACAGGTTCAAGAAATCAGAAATCAGAAATTTATTTGTAAGAATGTAGTTTTACATAGTATGATGTTCATTTGCGTTAAGTCCTAAAACATTCTACCACAATAATATGGTGTACAAAATATTAAATGACAATGTCAATCTTAAGTATAGATAGGTACAATTAGTTCAGATTTATAATAAAAGAGAAATATAAAGATATAAAGATTTATAATAGAGAAAACCATTAATGACAACAATACCAAGACATTAGCTTGCTTACGTAAAGCAAAACAAAGGAAGATCTGACATCGGCTGTGCCTCAGTACCAGCCCCTAGCATTGACACTAATGGTCAAATTAAAAGAATTATTCAAGAGGACACAATAGACCGGCTAGACTATTCAGACAGTGTATGTCAATTTCATGTGATTCTGGTCAAGGTTTATATCCCTGTTGACTGTGACGCGACAGTCACTTTGTTACCTCGGGGTGTTCGAAGCCACTGCTTTTAACCCCACTGTCTCAATACTGACTTTAACCACCCTTTAATTACTGTTAGCCGAATATACTATATGGCTGTACAACACATTGGATTTTCAGTCTTATTTGATGTCCTTATAGGATATATTTTAAATGTAGTGCGATTTAGGGTTACAAAATCAGGTGTAACATTTGCGTAATCCCTTGTTTTCTCTACGCCTATTAAATACAAAAAATTGTAATAAAAACTCGCTTAAGAAAAGTGCGTCAAAATTAAAAGATATTATACTTGATCCTGTAAGTTTTCGGCAAGCGTTTCTTTTTTTAAGATCACTCATTGTTTAGTCTTCTAAAAACTACCTATCAATAAAATGTTCAGAGTCGAGAAGATTTTTATAGGTCAATAAAATTTAATAGAAATAACCTCGAAAATTGCTAGTACCCTTTTAAGGAATAGGCTAGGTTTCCCTTTCAGCCTGTATTTATTTTGTAAAACATGACTTTACGTAATATGCTAGGTCTCATGAAAATGGAAGTACCATCTCAGGGCGAACAATTGTTTTTTTACATAAACTATTAAGTGTTTTTTTTTAGAATACGAATAGTTTGACGACGCGGTTGGCGCAGTGGTTGAGCGATCGACTACTGCGCTGCGTGTCGTGGGTTCGATCCCCGCACGGAACAAATATTTGTATGACCTCCAGGTAGTTGTTCCTTGTCTGGTTGTTTGTGTATGTGAGTTTAAATGTTTGTAAACGCACCCACGATACAGGAGAAATTACTAGATGGGGCAAAGTTTCATAAAAAAATCAAATGAAAAATGTGAAGCCTTTGGTACTCACGAGAAGGTATCAAGTCGCTTAACATGCAACAAGTCGCGTCGCAAGTCGCCTCGCCTGAGTCCGTCAATGTGGAAATACATTAAGTTTTTTTCGATACTCTTGCAGATGATGGAGGCGCTCAACGAGGTGCTATCCAGGATTCAGCCTCTGCACCGAGGCAAGGACGCGGGGGTGTCCCGCGACCGCCGCCTCGCCGCGCAGCATGCGCTAGAGGAGGGCGACCTGGACAAGGCTCTAGCACTCGCCAGCCAAGCTGTGCTGAGAGCCCCAATGACTGGTAAGGACACATTTATAAAGGATTTATTTGCTCTACTGACTGTATTTGGTCATGGATGCCAATATTAATGAGAATTGTAATTTTTCATTTTCACCCCATTTTCATAAACTATATCACTGGCCCAGAAAACCTTACAAAAACATTTAGGTATAAACTTATTACAAAAAGACTCATTGTGATTTTTTATTAAATAATTAAAATAAGTTAATAAAATAAAACTCTTACTAAATAATACATAAAATAATCATAATAATCGACTATTATTTTCTATTTATGCCTAATGTCGTAACTTGTCTGCGGGTTGTTCGAAAGAGATACCGCGGCCCCGGAACGTAAAGGGCAATAGAAGGAACATGGGTTGGTTTTAGTCAGTACAAGTCTGACATGCCCCCCCGCTCCGCCCAGGGCGGGGGTTTTCCTTGTTTGTTCCTTGTTCTTCAAAAGTATCAGCATTTTGTTCCGTTTTCAACCCTATAATGTAATGTTTATTTGTAGATATTTAATTAGGTCCACCCATGTTTGTGTATAAACTTAATGTCCTATAGCTATATATATTCAGTTATATAAATGCTATACTAACTGAATATAGTAGTGCAGTTTGTAGAGTAGGAAACCGGTAGGAATCAAAGTAGCTTCTGGCCTCCTAGCCAACGCAAGAGGTGTTAAGCAGCGCACATGTTTGTGCAGATACATAAATAAATACGCTTTCCGAGCGACCGCGGAGCAACTAGCCAAACCCCAAGCTGCTAATTAAAAACTCTATGTACAATGTGCACCATCATACCGATACTTTAGTTATTTTGATATATTTAAAAACTTACCTCTAAATGGACATCAAATACAAGCCATTATAGTATACAAATACTCGTTTATCATTTACTGTCAAAGCTAGCGTTTATAACTTTTTAGGGACTCGTACCTCCAAATGAAAAACGGAAACCTTATGAGATCACCTTGATGTCTGTCTGTTAAGACATTTTATCTCGGGAACGCGTTGATCAATTTAAATTAATACGAAATATAAAACTCCAAGGGACCTCCTTGAAGCTGTGAATAAATCAACCCTAAATCTACACAATCGAAAGATATGGCCGTTTATTTCGCAATTCCCATTCAGTCGCAAAGGAAAATCAAAACCTATAGGATACTTCCCGGTGACCTATAATCATGAAATTTAGAAAAATCCAAAAACCATAAGATTCATCACAAATAGAATTCAAACCTTTGTTGATGTATGGGATAACAGTTTACAAACGGTTTTTATTTAGTTACCTACAAAGTTTGGTCGGAACCCTCGCCTAGGTGCGCGAAATCCAGTTCACACTTGCTCGGTTTTATATTTTCTTTTAATTTCAAAGACGAAGCTGACATAGACAGACTTAATGTTACAAGGTATCTCTTACAGTCACTCTTCGCATAGAGTATAATATGCCAAAACAACTGATCGGTTCGTTCAGTTTGTATTAAGAAAGAAAGAAAGAAAAAACATTTATTTAGCCCATGCCACAAGTGCACACAAAATGAGATAAAACTTAAAACTAAACGATAATAAGAAATACGTAATTGTGTGTCTCACGGCTGCGCCAAATAGGCCCAGTTCAGCAAACTGCCGAGCAGCTAGTGCCCGACGCTGGTTTTCAACTGGACCTTAGACCTATATTAGAACATCACATCCATGAGAGACCTCCACAAACGTCACTTGTAGATCATCCCGTTCAACAGTTAATATCTGCGTTAACAAATCCATTTTTTCTGAGCGACAATTTGCAGCGGAGAGGCTAAAAAAATAATTATAAATTATAACAAAATCCCTGTTAGAAAAAAATAAAATGTCTTATCGTGCGTACTACGGCCCCAGTTCGAAGAAAATATGGTATCAGTTTATTTATAGGAAAGAGAAACAAAAAGTTAATTTGATTGATTTTCTTGCTCGGCCGTCTGGTATAAAACATTCACGTTTCCGTTATAAATCAAAATGTTTACCTTTCCCTCAACATTGAAGGGCTGGAGAACTTCGAAGATGTTCAAAGTTTTAGGAAAAACAACGGAGGTTGTTCGTGCTTACTTACATAATTGTTTGTTGTTCTTTTGTATGATTTGATTATGATCATCCGGTTTCTAAAGAAATTAGTGGTTATGGGTTATGTGGTCCTGGTAATATACTTACTGGATACCGTTGTACTCCATAATTATGGTCCATGATTTATTCCAAATAAAGCTCTACACCTCGATCTGAAAGTAGAAGTCCTAAAAGAAATAGAAAGTTCATCACGTATAGAAAGGACAACTCGCCACCTAAATATCTTAGCAAGTTCACAGAAGTAATAGAAAACACAATGTTTGGCACATTTAGGATTTTTTTATAAGGTGGTTCTTATTAGTAGTCGTATTTTTCTAGCCAAATCCAATAAATATGGTCTGATTACCTTTTATCTCATTTTACCAAAATCTAATTTCTGAGAGTATATCACGAATGTATTACATATGCCGTCGGTAAGGATCCCCAGACTGCGTGGTCAAGTGACAATAATTTAAACAAAATAATAATATTTTGGTTAATTTATTGGGGGCCATCCATAAAGTACGTCACATGTAAAGGGGGGGGGGGGGGGGGGGTCGACGAAATGTGACATGGTGTGACAAGGGGTGGGGGGGGGTCCTAGTTTTGTGATATCACATTTCAAATTTAATAAATCGAATCGCGAAATTTAAAATATTAAATTATTTTTTAGTTTTCTCTATAAATTAGGTTTTTTAGATGTAAAATTGCAAATTTGTGTCGTCACACTAGGGAGGGGGGGGGTCTCACAAATGTGACCACCTGTGACAAGGAGGGGGGAGGGGTCTAAAAATCATGAAATTCGTGTAACGTACTTTATGGATGGCCCCTTGTATTATTTTTAGAAATATTCAATACGTAATAATAATAAAAACGAGGTACCATACATGAATTCCGAGAATCACAAAAATTACCTTCGTTGAATTCCCTACACCTATCTGCAATCCTTACTAATATTATAAAAGCGAAAGTGAGTTTGTTTGTTTGTTACCTATTCACGCTTTAATGGCCAAACCGATTTTGATGAATTTTGGTACAGAGATAGTTGGGAACCAGGAGACGGACATGGGCTATTTTTTTTAAAGTGGGATGTGAAGGAGAAAGACGGAAGAAAAATTAAAACTTAGCGTTGCTATTACAAATCAATAAGGCGCAAGGAGAACTGTGTTACCTCGAATTTAACGCGAGCGAAGCCGCGGGCAAAAGCTAGTATAAAATAATAGCAAACAAAAGGTTTTTAAATTGACTTTAGTGTCCTGCATCGCGCTATTAAAGTTATCATGTGCAGTTGTTTGCATAACACGCCTCGGGTGCGACTTACTTTTGAGAGTCGAATCCATTTCTACACAGTGGGGCAGTTCGGGATAGGATGCGCTAAGCTAGCCGTAGAACATTTAGCGCAATGGACAGTTGGAAATTATTAATGACATCGAAAATTTGACTCTTTATTGTTATACTAGCTGGCGCCTGCGGCTTCACCCGCGTGATGATCGGAAAAAAGTATCCAATGTATTATTCCAGACTACCTCTGAGCCAATCCAAAAAATTCTTTCAGATCCGTTCAGCCGTTTTGACGTGAAAGAGTAACAAACATCCATACATTCGCATTTATAATATTAGTTGGATTTTATTTCTTTGAGAAATTAATCAGAAAAAGCTACAATATGAAAATTACAAACACAAAAAAGAATGATAAATACTGTCATTTTTTTTTAATTTTAGTATCGTATCGTGTTCTGTCACTCAAAGTTATGTAATAGGCATGACGACAGTATAAAAAAATCGCTGATTCAGTGATGACAGGGGAGAAGTCATATTAAAAAAAAGTAAACACAGGTTTAGTTTTATTTAAAAATAACAGATTATTAAGATTTTCAATAAAATAAAACATTAAAATACTGCAATCGGCCATTTTGACTGAAACACCGATCACAGCGTATGACGTCACGGTTATGTGATTTATGGGACGTTGTTATAGAAACAATGTCATTTTTATTTAACTGTGACGTCATGCCGACGCCATGACACATGCGAGCTGTTTTCGGGCACTATTGAAAAATTATGAGAAAAATGGCTTCAAACTTTGTTAAACTTAAGTTTATTACCGAAATAAAGGCTTTTTGTAAATAGTAAAAGTGTACCCACATTATGGAAGAGGATTTTAAAATCTTTCGTCACGCCTAACACAAATTAATTGTTATACTTAAGGCATCAACTCGCAACCCTACGCTTACATCGCTCGAACTAGTCGCTCTTCTTTCTATTATTCAATGAAATATATTCTACCGAAAGGGGTGAACTGTACGACCCTTATATTAAAGCACCAATTTGAATTCCAAATTCAAAATCCGTTTTGAATTGAATACAGGAATCTATGGACGAGCCACTGACCAATATGGTAATGAATAATAGGCAAGTAGGTCGGTCCTATGATAGAAAGAGCTGAATGGATTAGAAATGAGCATCTTGTGTTCGTATTTCTAAAGATAGACATTGGTCACTGAAGTGAATACTATTCCTTATACGTTTTATTGGATGGACTGTCTCTTCATTTAAAATCGGAAACAAAATCACAATATCTTGAGGAAGGTTTATGTACTGTAGCAACACTCGCCCTGTTTGGGGAACGCTTGAGTGCTATATTAATATGTGATGCCAAAACTAAGGTGCGGAGCAAACGCCATCAAGAGACCGAATTAAACCTTAACTAATAGCCCGTCGATGAAGGAAAATGTCTGGAGAAAACCTAGGATTGTAACACATTAATATACATCTATACGTATACTAAATCAGTCAACGTGATTCCTATTCAAATGTATCAATGCATTTTCACCTCATTAGATCCTGTGCGTGGCTCTAAGATAATAAATAAATAAAATAAAATAAAATAAGCCTTTATTGCTGTTCTACAGTTTACACACATTTTCTTATTACTAATAATAATAATATTCCTATATGAACAGATCGACTACACGATCGGTTTCACTTGACAGCTTGTCTTCCGACAAAGGCCTCCTCTAAAGATTTCCATTTCTGTCTGTCTCTCGCTGTTCTCGTCCACTCTGGACCCGCAACCTTTTTGATGTCATCTTCCCATCTTTTTGTTTGACACCCTTTACTTCTTTTCCCATTCCTGGGATACCACTCTGTTATGGTTTTTGTCCATTTTCCATTTGTATCTCTAAGCATATGTCCAGTCCATCGCCATTTTAAAGTTTTACATGTTTTCTTTGCATCCTTAAATTTAGTTGTATTTTTAATTTTTTCCAATCTTATCCTATCTTTCCTCTTGACGCCCAATACGCTTCTCTCCATTCCGTTTTGACATACCTTTATTTTGTTTATTAAGTTCTCTGTCAATGCCCATGTTTGGCAACCATAAGTTAAGCATGGTAAAATGCACATGTTATAAACTTTTCTTTTGTCTTTGATAGGCATGTCCTTGTTCTTCATGACTTCGCTGAGTGACCAATATCTCTTCCATGTATTGGCTATCCGTCTTTCAATCTCTTTATGCATGGTGTCTTCAGCGGCTATGAGTTGTCCTAGATATACGTATTCTTCGACATATTCTATCTTCTCGGAATTAACTGTGATGGTATGCGTCTGTGAGGAGTTAGTCATAATCTTTGTCTTTGCCGTGTTCATTGTAAGTCCAGCTTTCGCGCTTTGATCCGACAGTTGTTGTAACATTTGCTCTAATTTTATTGGACATTCTGCAAATAAGATCAGGTCATCTGCAAATCGTAAGTGGTTTAGTTTTTCGCCGTTTATGTTCAGGCCTTCGTGATCCCATTGCAGATTCCTGAATATCATCTCCAGAGCCGCCGAAAACAACTTAGGAGAGATTGGGTCTCCTTGCCGGACTCCTCTCTCTATAGGAAATTCTTCACCTGTATTTTCAAGCCTGATTTGGGCTGTGCTTTTGGAGTATACGTTCCGGAGCAGACGTATGTACTTTCCATGTATTCCCTGTATACCTAGTGCTTCCCAGATATACTCATGTTCCAAGGAGTCGAAGGCTTTATTGTAATCAACAAATCCCAGATAGTATTTTTTATTGTACTCTTTATATTTTTGTAGAACCTGCCTTAAAACATGTATATGGTCTATTGTTGAATATTTACTGCGGAAACCCGCCTGCTCCCTTGGTTGGTTTTCATCGAGGGTAGAAGTGATTCGTGACAGGATTATTTTTGAAAAGACTTTATATACATTGGACATCAAGCTTATAGGTCTGTAATTATTTATATCTCCTTTATCTCCTTTTTTATGTAATAATATTATTGTTGATTTAGTCCAGTCTTCGGGGATAATTTCGGTCTCTATTATTTTGTTAAATATATCTGTTAATATAGGACCAATGACTGGTGTAGTAGATTTTAAGAGTTCATTTGTGACTTGATCAGCACCTGGTGTCTTGTCTGTCTTTTGCGTATGGCTCTAAAATAGCGAACTACAAAGTGAGATACCTATTCACACTTAATAAATTAAATCTCCACCAGAGATGGCTTTATTCCGAGCAACACCACATAGGAATTGTCTAGTTAATTTTTCTTTTCATTTTAATTGTAAAAATATAAAATGTGCAGAGACTAATGAAGCAAGTTTTTTTTAATAAGGTGTCTCGGTGAGGCAGCGCGTAGCGGCGGCGCGGGTACCGAAGCCTCCGCAGTAACAAGTTGCGGCCTGATTCTAGATATAGACAAGTTTTCAAATTATCTTTTAATCCCATGTTTGCTATTTCCAACGTTTTAAGAAAACTTTAAAAAAGATGTCCAAGTATAATATTAAAATAGTATGCCCGTATGATGACGACAGGGTCGCCCTGCCCCACCCTGGCTCTTCAAGAGTTAGCTAGAATAGGTACAACTCTAGAATTACAGGACAATGAGGAGGGAACGCCTTTTCGTTGTAATCTTAAAGGCGGTTGTGCAACCAAAAGACCACTCAGTAGCTCATTCCAATCAAGACTTAAAAGTAGAAAAACATCGACCAGAATAGTGTTGCGCTTCATCCACCCGGGAGTTCAATAATTAGGGCACGAAGAGACTGCGCCGAAGGCATTCTGAGTGGCGTGTTAAATAGATCAGACCGATAATAGCACAATGTTATTCGTTACCGTTCTGTATATTACTTTAGAGCCAGCCAGCTTGTCGCTTGTCAGCCCTTAAATAGTTTGCTGTTGATGAAGAAGAGATCATAAATAACTAGTTTGATTTGTCTGTCCCTAAGTATTCTGCAGCAGCAGCAGTTCAACAGGCCCAGTGGTTCAACTAGCGTGTCGTAGGTCGTGTATTCAAATCTAGTTATGCACTTTGTGTACATCATTTCACATAGTTTCATACATTGGCCCTAAAACAATGAATTGAAGAAGAAACGAGAAAATTAAAGATACTTGGTATACTTACTATCTAAAATTACGTTGCTCAACATATTTTGAAGGCAGGAAACAAAAAATAATTCCGTTTTCAACTGGCGGGCCAAATAAAACTCAACAGTCAACTTTAGTTTAGCTGAGAAAAGAGTAAAACAAAGGCCAGAAATCATTTCAATGTAGAACATGACCTGAGAGAAATCCTAACAATAAAAAACTTGCAAAATGCAAAACAGTACCAGCCTTCACACTAAAAATGTTGAATTCGCAAGTTTTATAATGTTATGTTTAGTGATTGGTAATACCGTGATTGTGAGAACTTACTCAATATTTTTGTGTGATTTTTAAATTCTTTTCCGCTGATCAACTATATCTTTATACACTGTTCAAAGGTGGAGATGACGCTGTATCCGAAGGTGGAATCTCCCTCGCGCTGGCTCTGTGGCTTCGCTCAGAGATCCTGCTGCGATGTGACAGACCTAAAGCTGCTCTAGAGGACCTGAAACTGGCGCTGAAAGAACGGCTGCCAGCTAAAATGAGGGCCCAGTATTATTGGAGAATGGGACATTGCTATCGAGGTCAGTATTTTAACAAACTTATTAAAAGTTTGATTTAAACAAAAAAAAGAGTGAGTTTATTTTCAACTCATTTGGGGTATTATGAGCTAGGATGGAGCAAGCTTGGAATTATATGGCTGACAAAGAAGTGGCGATATAAGAATCTTTAACTTCATATAAAAATTAAAAACAATTATAATACACAAATATAGCGTCGTGGTACGAGAGCTGAAAGACGGGTTCACAATCTCGGAAACCCTTTCCTCTTACACGTGTGTCTGGATGCTGTTCAGCTGTCAAAGTCAGAGATTGCTGATGGCTATCAGATTCGCATCTTGAAGAATTTGCCGGTACAAAGGATTAATGGGTTGGAGATGAACCCGAATCAACTGAATTATCTAAATCTAAGATTTACTTAAGCACTACTTTTTGTCTGCGGTTTGACTCGTTAGTAGTCTGAATATTTTCCCAGAAGAAAGTTTTATTTGGGTTACTCAGATCATCCTTAGAGTACGTGTCAAAAATCATCGATATTCCTTCAGCACGGACACCTCCATCCAATCCTAAATGTACTTTAATATATTTTATGCAGTTTCAAATCGGCACAAATAACTATCATCCATTATAAGTTTTAGGAGTAGAATTTTCAAGGATTCCTCGTTTTAAAAGGAATTCTGTAAAATGTTGAGTTTGAAGGCTGTACGTTAGTTTTTATATGCATATAGGTATGAGGCTTCAAGTATTTTCACGGCAAATCGAGTCATTTAAACATCATTAGAGTAGGTACACTAAGTACGCATTATGGAAATTACCTGAAAACTTTACCTAATTGGCTGACACTGTATGTTATTTTTCTGAACGAACCTACGCGAACATTGTACTTATATGAGTTGAATTTAAGAATTGACTAGTGGTGCATTCGTGAAAGATGTGCTACTTAGAAAAATTACACGAGACTCTATTAAGCCGACTTAATGAGATCCTGGAAAAAGATTGCGATGAACTGTCCCACTTCCATTACACCACTACAAGTGAGAAGTTATGAAGCTAGTTTTTTTTTATCGTAATAATAGCTAAACTGCTCGTCGAGGGAATAAAAATCCTCATTAGACAACGCATCTTCTCATTATATCGATCTTGATAACAAAAAGTGACGCCGACAACATTTAAATTTAGTTCACGATGTGGTTGAACGTACAAACATTTTGTTAAAGAGAACTTGAAACATTTTGGATTATTTGTATTTAATATAAACAAGAAATAAGAAAAGGCCACCAAGTATTTAACCTCAAGAGTGAAAAAGCTCTATTGCGTGTGCCCTGATAAATATGCAGACAAGATTCAAGTCACTACAATACTTGTGCTCATATGTTGTTCTATCATGTTAAGATATCGACCCCCTCCCTCCTCTCTTTCACCCTCACGTGTACTGAGTTTCACCAGGTAATTCAATTTGACCTTGCCTCGTTCACCGAACCAAGAATCTGTGGCGCTTCCCATTTGAGATAGTAACAAGACAACCGAGGTGCCGCTGCCCCCCCCCGCCTCCCCGCGTCCCCGCCGCCGCCCGCTGCAAGGGACAGCGTAATTAAACTCAATTATTGCCAGCGGATACTACATTAACACAATGTAGTTTACGTTGCGAACGGGCTGCATTTCAGGTTGCTATTTCTAAGTGTCACCGAACACCGAAACAAAGGGAAGAGCAAGCCCGTAAGTAAGGCTTTGTTTTACTTCTACGGATTTTAAAAATCCTGAATTTATATCAAATTCTTTAGTTAACAAACCTTGTACGATGGGTTTTTTTTACATTGATCCTTGATCTAGTTGACCGTTGCGCGGTAACTTCCTAGATCGAATTAAATCCAAATAGAACGCGGCAAACACTCCGCTCCTGTTGGTACTTATAAAGTCCTGAAATTCCAACTTTGAGCACTATTATCTTAAGTACCTAATAAACTATTATTTAATCTTCTACTTTGGAATTAGCAAGAGGTAGATCAATTAGGCAAAAAGTTTGAAGCTGTTGCCCGTTCCGAGAGAACGGAAGTTATGCTCAAGCTTTATAATTATTCATAATATTGACACATACCTATCAAGGACCTCTGCAACCCACACACATCAGTACTTTCCCGTTCTTCTTACTCATTATAATGCTCTTTGTATTTGTAGGTGCAGGCGAAGCTACTCGCGCTAAGGTATCATACGAGCTGGCTGGTAGACTGCTGGGCTCTGACGAGACCGCGAAAACAAGGCTGGCAGAAGATATAGAAGGCCTAGACTATACGGCACAGCCTAAACAGGACGTTGAGAAGCCTGGTAAGTGGGTACGTCTTGTTTGTTTGGTGGGTGGACTGGGTATCTTCTAAGGGTTTTGAGAAGGAAAAGTGAACTTAAGACAATATTCAGCGATAGCTTATATACCCAACCCATTGCTCACGCATGGAGCAAAAGTGACAAGTAAGAAATTCCTGATAGGAAAACGCAAAGACGCTATCCAAGTACGAATCTCACGTACTTATGACCTCCTACGAAGTAGCCATAGAAACATGAAGATTAAATTATTAATTTCCGTACCATTTGTGGGTCTAAATACTCAGATAACTATAAATATTATAAGTTCCGCCACATGAAAAAAACATGACGTCGTGAAATGCAATTTAATTCAACTCACAACACTATTGTTTATCTGATTCGATAACGCATTAATAACAGAGTTAGTAATTCAAATTGGATTCTAATTGAAAATATTATACTCAGAAGCTGTTATTTGTAGATCTCCGACAGTCGTTATAGATAGTTAGTATCCCAAAAGTCTGACAACCAGTCTTACCAAGGGGTATCGTATTTACCCAGTACTAAGGTCAAATAGGCAGTCGCTCCATGTGAAATATTGATATTGCTGCATCCGGTAAGACTGGACGCCGACCCCATGTAGTTGGGAAAAGGCTAGGCAGACACTTCGCTCCTCAGTGTAAAGCAGTGTGCCGAGGGATGGAGACGCATTCGGTTCATTAACTGTAGCTATTTAGAAGCCATAAACAAAATTTTATTGATGCGGAGCGGAGATTCTGCTGATTTACGCGAATATTGTATTTCGGGATATTTCAACGGATCAACGGCGTTCCAAAGTGGAACTAAACTTTATTCCTGTTGTATTCATTGTTTCAATTAGACTCCACAGTAGCCGCAATGAAAAAATAATCAATTTTGTAAAATCACAAAATTTCGTATTATATCTTAACTGCCTTTGCAAACTTTGCTTTAAATCTTAGAGTGTTTTCGCTGTAGCATCGTGCCGGTGACATTAGATAAACCGGTGCTATTCAATCTTGAACGTTAAATATTTTAGCTGCCCATGAATATAAAATAAAATATAGGATCAGTAATAACTGCAGTAGGTACCTAAATATGATAAATGATGAATTTAGTGATGAGATGTATTGATATCATGGATAGTAAATAAATTTCAAAAAAAAAGTTTATGCTTTTCGTATTTGTTTTAGTCAAATGAAACAACAGAACTTAATTTATCAATTTAATTGAATTGATCGTTATTTGTGCCTAAGCAGAGTCAGCACCATCAGAATAGTTTATCCTTCTTTTTTAACCTAGTTCGCATGTATTTTAATTAAGCTACATATTTTAAAATTATAATGAAGTAATAGGAACGAGATTTTTGCCATGAAAATCATGAAGGATAAATCTAATTGAATTCTTAATATATACTTTATATATAAAACTAGCTTTTGCCCGCGGCTTCGCTCTCGTTTAATTCGGGGTAACACAGTTTCCTGATTTGCAGGTACCTGCTACTTGTAGTTTTTTATTTATTTTAAGAGCAAAGCTAAGTTTTCCCTTTGCTTCCCTCTTTCTCCCTCATTTCTCAATCTTTAAAAAAATAGCATATGTCTGTCTCCAGGGTCCCAACTATTTCCGTACCAAAATTCATCAAAATCGGTTAAGCCATTAAGGCGTGAAGACGTAACAAACAAACAAACTCACTTTCGCTTTTATAATATTAGTATGCTTTTATATATACGAAATGTCACCTGCGACACCTGCACGATCCTACAGCGAAAATAGTATAGCAGTTTGCAATCAGACGACATATTGCTGAAAGAACTGGTATGGCGTTTAGATCCGAGACGAAAACTTGTGTGAGGATCTCTTGCTGCCTGGCCCAAATCGGAACTAGCAACAACAACTACCTAGTACAGTGACGTTCAAAATTCAGTTCGGTTCATCAGGAAACCGCAAGCTAAGAACCAATTGAAAGCAGTATTGCTATGATAGCTTCAAAGTAAAGTTAGATTTTCAACAGTAGTCGATCACAGACGTAATTACAATTTTCTTATCAAACACGCAATCCAATTTTATCCAATATAGGTACCTACACAATTTCCAGTTCTCGTGTAAGTTTGTTCTCATTCCCTAGACAGATTCCCATTTTCAAAGAAAACTATGAAACTGAAATGAAATGAATTCCCATTGTTTGTTCTTTTTAGGGATTGCGCTAACAGGTGGAGCGAAACAAAACATGCCTTCTATCTCCAAGTTATTGAAAATAACTGAAGAAGAGACCAAGGTAAAGATATACGAATGCATTTAAAAAAATATAGAACTTTAATAAGACTGTCAAAGCAGGGTCAGCGAAGGTTTGAATTGGAGGTAATGTGATATTTTTAAGACCTATACATATATTTTTTGTATTTCTCTAAAATATCAAAAAATGATATTATCAAGACTTGTAAATATTTTGTTCATGCCTGTTGCGGTCGGTTTAACGATAGCTACGAAAATCCAAATTATAAGTAAACGGACGCTTTGTCTTGCCACCTTCCTTATTTTTTATGAAATAAGCTGACTCATTTCATTACTATTGAAACATCTGAACGATTTTCGAGCAGTGATACATTTTACTTCATTTTACTTCAGGTAGTAGCTTGACACCGAACTACACTAGAATCTATTCTATTTTCTCGTATTTAAAAATAGAGTATTCAAAAGTACCTTTTAAAATGACTTATTTGAAATAAATAACTTACCAGACACTCGCTACTAGTAACATTTGCAGATTTCCTAAATATGTTAGTCGTCCTTTCTTTTTTGTTGCGGATGGGAAATCATCAAATAACTTCCCCCGCTCTGGGCGGAGCAAGGGGGAGTGTCAGACTTTTACAGACTAAAACCCAGTCATGTTCTTTCTCTGGCCCTTAACTTTTCGAGGCCACGGAATTCTTTGTACAACCCCAGCAGGATGTCAGTCTCGTTACAAATAAGTCCATTATGAGCTTTTGGTGGTTGCTACCTATCTGCTCTCTGTTTTATAAAGATCGAGTAATTCTAGAGCTATAAGACCTTTCCGAAAGTTGTAAGGAAACGAATACGTCTGACCATTACATACAAACCTCAATTGTAAATGCGCAGAATCACCATCATAATCAGTATGATGATTTCAGAATATTTTTGTAAATATTCGCTTCCAGAATGTTTCCTTGAGTTGCATCCCCGTGTTGTGGCTGTGACGCTTGTTTGTTCTGTCAGGGTCGCTTCGCGGTCGCGCGCGCGCCCATAAAGACTGGCGATGTGTTGCTGGTGGACCCCCCCTACGCCGCTTGCCTGATCGCCGACTTTTACGGTACGCACTGCTTGCATTGTTTCAAGAGGTAAGGGACTTTCCTTGTGTCAAAGAGTGTTTGTATGAAGATGCAGGTTTTTACGATAAACCGTTTCAATGTTTTTTTACATGAGTCACCACCTCACCATGTCGATGTGCAATTGCAAACAGAAAGTATTACACTATTTAACTCGCACTCATCTTTAACCGTCCTGAGAACCTGTATCTTATTGCAAGCACCCTGAGCCGCGATGTCCTCGTGATATCGAACATATCCTCACGTTCCAGGTTGGACGACTCTAAGACCGAAGCCCCCGTATGGTGTCCTAAGTGCTCCGGAGTCGCCTTCTGTAGTATTACGTGCAGGGACGTGGCTGTTTCTACGTATCATTCTTTTGAATGCCAGTTCTTAGATCTTTTTATAGGTAAGGAAAATGCTACTTGCAAAAAGTTTTATTACTATTTGGAACATTTTAAGCAATGAAGTTTGATGTAAGTATTCATGTTTCCTATTAAGATTATCATGACATGTGATCTATACAAGTGGTTGGCGTCCATTTCTAACAATTCTGTCTCTGCAAACAGGGTCTGGCATGTCAGTATTAAGTCACATAGCGTTGCGTATGGTCACGCAAGCCGGTCTCGACACTAGTTTATCAATACACGCCAAATATGTCTGCAATGAAGTCAAAACAGTGGAGGGCGCAGTTCTTAACGACATCGAAGGAGCCACGAAGAAATCCAAAATAAAAAGCAGAAAGGAAAGACTCAACAGGTCTAAGAAAGGAATCAAGAGTTTCACAGAAAAAAACTTTAAAGAAGAAGAGGAGGAAGTGAAAGCTGATGATAAAATGAGTATTGAAGAGAAGTTAGAGTTAAGAGCAGCTCAAATATACGCACTTTGTACTCATTCAGATGAGCGGAAAGCAGAAGATTTCTTGAAAAGGATTGTTATGTCACTATTCCTCACAGAATGTCTGAAGAAAGCAGGTTTCTTCAAAACATGTAAACAAGAAGACGTGAAAAAAGGTGAGTAAATGAAAATCCGATATTCCGTCACAATAGTCCGGGACAATCCTACTCGCGACACGACTAGTGAATAATTGGAGCTACGTGTTAAGAATAAGATCATTTATGTTGAAGTATAATTAGTCACGTGGATCTTAACTAATCACAATTTATTCAAATAGGTTTGCGACTCAACTAGACAACGTAGACCTTACGGAATACAAAGTACTTGAGTGACCTGTGCACAGATCATTCATAAATTTGTGGTGCCTATAAATTGCCTTCTATGAGGAATCTAGAGAAGGTTATCTGTGGACGTGAATTTCTTCACAAAATACATATCTTTATAAAGGGTCACTTGAAAGATGTCGTTTCACTATTTAAAACATCTTTAATATATGAGTCAGTACTGGAAACTTTCTTAGTAGGCATACGTTCTTTTTTTAAATGCTTCAAATCTTTCAAGGAATGCAAAAGAACTTTTATTAAGAGTACCAGGCGGCCGCGCGAACGGTCGCGTGTTCGACAAACATCGGCTTCGTAGAGGTGTTTCTGTCACTCATATCTGATCTATGAGAAAGTTTATTTATTTCCTTTCTCATTTCATCATTCCCTTCTCATTTCCCAGCCTGATTAGTATCCTTGAAACAGTATATTCAAAAGTACCATTTATTATTTAGCTACTAGTTACTGTATTAAAAAAAATATGTATATGTTTTGTAGTATTTAAGTTCTAACATGTTTTCTGGAAAATACATGTGTCCACTACAGAATACTGAAGACAAATTGTTCTGCAGTTCAGATTTGTGTTGCAACATTTGTAAAACCTCCGCATATACTTCGGGATAAACAAACATGTAGTTATGTTCTTGTTGTACATTTCTAGCACACCAGTCCATCGCGGAACTGCTAGTGCGGAACCTGCTGCTGCTGCAGTTCAACGCGCACGAGATGTACGAGACGCTGCGCGGCGTACACGCCTACAGCGGTTCCAAGCCGGTCTACATTGCTGTGGGCATCTTTCCCATCGGCGCGCTGTTCAACCACGAGTGCTACCCCAGCGCAGCGAGGTGAAAACATAACATAAGTGGTGCAGATTTTTGGGAGCTTTCTCACTATCAAAAGTGCTAATTCAAATCGAACCAATAAAGAAGTAACCTTGGAGTTTCTTGCCGGTTCTTCTCCATAGAAAACGACCAACCCGAACCGTGCACCTTCTCTCGGGCTTTTATAAGTGTCCATATTATGGCCTATGTGAAATAAAAATATTTTGATTTTGATTTTTGGAACAGAAGAGTTACCATGACATCTTATAGCTTATTCCTGTGTGAGAAAGACATCGTGCTAGACACCCTGTATAGCTCTGTCTCTTTCCCTCAGTGGAATAAGTTCTGTTTTAAGACGTCATGGTAGGGCAGCAGGAAAGCTTTTTGATCTGACATTCAATTTTAAAAATTTGTGGTCAACAAAGACATTTTTTACCTATAGATAAGCTTTTGAAACAAATGTGTCGAAGTAATGCCTTGCAACGAATACACTAGAACTAGACGGGCAAGAAAAGTTGTAATGTCTAATATATCTGGTCGATTTAAAAAAAAACTCACACAGAGATTTTTAAATAAGAAATCTCTAAATAATATAAAACAAATAATGGTAACCCACGAAACGCTTTGCTATCCCTTCACTACCAGTACAAAGGCAGCTTGATCTAATGTTTGTTTCTTCAGATACTTCGAAGGTCGCAACATCGTGCTTCGCGCGACGCGGCCGCTGGCCCCTGGCGACGTGGTGGCGGAGAACTACGGCCCCCACTTCATGATGAGGACTCTTAAGGAGCGGCAGAGGTCGCTGGCGTCGCGCTACTGGTTCAGATGTGACTGCGTTGCCTGTAAGGAGGACTGGCCTCTCTTGAAGCTCATGAGTGGTGACACGCCGCCCTACATCAGGTGAGGCAGATTGGAAGACTCGAGTATGAGCCGTTCTTTCTTAAAGCGTGATTCTGATCAGTAAAAAAACAGTGCTCAAAGTAATTTACTTATTTATTTTATTATTTATTGTTCTACAAAAAAATTATATACATTGTTTAAATAACACTGAACCCCACACTAGGATACTGTCTCGTGGAGTTCAGCTTTTTTCTTTAGTTTCAATTTTTTTTTCTACTTTGCCCTACACTACTATGAATTTCTCCTGTATCGTGGGTGCCTTTATAAACATTTAAACTCACATACACAAACAGCCAGACCCGAAACAACTATTTTCAGGTCATGCAAATATTTGTTCAGTACGATAATCGAACCCGCGACATGCGGCGCAGCAGTCGATCACTCAGCCACTGCGCTAACCGTGTCGTCAAATTTGTTATAGGTCAAATATAGGTTCAGCGTTCCTGTTTAATATTTTACCTATTATGTTAACTTTCCAGATGCCCAAACATTGCCTGTACGGGTAAGTTCCGAGCCAACCTGCAGTGCCTGCCCAACCGCTGCGCCAAGTGTTCGACGCCCATCAACCGAGAGCTCGTCAAGATCAACATGGAGACCGTTAACCGTTGTGTCAAGCAATATCAGGTGCGTAGCGGAAACAACTTAAGTACTTGATAGTTCCAACAAATAATGGTCATCCTTTAGACTTGGCTCTCTTGGCTATTCAAGCAATACGAACAATTAAATGCCGTAAGTTTTGTTTGATTTTATCACAACGCCATCTAGCCATTCGCCGTGGCATAACTTAGGGATCTAGACTTCTAAAATTTTGCTGCTTGGTTATAAATAGGTTGCTACGCCTCTGTTATCCCTTGAAAATGTACTCGTACTCGCGTACTCGAGTAATGGAGTAATATGACGGAAGCACGGGGCACGGGGCGACATTTTTATCATCAAAATTATCAATTACAGATGGTCCATTATAACTCCTGAATAGGTTTCTAAAATCCTAATCTATAATATAAAAATGAATCGGAAAATGTGTTGGCAAGCGCATAACTCAACAACGACTGGACCAATTTTACCAATTCTTTTTTTTAATATTCGTTGAAGTCCAAGGATGGTTTATACGGCAAGTAAAAAAAAGCTAATGGCAGTATAGGTTTTTGTGTAGTTTAGGTAGGTAGGTAGAAAAATTGCATTGCAACGCATGCCGGGCACAGCTAGTACTATACATATCTATATAACGTGTTTCCAACCCTTCTAGGAAGGTGCTAAGCTGATGGATGAGGAACGAACAGAAGAAGCAATCACTGCGATGTGTGGGGCCATCGACCTGTTCCACGAAATCGCGCGGCCACCGCACCGCGACACGCACCTGGCGCAGGAGGCGCTGCGCTCGTGCTTCGCGACTGCCGGCAACGTGCACGTGGTACGGGAGGACCCAGAACCCAGTGCTGACAGCAAAATCTCTTCAAAGACAGATTGATTGTAACCTTCAGAGAGAAGGCAACGCCAAGGTGGCATTCTAACAGCAATGACGGTGATGCAAAATTCATAATGTGTTGCATTGACGTAAACTAGCGACAAACTGATGTCAATCCTTCTGAAAGTCATTGTAGAAAGACGAAACGCTCGGTAAGGGTCTATTGTCCAAGCCCACGGTATCCAAATTGGATAACGAAGTCGGATATTGACAAATATGGGACGTTATCTTGGTTGTACTCTTAACAAAGGGGACTGACCATTCTTGTGCTAATTTCAAATGAGGTCCCTAATCATTTCTAATTAAAATAACAAATATGGGTTCTAAACCGCACGATTTACAATAGTGCAGTTCCTGTTTGTCTAAACGAGCCCTTACCCATTAACAAATAAACCGTTAGTGTGATTCCAGTGATTACATCACCAGCCCTAAACTAAAACTAGGCATAAAATATCGCAAATATTCAATAATTTGTATTTTAAATTATTGAATTTAAATAAAATAAATTCAAAATACACAAATTTCTTCAAGTTATTTTTTGTTGGACTTTGTGCTAATGTTAAACTGTGTGAGCATAATTAGGTGCGATTGATGAATGGGGTTTTAATGAAGGCAAAACGTATCTCGTCGTAACGAGGAAAAGTCCTGTATTATTATTATCGTATTAACGAAACTTTCATAAAAAAATATTTATTTTTTATGTTGACTTGTTATTTCTCCCAAAACATGTTTATAATGTTAAGAGTGTTTAAAATAAAACCCAAAACATATAGTCTATTTTTTATTTCATGCATATATCACATTTCAATTTAGAACAGACCGGGTATTTATTTTTACTATAACCTACACAAGAAAAGCTGCAGCGAAAGATTTTACACAAGCAGTTCGCCTTTAAATAATACTACGTGCGCAGTCCTCTTCTGAGAAAAACAGTCTTAACAACAAGAAAGCGTGTCTACCGAACTATAATCTCTTGATTTGGTGCTCTTTTATTCTTGATGTCCTAGTCAGTCGTAGAGATTTTATGACTAGTTGATCATACGTAGTTACTTAAATAATAATTAAGCCAAATGTCTTGAACGCATTTCTGCATTTTAAAACTTATTGAAAGGGACCTTGCATGACGTATTACTTGTATCGGTTCGCATTATGTTACTCCGTTGGAACACAGTGAAGGTTCTCCTAACAAAGACTACAATATAAACTTCAATGGGCCGATTTAAACATTATCGATATTTCTTCTGTGTCTTTGAAAATTACACATCAAAGAAGGCTTTACAGGTGCACTCCTGCACTTCGTCGCCTTCTCCTTCACCAGTGCTGGAGACAGTTTTCCTTAAGGTATCCACTTGTCCTTGGAGTCCCATGATGCGGAGCTGCGCTTGCTCGAAGTTGTCGTTCAGGCGTTTGATCTGGCACTTCATGCGACATTGTAACTGTAGTGGAAAAAGAAAGTCAGACAGACGACATGACAGACTTCGTTTTATAAATGCCCATGTAGGCAATGTGAAATAAAAATATTTTGATTTTGACAGCACATTTAGAAATTTTTAATATCTCAATAGCTGTACTGCCTTTTATTTATTCCGACTACATGGCGGGGACGACTATAATATAGGATATGCTAAGTAGATCATAGTTAAGAAAACTTATTTTCACCCATTTATCGGAGCTTTGAAGCGTGCTTTTTTGCGGATGGGAAATTTTGAAATAATCCCCCGCTCTGGCCGAAGCGGGAAACCCACCCATGTTGCTTCTATTGTGTTCCTTTATGTTCCGGGGCCGCGGTATCTCTTTCGAATAACCCGCCACCCCGGCAGGTGGTGGCCCTGTCTGGCCCCTCTACTTTGCTGACATCTGTTTCAGACGCGCGTGGAAAACTAATGTGCCATCGACACGGCCTGTCGTGAGCTACCCATTACTCACAGTCCACAAGCCCGCATCTACGGTGGTCGTGAGTCAAAAGGAAGTGACCGCTTCCCATTCCCTCTCCCTCTCCCTCTGGACCATGGGCTAAACCAGGGCCGGATACGAGAGATCGCCGATCGCCTCTAAGTCGGGCACGGCGGTGCTCCGCCCGCGCTTGGCAGACCACCACAGTGTGGTCCACCATGCCTTCAAGGCGATCGTCACCAAAGTGACACCCGGACGTTCCCTCCCACCCGGTTATCAGAGCCATTAAAACGATCTAAATACAAAACACGTACCTCTTCCCGCTCTTTCTCAGAGGTCTTTACTTGAGCTCTGCAGGCAGCTATCTGTCTTTCCAACTCTGCTACAGTGGTCTGCATACATCTGTCACAAATTAAAAACAAATGTCACGTCATAATTTAAAATTGACTTTATCCTATCAATATACACTAGACAACTGTCGTTTGGCTTACTCAATCTAAAAGAGCAAGTCGTAGTGGCAAAGTGTGAAGATATTGGGAAGAAGATTGGGAATCTCTTGTGACCCCTGATATTACAATAACACTGTATGCAGGACACGCTAGTATTATATTTTCTGTGCCGGACACAGTACATATAAAACCCCTTTTTTGCTCGATCATAACGATTTCACAAAAAGGTTTGTTGGATTATTGTTTCTCTTAATAGTTTGTTAGACTTTTGTCTAAAGGTCCCAAGAGCGACTGTTGAGCAGGAGGGTTTGTTACTGGGAAAAGTGTTACTGGGTTGATCTATTAGAAATTTCTCAGTGGCTGCAATGAAGTCTGCTTTCGTGTGCAGTTTCTGTGAATAAGCTCTCTCGTGGAACTTTAACACGAATGGGGGAATTAGGGTATACGACTAGGTACCTACTCTTCTACCTAATTCATTGGAGAATGCTGGTGATATGCAATGTTGTATGTTACTCACTTGCGGATGGTCTCGGTACGCTCATTAGCTCGTTGGAGCGCACGCGCTGCCTCGTCGCGGGCGCGATCTAACTCGCCGCCGATCTGTGCGCACTCGTGCATCTTCTCGTGCAGACGCTTTTCATTGGCCAGCACAGATTCCTCCATGTGGATCACATTCGACCTAAAATTGAAAGAAGATTAATAATCAAGACAATAAGTTCGGAACGGACTTGGGACGCACCGAGGTGGAAAGTGCGTAATAGGAAAAGAGGAGGCATATACTCATGAAATGATAATATTTTGGTGAAGATGAAAGCAGCCTATGAAAAGCTTTGGTGAGATTGAACCTGAAGTAATATTTTCAAAAATCTCCAAACTGACGAGCTTTTATTTAACCATTTTGTGCTACTGGCGTATCACATCGTTCAACCTAGAAATGCTATTGCTAGCTCCAGAGCTATTTGCAATAGTACCGACTATAATATACATATATATTATACACAGTCATTACTCCGGCATCTGACACTGATACTGTTACTGACCCTGCGTCATCCCACTGCTGGACAAAGGCTTCTTCCCCATGACTTGCAGTTGTTTCAATCCAGGACTTATGTGGACAACTAGTCGTTGGTTTACTATAGTACATTATTTATTACTCATTGGTATCCAAAACTAGCCTAATGTGTGTGCCATCTTATATTACCTGCTTGTCAAGTAGCGACACAACTTCTTCTTCTATTCCAATCGCTTTCCCGCCATGAAGTAATTCATGGCGGAAAAGCAATTAAAAAAAACCGTTACACAGGAAGTAGATGACCATCTATTAGTCCTTGGCTCATGTACTCACTTGAGGCGCTCGATGTCCGCCTTGAGCGCGACGTTGTTCTCCGTGAGCTGCGATATCCTCTGCAGCAACATCTGTTGCTGCTTGTCATCTTGCGTCTTGTCAACCTTCTCCACCGGTTTTATGCTGTTGTGCAGCAGTATGTGCACCTGCACACAAATATTTTAGTTTATCTTTCACATAATGATGCGGTAATGACCGCCAACTTTTCCCAAATGATATTAAATCAGGATATATTGATGTATGCTAATGCTTTTCAAAAAAAATGTGCGAAATTTCTAATATTTGACACATGAATTAACTTTTCATGTGTCAAATATTATTTTCTATTGCCTAAATAGGATAGTCTCGCCGACAAAATATGTTACTTCTAAAAAGCATAAAATTAAAGGAAACCACATCAAATTCCGCATGTTACCTTCTCCCTCGCACAGTTTAGTTCCCTGGCGAGCTGCTCGGCGTTGTGCTCGGCCAGCGCCTGCGACTGCTGCGCGTCCTTCAGACGCATCTGGGTCGCCTTCAGCAGGTCTGGGATCGGCGCCAGCTCTTGCAGCTTCTCTTGGAACTTTATCTGAGGTTAATTAGACAGAATTCTTCTTATTATACACTCCTTATTATGTGTATACATAAGTCAGCTAAGCAGTTATAGGACGCAGACTTGAACATATTTGAAAAATAGCGAGGTAGATGATGATGGCACGAAACAAACAGTATAAAATGTAATAATGTTGTAAAGGTTTGATCGTAGTTCCATGATAACCTTTGGATGGATTGCAGAGAGTCTGTGTTAAGTAAGTCCTCGAGTCACTACAGTAACCCTTTCAGCTTTCAGGAAGCACTTAATACTGTTTTTGGAAAAATGTTTAAACAGGTTGCATTGTTTTCCATCAAAAGTACGTTCCGCAAAATTCTAAGTATCTTGTAAGCTGCGCAACTCTTCTGCTTCACCACTCACACAATAATGCTGGTATTGTTAAATTAATCCAGGGATGCGAAATCTTACCTCTCAAGGGAAGGCAAAAACTTTTCAATAATCAACTGCGACGTTAACAAAATTTAAATAAATGCAAAATGTTATGGATCGCGTTAACGTAAAATAGATAAAAAAGATCTACAGATGCGGATTTTGTCAATTATCATAGTTTTTAGTTAAGTCTACTTTCGACACTGTACCTTGACTTTCTGTATCTCTAGATTGATTTGTTCGCTGATTCTACTGTTGTCCATATCCATCATATCCATTTGGCGACGCTGCTCTTCGACTAGTTGTTGCGCTTGTAGATACTGAGGAAAAAATTGACGTTGAACTAGGACAGGAGCTATACCTACATAAACTAAGGTTGTATGATCAAAGGACTGGGTTTCATCAAGACGTGGTATAACAGCACCAGTTTGTAGAATCTTGGCGGCACAGGTTTTATACCGTACAGTGTGGTAGTCGCAGCATAGTGCCACTACCCATGTCAAAGCTTCGTGATCCATGCAAAACGAATGACCGTAGATGGATTGGTTGAACGTTTGACGGGCCTGTTGGTCGAGTGGTTAGTGGTCCTGACTGCTGAGCCGGAGGTCGTGGGTTCGATTCCCACCCAGGACAAACTTTGTGTGATGAGCATGATTGTTTGTTCTGTGTCTGGGTGTGATTTATCTATAATATGTATGTGTTTATAAATTATATAAGTATGTATATCAGTTGTCTGGTTACCATAACACAAGCTCTGCTTAGCTTGGGATCAAATAGCCGTGTGTGAGTTGTCCCAAGATAATTATTTAAAATTATAATTATTTATTGGTGGCCTTACAAATTCAAAGGAAACAACAAGTGTTCTGGCAACCACAGTTGAACTATAGAAATCAATGGGAATATGCAAGCAATGCAAAACTTCTTTTTTATATCATATCATGAAGCATTTAAGGCGCGGTAATAAGCTAATCTTTAGGTATTCGCGGACGTGACGCTAGCTGCATACTGGGCATGGTTTGACACAAGTACACGACAGTATTGCATCGAAAGAATAGAAATAAGGTCGAAAATATTTCGGTGTTTGATTTTATTTGAATATCATGTCCGCCAAAATGTAGGTCATTTCGCAGTTTTTATTGAATATAAAAAAATACAGCTCCGTGTTTGAAAAATTTTAGATATCTCTTTAGTCTATACAATTTTCTGTGTTATAGATATAAAAAAATATGATGGTTGTCGCTGAAAAAATTGAGAATTTCGAGGCGAAAAATTGTTTTCTTGGTCTTTTTAAACATTTTTTTTTTCGTAGTACTAGACCACTTTTGTAAACTTATTTTGTTTAACTCTTTACTTTATGTATTGAACTATACACGGTAATTTTTTTTGGCTAGTGGCATGTACAGATACGGCTAACTTTGCGACGAAAAACTAGACGTTTTACGAAGTGTTTGCTTTGTACAGCGCCTTAACATAGATGTGGACCGCATCGTCCGACATAATGCGACTAGTGACGTCAAATTCCATGTGTCAAAGAAACACTTTTATTTGAAATGTAGGTACTTACATTTTATTATAATATTGTGATTGCATTTTATGTTCGAAAAAAATTTATTCAATTCGTATATTTATTTAATTAGGAGCTTAAAATGAAGATTTAAAAAGGCAAATAATGGTAAATGTCGTTACATCATGTCCACAACAGTCACAAGCGTTTGAAAATCGTAAAAATGTAATTTTATTTTTTTGCTACAACCTGCAGTTGAAATTAACTTTTGATATTTTTTTGGGTTGTTGGTACTGTTTTTCATTGATTAAATCATTGATAAAAAAAAAAAAATACTTGCATATTCCCTGCTGTGAAATATGAAGCTAGAATTGTTTGATAAGCTCTATCTCTAACCTTGACCCTGTAATCCTGCAGCTGATCATTCTGCTCCTTCATCAACGTCCTCAGTTCCTCTATTTCCTCCCGGGCCTCCCTGTAGCACTGCTTTAGAGCCCTGACGCTGGTCTCCTGTTCGAAAGCCTGCTCCTTGGTCCCGAGCAGCATGTTGGTGTGGGTCGCGAGCCCTTCAAACTTCATCTCCAGCTCTCGCAGCTTGTTTTGAACCTCTCTGTGCTGGCATCGCTCCTTCTCTAACTCTTCCTTCTTCTTCAGCAAGTCTGCCCGAAGCATCGCACACTGCACAGTACGAGTGTGTTAGTTATCTTAGTTTTGCGTTATTTTTAGCTGGATATAACAGAATATTGAGCTACAACTGCCTGTCTGTCTGTGAAGGTGTTGATTATAATAGTACGCTGAGAAAAGAAGCACCAACTGTAGGTCCAATAAACCGCTTGAACTAGAAGCACTGTCATAAAAATAAAGGAGCTGTTAAAATCAAATAGTTTTCCAGATACATTTTCTCTTTAATGTTAGTGAATAACGAAGAAATAGTCAAGGACCTTATTTGACTGGCTTATACTTGGAAGAATTTGAAGGAATGTCAAATGCAATATGTATTTTTAATGTTAAGCGTGTTTTACACCAATGCCTAAAACCTATCAAAAAGCTTTTAAAAAATACGTAGACATGCGTTTTAATTTTCGTACTCCTCTCATCAAACCTTTTAAATTGATGTCCTTATCATGGGAGTGCATAAAACGTAATTAGTCCGCCATTTTGGATTTAGAATGACGTTATTTTATTTACCATGCATTGTCCTCCAAATCCGACCTAACATCGCACGGGAGCAATGTAGGTACTAATATTATACCTACATATAATCTTATTTTTGAATTACTCTATCTATAGCTGAAAACTGCATTTAAATCGGTTGAGCAGTTTAAAAGATCTAAGCAAAGAGACACTTACTCCGGAAAACCGACTTTGCATACATTTAACTTAAACAGTATTTAATTAATCTCAGTTTGTTTTAAAGGCAATATTATAAAGCCTTGATATTAACTTTAGGGCATGACTCGGGTTTTAATGACGCACGACTCGTCTTTGAAAGGCTAGTCAAGCCCTAGTAAGATGTTAGCATGTTCTAGCACATCTAGAGAGCTAAGGACAGTCTGACGCTAGTACGGTACCTCGGTCACTTTCTGCTTGAAGTTTTCTTCCGTCTGTTTCAGCTGGAAGCTCAGTTTTACTACTTCTCTTTCAGCAGGAGTCTGTGGGTGTAAACATTGAGTAAACGCATGTAAGATGAAGGCACAACTACTTTATATGTTCACAACACAAGACCTACACAGTGGCACTCAAACTGCGACGACATTGATGTAAAGGTATGGGACTGTCTGGTAAGCCACCGAAGAGCTTATGCCAATCCTGTTCATACCCAATAAAGAAAAATAAAGCGCCATTATAGCATTTGTCACCTGTCAGGGGCTAGGGTACGTAGACGAAATACAGAGTCAATTGATTTCGAAGTGACAAGAAAGCTTTGATGTTGTGAAAAGTCTTCACAACATTCTTACCGGTGGTGCGGTAGACGAACATGGCGCTGGGCAAGGAGGGCACACACCACACTGGAAAGACACAAAGAATGGTTAAATCAAATAATAACACAAAAACATTTTATAACAACAATCAATTTCAGCACAGAGATACTTACAGCTCTCGCCAGGGGCGGCACCGGCGGTCCGGGCTGAAAACATAAAGCATAATGTAATCAGTGAGGTGACGGACCGTAGAACGTACCTAGACTTCTGATCCTACATTCCTTCATTAAGCGGAATCCCAAGATCTGTATCAGGTTGTCGCTGTAACATATCAGGGGCCGACAGGGGCCGTTGTCATCCATATTTTTGATATTGAGTTGGTTCAGATCCATCCAATTTATATTTACACACTTGTTAAAAAAAATAATGAAAACTTTTTATTCGAGAATGTAAAATATGAATCATGTGTCGGATCAATCTCGATCTTGGGTCGTTTAACAGATTCGTTATAAATTTTATTGTAAACGTACATATCTCTCAATCAATCAATTAATAAGTCACAAAAATAAAACAAACTTAAATACTACCACAATACTGACGAAACTAAATCCATTAAAACCCGGTCTAAAAGAGGATAATCAAATATAGAGCTAGAAAAAAGTGTCCCATTTTTATCGGTCACAACTCCGAGCAACAACTGAGTAATTTAAAAAGAAAAACAAATAAATAAATATCAGTTTTTTTAGGTAACACTGAGGATAAGTAATAAGTATACGCAAAGCTACCGGTGGTCCAAAGCAGATGTTAGCGGCGGCGCCGGCCGAGGCGGGGCACGACTTCACCCCAGCAACACCCTTCACCTGTTGCATGTCCATCTTGACGTGACGGACTTCTAGCTCCAAGCCAAATAGTTGCTTTTCCTGAGACAAAAACAAAACTCGTAACAATCAAGGGGTTATGTGAGGATAATGTTGTGAAGAAAGTTTTGTGGCTGGGTTTAAGAGTAGAGCAATACCAAAGAAATGATGCATGGACTGTGTGAAAGATGATCTGGCAAGAAAGTGACTGATGAAATGACGTATAGAGTAATGCAGTATGGAGGAAGAAGACATGCTGCGCCGACCCCGAATAATTTGGGATAAGGGCAGGAGAATAAATACCAGTGATCCATAGGCACCGACAGGTGCCTATTTTCGCGTCTCGTTATCAGTATGACAATACTGCCGCCAAAAAACGTGACGCGAAAAAAGCTGTTAACTGAAAACGAGTTGTTTCAGTGGTGCAAGCCGTTGACAATCAACTATTAGTATTTAGGTAACTCTTATGACAGGAGACTTGTGAATTTTAAACGTTTCTTGAAGGACGAAACTGACAACAGCTAGCCACTTCCCCGTTGCCAGCTAGCTACAATCCCGTCGATAGCTAGCCACTGCGCCGTCGACAGCTAGCCACTGTCCCTTTGATAGCTAGCCAATCCCCCGTCGAAAGTTGGGCAGTTGCGTTTCAAAAGGTAATGTTATACGTACTAAATCTTCTGTGGAAGTCTTATAATTCTCTAATTTGTTTATAAGTTCTTGCGCATGAGCAGCATCGACAGATTTTTCGTTCTGAAAACAATGTTTGAAATCATTCCCGAGCTTTAATTGTCTACCTCTACGTGTTTTCAATAAGGTTTCCCACAGCAGTCAATTTTCTTCTTTGTTTACACAATTAGCCGATATTCATTATTCCAAGGATTCAATTTATATTTATGGAAGGAAAGGGGGTACACCTTTTATTTTTTTATTTTTACGGACGAGCCATCATCAAATAATTCCGTAAGTAGGGGAGAGTGTCAGACTTTTACAGACTAAAACCCACCCATATTTGCCCTTAATGTTCCGGGGCCGTGTCATCTATTTCGAACAACTCGCAACCCTGGACAACTCGCAACCCTGGACAACTCGCAACCCTGGACAACTCGCAACCCTGGACAACTCGCAACCCTGGACAACTCGCAACCCTGGACATCTCGCAACCCTGGACAACTCGCAACCCTGGACAACTCGCAACCCTGGACAACTCGCAAGTACACTTTGACCCTACGGTGAGACAAAACCATATCAAAACGATAATAAACCAAAATACACTCACATCGTCATATTATTGCCATTTAAAGCTTTAATAAAATATAAGAATAGTAAATTATATTTTGTTGTATATATTCCTATTTTATTAAATTATGTGTATCAACTCTATAAGAAATGTATATGTGTAAACAATTTTTGGTTAACCTAAATAAAATAAATAAATAATGTGTAATATTGTGTGTGTTACAGGGTAATGTAAAATGTAGTAATCCTATATAAATAAATATTATTGTACTAATTGCTTAAGTACTTAAATTATTCCAACTTACTTCTTCACATTCAATTATTTCTTGTTGGCATCTGGAATCTTTGATCATCGCAGACGCATCGCCCTGCAAATAAAACTAAACTAATAAAATCCTTTAATCCTTACTAATATTATATATGTAAGCGAAAGTGAGTTTTTTTGTTTGTTTATTTTTTTTGTTACGTCTTTACGCTTAAATGGCTAAACCGATTTTGATGAATTTTAGTACAGAGATAGTTGGGACTCTGGAGACGGACATAGGCTATTTTGTAAAAAAAAAAGTTAGAAATGAGAAAGAAAGAGGGAAGAAAAGGGAAAACTTAGCTTTGCTATTACAATAAATCAGGCCCTAGGGCAAAAACTACAAGTAGCAGGTACCTGCAAATCAGGAAAGAAGAACTGTATTACCCCGAATTAAACGCGAGCGAAGCCGCGGGCAAGAGCTAGTATAAGTATAAACAAAATAAATACTAATTGATTCAATCAGTAGACACAAAAAGGTGCGGGCAGACGTGCATTCTTGTATACAAGCCTCAAAAACTATTATATATGTATATTGAGGGCCAGGGATCAGAGGACCCTCGACAACTACCGCGATAGTGTACCGGTGGCATGCACTAAGTAAGCTCAGCATGAGGTTCCAATCACAGGTCGAGCAAAGTGTTTTACTTAAGTTTTTTTCAGTTTGACTTTGGTTTTAATAACATCTTTGTCTATTATTTCGGAGATTTAGCATTTATTCTATTCTCTAATCACCTCCGGATTGTTTTTATCTAATTTCTCATGCAATAAAGAGTTCTCTCTATTCATAAGCTTCAATTCTCCTTGCAGCCTCTTGATCTGAGCTCTGCAAGTCTCCAGATTCTGGTCTTTCGTCATCAGCTCCTTGTACAAAATATACCTGCAAGTACATACCTTAATTTATCCATAGCTTGTGATTTTTAATTTGTAGGAACTTAAAATTGCATGTTTTGTGAGTTTTTAAAATAATGTGAGCAATGGTTTGTTTGATTGTTATGACATCTTGATTACAGTTTCTATTTTTGAATATTTTTTGACAGATGCCTTCAGTCAATTTCATATGCGATTAAAAACTCTGTGGGCGATGTAATATAGTCGTAAGAGGAGTTTAGATTTTATTATTGTTCAAATCTACAGTACAAATTGCACTGTAGATTTGAACAATAGTTTATAAAAAGGAATAATTCGTATATTTGTAACGAATATGCTTCGCAACTACTGGCCGATTTTAACAAAAATAGAAACCGAAATTATAAAAAAGTAACATATGGGAATATTTATTTTCAAAAATAATTGTGATCCTTTATATAATTGCAACAATGTATAAACCTAAATTAGCAAAATTTTACCTGACTACACTGACAAAACTTTTAATTCATAATCCAAATACTTATTATTAGCTATTAAAAAGTCCGCGAGGTTATGTGTCTAACTATGTATTATGGTTAAGTCACAATGGCCGGTTTTTGTTAAAATTATTTAATCTAAACACGGGTGAAATCGAATGGTGGTGTAACTGTTATCATAATATTAATCCTTGTCTATTTAAATGGTATAATAATTAACAAGCACAATTTTCGTTTTCGTTGCAACGCTAAAATTAAGAAACATATCGCTATGTATTATTAGTACCTATACAACTATTACACGTTCAATTTCGTTGTGCTGCATTCTCGAGCCTGTTTATAAAGAAAGATTTGTGATTTCACGCTATAACCCACAGGAACTTTTTTTTACATTCTTCAACTGAATGAAACGAAATTTAAATCTTGTATTAAACGCACACTATGTAGGCAAGCATATTATAAGTTGGGGGATTATATTGATGATAAAAATGCTTGGCTTAATGCTGGTCCTGCTCCACAAGAATAGGGGTAAACTCATTGATTGGTATCCGAAGCTATAGTGGAAGCTGCAGAAGATTGAAAGACTATCTTTGCAATGTATAGAATCAATTCTCTAGTATTGTATAATTATTAAGCCCCTAAGTGAATGCTATGTATTATTATTGACTTGACGAAGCCCTGGTGGTTGATAGTGTCATGCTCACTTAAATGTCTCGCTGATGGTGGCGGGTGTGTCGGGTCATTTAGCTCCCTTCAAAATGGTCGAGCTGAATGGGGCTGATCCATACGTCATGTTTGTGAACGGGCGCTGTCAGTTGGGACTGGTAATTTTTTAGCTACCACGGTTCATTTTTAACTTATTTAAATTTAAAAATAATTTTGCTTTTTATTTACTCTGGACGCTCTTACTGTGCACGTCTTTCTACATCGTTCTCACATATTTGTATAATCTCAACATGAATGATGTAAATACAATTTTGTATAAATATTATAATTTAAAAGAGTGTCCATGGAGTTTCTTGCCCATTCTTCTCCATAGAGATCAACCCTTTGGAATGGGCAACTACAGTACTTTCACAAGTTATTATGCCTTGTGACCGGGACTGTAGATTAGTTTTGTTTTTTGACATTCAAAAGTGCCTGTAATGGTCTAATTGAAATAAATGGTTTTGAATTTTGAATTTTTTGAACGAGGCAGTTATTTAAACTAGTATCTACTCTGGGAAAACTGCCCACTCGACATTCAAATTGCCGTTGACTGCATCTTTAGAGCAACAGTCAGTATGGTCAATTCGAAATATGGTTCTTTGGAAATCCTATTACAAAATAAGTGCCTCATAATATGAGTCAAATGAGCTATATGATAGGGCTCGTGTTGGAACAGTAGAAGACCTTTGTTACTCAAGTGCTGTGACGGGTGGGGTGATTTGAGTCTATACTGGAGATTTTAGGCAAACACTTCTTGTTATCGCCAAGGCAACACATGCCGATATCGTCAAGGCTTGCTTTAAATCATCTATTATATGGAATTCAATACCCTTGAGAGCACATTTATAATGAACAATCATGACAGTGCCTATTCAGAAAAGTTACTTACACTCGTAGTGAAAACTACTTAAGAGTGAAAAAGTTACTTGCAATTTCCTTTTAATTATCTAAAAAAAACTTAGTTCCCATCAAACAGTAATAGGTAATTTTCGTCAGGTGAAAAATGCCTTTTCAGAGTTTTCTCATTTTTGATTTCATTACTGGGTCTCCATTTATCAAATCCTACTCTAATCGTGAATGCTTGTGTTATTATTAAGTAAATAAATAACTAGCTGCCTTACTCGGTTTCATTCGCATCTTAAGTTGCGTCCCGTGGGTAGTAGCGTGATCTCGTATAGCTTATGTTATTTCCTGATAATTTTTTTATAAGTTATTACTACAAAAATTATATGGTTACGGTGTAAGGGGAAATATCCTAAAATTGATAGAATCATATTTAACTGATAGAGTTCAATGCACCGAAGTCTCTCGATTATGTCCTACAACTAAATTAGAAACCGTATATTTTTCAAAACAAAGATGCATTAAATATGGCGTACCCCAAGGTGGCGTGTTGGCACCACCGCTTTTTTTGATCTACATCAACGATCTCCCAAAAATAATTCAGCATAAAATGGTTCTTTTTGCAGACGACAGCACAGCCATAATAGAATGCAATGATATAAATAATTATGAAAATGAAATTAATGAATCTCTAGCTAAAGTAATAAACTGGCTTGATGACAATAATTTGAAAATTAATTTAAGTAAAACCAACATAATGCAATACCATCAACGTCGTGAAAATAATAACATTAATGTCACTTACGAAGGCAACCAAATACAGGAAGTTGATAATGCAAAGTTTTTAGGAATCACCATTGACAATAAATTGACTTGGAATACTCATACTGACATAATATGTAAGAAATTAAGTAAATCCGCATATGCACTATATCAACTCTCAAAAAAGGTTAATATTGAGACATTGCTAACAGCTTACCATGGACTTGTAGCCTCTGTTATACGATATGGTATTATTTTCTGGGGGCAGTCGGCTAATAGGGAGGTTGTATAATTTAGGATACAGAAACGCTGTGTGCGGTCTATGTGTGGTTTAAAAACGACGGATAGCTGTATCCCATATTTCAGACAACTAAAAATATTGACACTGCCAGCGATGTACATACTTGAAACAGCACTATTTGTAAAAAAAAACCCACACTTATTTACCAGCCTATCTGAAGTCAGACGAAATCCATTGCGTACACAATATCACAATAAACTTTGCAATGTTAAATGTAAAACCTCCTTAATGCGTAAAAGCTTTTTTGGCAACGCTCCAAAAATTTATAATAAAAAAAACCGACTTCCAAAAATACTAAAAAGCAAAAAATAACTTACTCAATTTATAACACTATCCTCTACTTACCTACTAACTACTTATTCTTTCCGCTTACTGCTTGGTTTGAAGTCGGTGCCAAGACACAGCATAATTAGCAAACCTACAATAAACATTATACAAAAAAGTAATTAGCGCCATCTATAATGAAAAAGAAATATCACGTGTTGTGCTATTAAACGCTAGATGGCGTTGTGACGTGACGTCATATTTTTGAATAGCGGTGTTTAGATTCCATGACTCCATGATTTAATAAGGTCAACAAAAATTTTGGCATAAATTGCATTTAAAATTCTAAATTTTAGACGCATGCTCTTGGTTTATGCTACGATTTAGTTCTTCAATTTAGCACATTTTAGAGTTATCAAGATATATGGCTTGGCACCGACTTCAAACCAAGCAGTAAGCGGAAAGAATAAGTAGTTAGTAGGTAAGTAGAGGATAGTGTTATAAATTGAGTAAGTTATTTTTTGCTTTTTAGTATTTTTGGAAGTCGGTTTTTTTTAACGTAGTTTTTTTTATTTTTTGCTTTTTAGTGTATGATTTAAAAAAATATAGATCCCTTGAAACGGGGACAGAAAAAAAAGCTCGTCTTCATAGTAATGCTTCGCGTAATGCTATTTCACGTTCTTTAGAAACACAGAAAGATCGTAAAGAACTTTTATTGGCTATTATATATACCATCAATGCTGTGGACGAGTCACGAGAATCGTCAACTTATGGTAAGCGCCCTCCACATAATGTCATTCCTGCGGATGTTAATAACTGTGGAGGACTATTACATAGCATTAAAATAGGTGTAGGCTCAAGGGTGATGCTAAGGAGAAATATGGCAGTCTCAGATGGTTTAGTCAGCGGAGCAATGGGTGTTATCAAAAAAATTAAATGGCCAGCTCTTTGTCGAGATCAATTAGAAATAGGAGAACACCTAAGCAGTGTTAATGGGTCCACCCTTTATAGCAGAAGTTTTTATATCATAATTTAATTTTGCATAACAACGGATAGCATAAACTTCATTTCGCGTATTCGAAAATTGTTTGGCAGACACTCATTTATCCTACTTACATTCAAAACTCATAATTTTGTAAATCAGAATCATCTCTTGACATAAATTTCATATCCATAATATTTAAAAAGTAGAAACATCATATCGCAGAAAGTTCATAGTCAGAATCGTCTTTTGGCATATATTTCATATCGATAATCATTAAACGGCAGAATTGTCACGTCGCAGAAAAATTATAGTTAGAATCATCTTTGTCATTATTTGTTGTCATTTATTTTAATTATTTAAATCTTTAAAATAATGTAATTTGTTTTAGTTATTATTTAATTGACTTTTAAATAAGCTCATTTATTTTAGTTATTATTTAATTGAGTTTGAAATAATTTAATTTATTTAGGTTATTATTTAATTGAGTTTGAAATAATGTCATTCATTTTGGTTATTATTTAATTGAGTTTGAAATAATGTCATTTATTACAATAAGTAATTATCCTAATCTAAATAGTTCAGTTCCGGGTAACCTACTAAACAATCTCTTTTTTCTATTAATGCAAGTCGTTTCTGCGAGGTCACAGTTTTAACCTAACCTAACCTAGCCAATTCTGCCATCTGCATAGTATGCCAAGTGAAATTATACCAAATAATCATCGCTCTAAATGGACATAATGCTAAACGGAATTATGCGAAATTTTCACTCTGCCAATCGTAATTACTAAATGTCATTCTGCCATCTTAAACGTATGCCATTGTAGATTCGAAGTTTTAAACATTATGCGAAATGATAATTATATCAAATAATGTTTATGCATTTAAAATGTTCGTTTAAAGAACATTATGCTAAGTGTGTGTTATGCCAAATAAATTTCGGAGCATCAAGATTCTGCCAGATAGAGGGAACCCACGTGAAATATCTGATGTTTCAGGTGCACCAGGCGGAGAACGCACACCCATGTTACTCTGGGCAAAAGGGCTGTAGGCTATGATGTGAATGTTCGCTTATTATTTATTTAACAATCACAGAAAATCATTTAACACTATTAAACCTAAACGTTAATGAGATTTACCTTCAAGGTCAACCTAATACCCTCAAGGAATACTATTCTCTATCCATATGTACGTATAATTTTGAAAGAATTTTGAGGAGTTGTACCTTCCATCATCAGCTCATCCATAGGAAATCATCATCGCAAATAATTGAACAAACTGTATGATATTGTCTGAAACGTAACAGTTATACGCTTTTAAATCGAATGTTCTTCTCGATTTCCTTGGGATCCCATCATCATATGACTGACTAGATGACCAGGGTACCAATTTGAATATGTACCTTAACGAACAAAAAAAGAATTACGCAAATCGGATTAGAAATGTTAAAGTTATCGACATACTAATATACAAAGTATCGTTAAAAGAACATCGTCCAAATAACATTGTCCAAATAACAATAATGCTTATAAAATAAAAACTACTTGACCAAACTGAAAGAAATTTTTATGGGACCATCTGGCAGCTATTTCGCGTCGAACAAAAAAAGAATCACGCAAATCGGTCCATTAACCGCGGCGTAATCGATGTACATACATAGAAAAAAAAAACATACCGGCCGAATTGAGAACCTCCTCCTTTTTGGGAAGTCGGTTAAAAATACCAAATGCCATTAAAAACATGCCAATGGCTAAGTTCAAAAAGGCACTTGGTAAGTTGCTTATTGACAAATGTTACTACAAATTGGATGAATTTCTTAATGATGACTCAATTTAACAAAAAAAAAAATGACTTATTATTATTTATGAATATTTAGTATTATTTCACGTTAATTGCCAGGCCATATTTCGAAATCCGTTAAATTTAATTTCTTGCGAATTGATTCTAAATGGTTTAAATTTAATAATTACGTATAAAAAAGTGTTCCCTTTTCTTTATTTCGATAAAAAAACCACGTCAGTCACCCGTGACTGACGTGGCCCAAATGTAACAAATTGCAGTCCGTGCGCCATGTCAGGCATTTTGTCCGGCACGTAGGTAAAAATTGGCGAATCCGAGCGCGCTTTCTTCTGCATTTTGGCGGGAAATAATCACCCGCGTCCCGCGTTCGCTGCGTTCGGCTATCATCGGTCAGGGTGTTGTGTTAGATCGTGTGAGTCCGTGTGACACGATTCGCTTTGCTCCCTACCCCTTTTTTTTGGGGTGGGAAATCATCAAATAACTTCACTCCGCCCAGAGCGGGGGGCGTGTCAGACTTTTACTGACTAAAACCCACCCATGTTCCTTCTATTGCCCTTTACGTTCCGGGGCCGCGGTATCTCTTTCGAACAACCCGCAACCCCGGCAGGCGGAGGCCCTGGCAAGCCCCTCTGCTTTGCTGACTCTCTTTGAGGCGCGCGTGAAACACGAACGCGCCGTCGACACGGCCTGTCATCAATGCTCCCTACCCCCTTACCAGGATTTTCCAGGACAATAAAAAGAGGCAAGGAGACAATAAAACCTAAAATTGTGATCGATTACAACAATGCAAAAGCAGCTGTAGATCTGTCAGATCAAATGATCGCCTACTCAACACCACTACGAAAGTCTGTAAAATGGCACAAAAAACTGGCTGTGGAATTACTACTGAATACAGCTTTGCTCAATTCTTACATAATGTATAGAGAAACTACTAAGTCTAAGAGGGTGATAGTAGACTTCAGAAAGGATTTGTGCAAATACCTAACAGAATCAGGCAAAGAAAACTTCGAACCAGAGCTGTTATTTACAAGAAATAAAAGGAAGAAGCATTTATGTTAACTTAAGAAAAGAAGGGCCTGTGAAGAAAATTCGGAAATACTGCTCTAGATGTTATAAGATAAATGTACAAATAGTTGATAGGATATTTACCAGAAAAAAGACCAAGCAAGTTGTAACTTACTGCCCTCAATGCCCAAATGAACCTCATTTTTGTCTAGAATGTTATAATATTGGACATAAACAATAATTTTTATTATTTCTTTTGTTTGTTTTACGTAATAATTCCCCAAAATATGTGATTACCTCAGTAAATTATATAAGTTTAAAATATCATTGTGTTTTATTTCATTTTTCAAAGGAAATACTTGATAACTTTTGTTCTAGATTTAAAAGTCGAAGGCCACGTTGAATATGTCTTGCTTGGGGCCATGTCAGTCATTTCTAATAGAAAAGAACACGGTAGACGTGCCAGACGGCACACAACGGTATTTTGAATTTGATGCTTCGGTGTCAGTCACCGGTGTCTGACATGGCCTGAACAGGTAGTGATTCTGTCAGGCACCAGTGACTGACATGGCAGTTAACGTGTTAAGAGACACATTGACATTTATAATTTGTATTCGTTATTAATCCTATTGTTTTATTCTATTTTAATTTAATTTATTTAGTTAAATGTGGGACTTATGCATTTTTATTTGTTTTACTGGAGTTTTAATAATAAATTGTGAATGTCTCTTTATCGTAATTAATGTTTATATAATATTTGTACGCCATTGATGGCAAGACATAGCGTTCTATTTATGATTATTGACATCTGTACTTATGTTTACCTATGCTCTACAAATAAAAAGATTTGACTTTGACTTTGACTTTAGCTTACTATTAGTGAAAAAATTGTTAAAATCGGTTCAGTAATTTCCTATATATATCCCATAGACCCTATTCGATACAAACAAACAAATCTTTTCTCTTTATAATAAGACAAGTATAGATGTGTTTTGCTACTTCACGCTAAAACGAATCAACCGATTGCGATGAAACTTGAAAGCTGTTTCCTATAGCTGTTACTATTTTTCCCGATTTCCGGTGAAACTGCGGCGCGTATAAATATTTCAGACAGTGGTTATGGATCCCTGGAACTCGGCAAAACGAAATTGTAACATGTATGTGAAACATATCGACCACATTCCAACTGGCGGAGATCTGAAGTTCTGACTGATTTCTTCAAGGTGCCTTGTGGACGCAAGGTCTGGATTATTTTTCATATACTAATAATAAATCTCCAAGCCGTAAATCTTGACAGGCTAGACTTTCAGTTCCTCTCACCAAAACTTCTCGTATTTTAATATCAGTGGAAACAAGGTCAAAGTGAAACCTCTTGACTTCTAAATCAGCGTTATCGGCGGCGAGTTTCTCCTGCATATCGTAGCTCTCGCTAAGCTTGCGAGTCAGGTCAATCTCCTTAAAAGAAACACAAACTTCGTTACAATTGTATATTTTGCTATTTTTGTACATTTTCTTAAGAATTTCTTATCGTCTGGGACAAGGATGAAGACGTACGGATTTGCTGCGGACTTGCGGCTCGCAGACCACCAGGCCGGGGTTGCAGGTGTTCTGGGGCCCCGCCAGCAGGACTGTGGGGTGGTTCATCTTCATCTCGTGGTAGAGAGGCGGTTCTGGAAAAGGAAATTGGATAAAATCAGTAAAACTCACGAAAAGCATTTTTATAGCCAGGCCAATCAGTTAAACCCTTCATGTACGACTAACTAATGAAGACTTTCATATTCAAAGTGTACATTGGGTTCAACCCCCACCCCTGGCTTCGTGGCTTCGACGTTGCAGCGATCATAAAAAGTGGCTAACTCAAAATAGTCATAAAAAAGGAACAATAATATCACGCTTCATTCTCTGGACAGGTAGATAGAGCACCCACATTTCGCCACTTATGTTTTAATAGCGAACCTGTTACAAACCACTAATGGGCAAATCCAACTACCAGGCTGCTATTGAGAAACCTTTTGCAAAACAGTTTTTGAGCTGTGATGTCTCCCACAAAACCTTGTGGATTATACATTGCACCTTAAAATTATTAGGACATCATACACATAAAATAATCTATTACATTTATATTTCTGTCTAATAAAGTAACTAAGCAAAGTTAATAAAATGTTTAACACCGCGGGGCCAAATACAAAATCTCCTCATTCAGTAGAAGTAGTCCTTAAAAGTGTTATTTACCATAAGCACTGCTGGGCACATAATCCATGCACCGCTGTGGCTCTTCCTTGGGATGTTTGGTGGTTTGGGAAGTCTTCAGGGCCAGAGTCTCCGGCGCCACCAGCTTCTGGATGTTCCTGGTCATGCGGTCAAAGCGCTCCATCTCGCGGAGGAGCAGCTCGTTGCGCTCACTCAGCTCCTTTACATCTGCCTCCGTTATTGTGGCTTTCTGGAATCATCAAAAATCGTCAGACACTTTGGAAAGAGACAAGAGTGGGAGACAGAAACGATACTCTCCACAGTTGAACATTTACTTGAACATTAAATTAACAATCAGTTTGATCGTACCTCGGGCAGGAGTTCAAAAGACAAGATCAGACTCAGTGTTCAGTTAGAACTCAAACTCAAAGCATTTATTTCAATTAGACCATTACAGGCACTTTTGAATGTCATAAAAACAAGAACAAAAAAATGATGCTGCTACAATCCCGGTCACAAGGCATAATAACTTGTGAAAGTACTGTAGTTGCCGTAGAGACGGGAATAGAGTACATTTATGGTCAGGACTACCTATCTACCGGTCAAAGTCAAAGTCAAAGTCAAATTCTTTATTGCTAACTAAGTGTCGTAATTTTGATCTTAACAAAAGGGTAGGTTCTTAGAACTTAGTTGCCTGTTTAGGCATTGCAATTTAACAGTTAATGATACATATAATAAAAAAAAAACATTCTAAATTAATCAGTCAAACTTTTTACATTATATTAAACATTATACTAATTATTATTATTCATAGATTTTATGTCATAGGATTATCATCACATTTTAAAAGTTTTAACATTCGTTGCCCATGTAATTACAAAAAATTTGAAATCATTATCTCTCTTCCAGGAGTCAATCTCCTTACAATAAGCGCCATGTCCAGAAGTACTTTAGCAGTTGTTTATTGTCCGTGATAAAATCAGAAAAATTAAAGCCTTTGTTACGATAAATGAGAATAAAAAGTACGCGTGTGGTATACATTACATGTTGAACCTAATTTTCGAGCCATATGAACCAGTTTTCGAGGAAGTGTATTGAAAAATTATTTGTTTGAACGTTTCACTTCCGGCCTCACAGACACACACAAATATTGGGTTCCAGTTGATCATTAAACATTCATCATCTGCCTAGCCTTTTCCCAACTATGTAGGGGTTGGCTTCCAGTCTAACTGGATGCAGCTGAATATCAGTATTTTACATGGAGCGACTGCCTATCTGACCTCCACAACCCAGTTAGTACTGGGTAATGCGATACCCCTTGGTAAGACTGGTTGTCAGACTTTCGGAACACTGACTACCTGTAAGGACTGTCAAAAATCCACAAATAACAGTCAGGACCAACGGCTTAACGTGCTTTCCGAGGCACGGAGGAAACTCGGTATGTAACGGATGGTCACCCATCCACAGACCAACCTAAGCAAGCGCGGCTTAACCTAAAGATCGACTCGAGCGGCTGCTATTATTTAGCCACGAGCTCCTCATTTAACATTCAAAATAGTAAATTAACTCTAATCTGGCAGAGTTAGTGAAAACCGTTTCAGGAAATAAATCTCGCACAAACCACGCCAAATATATTGAAATATTAATAATCAAAGGATAAATCCGAACCGGCATGAATTAATTATAGATCAAAGTTAGAGTATGACGATCGGCGTACAATAATGTTGGTGCCACCGGCTCTAGTCGACTCTCGATAACAATTTCAATATCCTATTGAAATATGAAGCTCGATTGTTGGTGCTACTGCATTGCATTGCTCCTATTCAATCCAATACCATACTATTCAATACCATACTAATCAAAGAAGAATCCTTGATGATTATTTAAAAAGAAAATCACTGACTTCACGAAATCTCACAAACTACAAGTGTAAGGAGTCTCAAATTTTGCATGGGGGATCCTTTTTTAACGTTGGTGCTCATTAAGACTACAGACACTATGGACAATTGGACACTAAGGAGTTTTGCTAAATTCAACACCTGAGGGGGTAAAACAGAGAGGCAAAGTTTGTATCGGAGAACGCGATTTCTTGGCTGGTTTGGCTTGAATTTTTGCCTATAAAGAAGAATATTTAGACTATATTATACGACGCTACGCCACTAAAGAGCTGAGCAGCGGGTGAAACCGCTTGGCGCAGCTAGTATGCAAGAAGAAGAAGATGGTGGCATTTTGATAATAAAACTTCTCTATCAGCATACAGTTAATTTTTGACTAAATCTTGCATCCAGCACATACAATAGAATCTATCGCTGAATGAAACCGGAGAGAATCGAAGACTGCAAATTTGGTCAGGGGCTACGAATATTTTAATCCCGCGTCAATAAATTTGGATTATTTCAGGAAAGCTTTTAGCGAGTTCGTTAGTTATTCTCATTCTATTAAAACAACGGGCCAGCCGCCCTTTACCAGTGATATTCGAAGTTCAGACAGTAACACATTAGCTTCGTGGAAACAGCTTAAATGGTGACAAACTAGGAAGCTTTTAAAAGTTGATGAATTTGACTATTTAAAAGCAGTACATTGTTTTTGGTGATTATTGATTGATTTTTGAGTGTGGAAATTCGGACTAAATTGTTGTTGGGTTTCCACCTGTCAAATAATTCCCAATAAATAAATAAACTATTATTGGCAAAACATATTCAGTCCAATTTTTACTTCAGATTGAAACAAAAGAGGTACGTATATACGTTATAGACTATGTAAACATGACCCTAATACGCTACTAATAAGGTAATAAGGTCTATAGACGGAATATTTGAAAGGCGGTCGCATACCTTCTGTATTTCAAGAAGCCTATTCCTGGAGTCCCTGATGATGCGCGAGCTCTTCCGGCTGTCGTGGTGGATGTCTCGTATCTGCCGCGCCAAGCTCCCGTCCGCTTCGGGTGTGATCGGTGAACCTATCAAACAGTATCATGTATATAAATAATGCGGTTTATTCTATAAATTGGTATCCATTTACTTAACACTCAGAATGACTCATTGCCGTAGATATTTTTATCCATCAAACTTTGGGTACACAATAATATAGGGACAAGCTGTGGTTGGTCAAAATCTAAAACAAAATGAAATTATTTTTTTATAAAAGATAGAATACGACATGTTAAAACTATACCATTTTATTTAAGAAACTAGTTGAGGTCGAGGTTTCTGTTCGAATTATTTTTGAGGAGAAGCTCGGAAAGAAAGCCACGCTCAAACAGGTCACGGACAAATCCAGAGCTAATCTAAGTCAAGTAAATTTTCGTAGTGTGCGGTATCTTTTATAAATGCATTGTGAACATATATAGCACTTTCAGTAAACCCACTCCAATGAGTTATTAGTAGTATGTACTTACATGATCTTGATATCTGAAAAGAAATGAATAATTTTGTTATTAATTTTAAATTAGTAGGTAGTTAATCTGTAACTTGAAATCATAATAATGTCCGGTTGCACTATTATTACTAACGTAAGCACATTAGTTACGTACATCACGAGTTACTTTAGGCCCTATTGGTTTGCCGCAGCACTTGGCTCTGTCTGGTTTCCGCACCCTCTGCGAGTCGTCAGGGTCTCTCTGCGGCTTCATGCATTTGCGGGATGTGTCAGCCCCCACATTCCTGTACTCCATGCTGTCTACAATGGCGGACAAATCTCCCGGGCCTGTGCGGTCATCTAATCGTGGAACGGGCAGCGTTGGTTCATGCTCATTGATCAGCTGGAAGCATGGAAGATGTATTTTTGAGCGTTTAAGGTGAAGCGTGATGGGCAGCGACGTCACGCCAATTCTTACATCGCGTGGGTGTGGAAGGAATATCGACGCAGATATAATTACCACGTAGTCACGCAAAGCATATCATCATTCTCCTTCCCCTATTTTTTTGTGGTCTGCACAGCATGCCGTCGTCTTCCATACTCTGATTACTCATCGTCTCATCAGACACTTCCTTTCTCACCGCATATCATCCATCACACAGTTCATCCACCGTTTTTTTGGTCTTCCTTTGTTCTTGTACCCACATTCATACTCAAAACACAATCATTCGTATTTTGAAATGAATAATATGACGGAGTCTAAGAGAACTTTACATCCTGCTCCTTATGAGTTGTATGGTCTTTGCAACCAATGGACATTTGGAACATCGGCAGCATCGCATGTGCTATGTCTCTCGGATAGCAAACTATCCGAGAGACTATCTCTGGCTATATCTGGCTACACTTACCCCTATTTGTGACTCCGAAGCAGAGTGACCGTCGACCACTGATATTCCGGGATCGTCAGGTCGATGCTTGCCTCTGCACTTCCTACGGACGCCGGGCAGGTTCGGTGAGCTCGACGTACGACCTACACTCGACCTCGGGGATTGCTCTAGACGGACGACACGCTGCTTGGGTAATTTCGTAGCCTGAAGGACAAAAACTATAATTTGCTATGGGTACCTATCAAACAAATTCCTGGCGCCTGATCAAAATCTAACATGCTTAAGCGTCCAACGATAAAACTAAAGGCGCTAACCAGAGCATTCGCCAGCAATGTTACAATCTTAGATTTCATTTTGTAAGTTAAGAAGTGATTGTATCTATTTTTATCGTTACAGGTTGCATTCTACAATGCTCGGTATTTTTCAAGATTCGGTGATCGTTGTCTCTTATTATTTGAAAAGATGAAGCTAACTCAGAGCTAAAGGTAAGTGGAAATCAGTCGCAGACAGAAAATGTTGAAATAAATCCTACTAAATCCTTTTGATATCACGCGGGCATAGTCGCGGACGCCAACTAGTTACATATATGATGTTATTTTATCATTTGTTGGTCAAAGCTATTATCGCATAAATGGACATTGAAGCAAGCGAAAGCGCCGCATATACCAAATATATACTGTCTGCGAAGGCTAGATTAACTTTCTATTGTTTGTGTATTTCTAGATCCATGTCAGAATATCATGTTGCGACTGCTTGTATGTTGCTAGTGTTTGAATTACTTAATGTTACTTGGCTGTCACTTGTCCGTGTTTTGGTTGTCCATTTGGAAGGTTTGTCAAGATATCGTTGCCTTTTTTTGCGGATGGAAAATCATCAAACAACTTCCACCACTCTGGGAGGAGCTGGCACAGTGCCAGACTTGTACTGAATAAAACCCACCCCAGTTCGTCCTATTGCCCTTTATATTACGGGGCCGCGGGATCTCTTTCAAACAACCCACAACCCCGGCAGGATTTATTACATACAGGCCTTAAAAGTCAATTTGAAAGATGATCAATAGCAAACTCGAACGTGCTTTCTAGTGCCGAGAATGTGACGATTGTGGTAGAACCAACCATGCCAGACATCACTAGCACTACAAGATTTACCAGAGACATCAACTTGGCACCTACACAAGCATTTACTGACCTTACCTGAGAACTATCTTTATAGGTATCCAAATATAAAACTGGCATGTTCTTAAAAGATTACCTGACGAAGATCCAAATTAAGAACGCTTTAATTTATTTGACGTCATTAGTAATAGTTCTGACTCCAATAAAAATACGAATAAATAATTATAAATAATAATATATAATTATAAAAAACATATTATATGAAAACGTTCGTTATTACTTTCAATCATGACATACGGGACCTACTAGTTTTTAAGTATTCTTACTGCCTACCTTTGTATAGCAACAGATAAGCGTTTCTCTGCGATTGGACATCATTATTTGATCTTTGGTGGAACTACAGAGGTTAACACTAACATATTATCTTCTAACCTTATGAGTACTAACTTTGGACTTGTTAATGATTGACCATAAATCGAATTTGGACTCTGTATGAGTTTTTAAAAACATTACAGTATTCGTGGTGATTAATTAATATTTTTTTGAGTACGATCCCTAAGTGTAGAAATTGTATTTACATTGTTGTATTGGGTTTCCACCTGTAAAAACAATTGTGAATGTAATAAAAACAAATAAATCATGGCTATTTATTTAGATAGGATGGAGGGCCGCCCACTTGTTGGCCTCGCTACATTCGATTTGACTTACTAAGCAACAAAGTCAATCGGAAGTTATCACACAAATTCGGTTTTCAACTTAGATTTCGTTTGACACCTACATGTGTGGGGCAATTCCAAGCAGTGAGATACGAGCAGGCTTACAATGATATAAGACGCAGATGCGCTGAAGCAGGATGGCCATCATTTGGGCCAGCATTCGTAGGTTCCGGTTACTGTCTAAATATACTAATATTTTCTATAGGTAAACTTTGTAATTTTTAATGTTTAATTATTATTATTTATTTATTTTCATCCTACAATGTGGTCCAGTGTGTTAGTAACAATATGACTTAGCCTATGTTAGTACTTAATAACTAGAAGAAATCAAGTGCGATTAGTTAGCGCCCACATTAGCGGATGTGCGTGTGAACTGAGGGACCACACTGGGAATTGGCGAAATGAAAATCGTAGGATTTAGTAGTAGTCTTAAAACAATTGTAGAACGAATCTGGGAATTTGTAAACAAATATATTAGAAACTACAACCCATAAAGTGTGGTCCCTCAGTTCTAACAGACGATCAGCCAGATCTCGGAAAGTATCTTAAAAAAGAAGGTTTTGTGAATACAGAAATTTAGTAAATAATTTGTAAAGATATTTACTAAATAACAGACCACAAAGCATTAAAGATTAAAAAAGAAAATACGACTGAACTGTGGTCCCTCAGTCCACATAACAAAGGTAGTGAATGTTACTGAACAAATTAATAAAACCGTTCTTTTTCGACATAAAGATTTAGTAAAAGTCTTAAAACATTTTGTAAAACGAAATGGAGCAAAAATATCGAAGCACTTTGAAGATAGCGATAATTAAAACTGGTCCCTCAGTTTTCTCCTCCACTGACATAATGCGTGTGCTAGCTGCTAGAAGAAAGGAATATCGCACACTCTAGTGTACTTAACTTTTAGTAGTAAGTTTCTACTAAATAATAGATATCTAAAATTGTGTGTTTTATACCTGTTAGCTGAGATAATATTACTTTTTTAATCCTATGAAAATAGATGGAGCAGGGTGACCACACAATAAAACAAAATGTAAACAGTCCTATTATACTTTATTAAATAAATGATTATTTAGTCGAAACGAAAACAAGATTGTACGGTTAATTTAATGCTATATTAAATGGCTTATGTCTATTTAGTAAAAAGTAGATTACAAAATCAAAGAATCACATACTATAATACAAAAATAAAATAAATAAATACTTTTAAGGAATTGACATTTGAATGTAGCTTTATGAATGTAAGTATATTTGGTGGTCAGTACTTTCAATAAGTTTGAGATATTGATCATCATAGCAAAAGAAACGTTCATTCATAAAACAGAGACATCGGTATGGCCAAGCCCACCTGGAATTTATGCTGGTATGAATTCAGATGCGCCCATGATTTTGTAAGTTTTGGTCTTTGCTGTTATGGTAACAGGAACATTAGTAAGTGAATTTTTATCAATACCATTCAAATCGAATGATATTATTTTTGAAAGCTCGTACTTGAAATTAAGTTGGTCATCACAAGTGGTACAGTTCCTGTTTTCTTCATCGATGTTGATTGCTATGATGCTGCTTTTGCTATGATGATCATTATTTCAAAATTGTTCGTACTGACATAAGTATTAAAACAAGTGATTCGTTAATTTTATAATCTAGTTTTTACTAAATACACGTAAGCCATGTAATGTAGCATTAAACTAACCGTCAGTCTAGTTTTCATAACACCACGCCAGTAATCCCTGAAAGGTTAGGCAGAGGTGTACTTAATAGAACACCCACATTTCACCAGTTATGTTTAAGGCCCATATAATAGGAGGCTATTACCATCAACTGGGCACAAATCCAGAGTCCGTAGCTGCTTCAGAGAAATTCCTAATGGAAAAATGCAATAACATTTTGCCCGACTGGGAATCGAACCCAAGAGCTCATGCTCAGCAGTCGCGCTTGCGACCACTAGACCAACGAGGCAGTCTTTCAATCTTTTATTTCGTTTCGTCTAAATAAGCATTTCTACACTTATATATAAAGTGGAAAGATTATTACCCGTGGGCAACTGTACGTTGGGCTATCACGAGTCGGACAATCGAACTCCTGAGCATCAATTTATTTTACTGCCACAAAACAAAACTACAACAAATATTGTTTACAGGGAAGCTCTGAGGCGCAAAATTTTAGATAGTTCGATTTATTTTACCATACTCAACTAACAAAGTCTACGCGGAAATAGTCACGGGCACAGCTATATTTACTTATAAAGATATTGTGTGAATTTTCAAAAGTATAAAGATAGTTGTCAAGATAGTAGGAAAAAACACTGCCATCTCAGAGTTATTCTGGCGAGCGCTGCAAAACCTATTAGTAAACAAATAGTGGATTGTTAATAATTATATCGAAACCTGTGCGTTACCAAATATACGCGGATGAAGTCGCGGGCAAAATATTAAATAAAGTACATATAATAGGACTGTTTACATTTTGTTTTATTGTGTGGTCACCCTGCTCCATCTATTTTCATAGGATTAAAAAGTAATATTATCTCAGCTAACAGGTATAAAACACACAATTTTAGATATCTATTATTTAGTAGAAACTTACTACTAAAAGTTAAGTACACTAGAGTGTGCGATATTCCTTTCTTCTAGCAGCTAGCACACGCATTATGTCAGTGGAGGAGAAAACTGAGGGACCAGTTTTAATTATCGCTATCTTCAAAGTGCTTCGATATTTTTGCTCCATTTCGTTTTACAAAATGTTTTAAGACTTTTACTAAATCTTTATGTCGAAAAAGAACGGTTTTATTAATTTGTTCAGTAACATTCACTACCTTTGTTATGTGGACTGAGGGACCACAGTTCAGTCGTATTTTCTTTTTTAATCTTTAATGCTTTGTGGTCTGTTATTTAGTAAATATCTTTACAAATTATTTACTAAATTTCTGTATTCACAAAACCTTATTTTTTAAGATACTTTCCGAGATCTGGCTGATCGTCTGTTAGAACCGAGGGACCACACTTTATGGGTTGTAGTTTCTAATATATTTGTTTACAAATTCCCAGATTGGTTCTACAATTGTTTTAAGACTACTACTAAATCCTACGACTTTCATTTCGCCAATTCCCAGTGTGGTCCCTCAGTTCACACGCACATCATTAGCGGGATGTCTGCCCGGTCAGCTATCGATTGCAGGATAGTGTATTGAATGTGTGTGTTTAAGCATTCTGTTTCTGATTCTGAATGTTGAAGGAAATCATCGGAATAACTGTTGCAATTAGATGCTACATTATTTCCGAAGATTTATTTAAAACGTTCCAATGGGATAATATCCGACCACAATGAGAGCGAAGCCGCCGGGCATAAGCTAGTTAGTCAATGACTTTGATGATCTTATTGAATTTCGCACTGTACGTATAAGCTCCAGTTATTAATCCATACCAATAGGAGCTCGCACAAAGTAATGGACACAATCTAATTTATGCAACAGCATTGTTCTCTGCAGGCGTTCGTTACTGCACGTTGCCGCGCTGTGTCGTAGGTATTATTTGTTTGTTGTGCAGTTATATTAGGTTACTACTAGTCTTATCTCGGTATTTCGTAAGGCCGATTTACAGCTCAGTGTCGATTTGAGTAGAGAACGATACAAACTTTACTTAAAACCCAATTTCAAAGACCCAAAAAAATTCGCAACAAAATGTGTTTCAACTATACGTACCTACACTCATAATATTGACAGTTAAAACGAAGTCTCACGTGTTTACGAACAAGTCTATTGCTATCATCGAGGTAGAAATCCTCCATCATCTTTACACTTTGCTCTGGATATCCAACCTTTGGCTCAGCAGTCTGTAGCCGATAATGGCAGCTAATGACCGCTAGATCAACAAAGTAGTCCAGTTTAATTTAGGGACCCATACAGGATAAACTTTCACCTTTCTGTGTAGGCGAGCCCCTACAAACTACAGCTTAGAACAACAAGTCACGCCAGAATGTCCTCTTTGGGTCACTCGTGCGCGTTATGTCAACGGGTGAATTGTCGGAAACGAAACGCGAAGTCCAAGGTCGAAGCCTAGTTGGTGAATGGTTGCTGGGACGATCAGGTTGCGCGTAGACTGCATGACTGGCCATGGGTGTCAGAGAAGCAGGACCCAAGAGCTGCTGTGCATAAGATCACGCGTTTATTTCTCCAAAGGACTTGGCAGAGGTGTACTTTAACCAAAATTCCCCAAATAATACGGTGTTCTGGGCTGTTCATGTGATGCATATATGAATTCAAGGGGCATTTTTTGTTTTTGGGGTGGGAAATCATCAAAAACCTTCCCCCACTCTGGGCGGAGCGGGGGGGAGTGTCAGACTTGTACTGACTAAAACCCACCCATGTTCCTTCTATTGCCCTTTACGTTCCGGGGCCGCGGTATCTATTTCGAAAAACCCGCAACCCCTTGCAAGGTTTGAAGGACCTGATACTGCTGTAAGTTTTGAAGACATCAGTTCATAGTAACCAATTTTTTTTAAGTTAAAGAGCTGAGACTCTAATCGCCTCAACTGGTTTGAATAACTTATATTTTTTTAATAATTTTGCTATACTATTTTATGCTTTACCGAAGACATTTCTGGTTGGTCGGCTCACTGAGAGCTGTTCTGATACGCACACACTAAACGCTGAAGAACTGGCAACACTACACGTCACCATTGTTCTTTATACCAAACCAATGTACCAAGACACACATAATATATATGAACAAAATTACAACATGGAAGTAGTTCCATCACCCTCATTATGGCAATCACGAAAGTATCAGCATCACAAAACAAAACTTTGTTATTTTTCCTGTCTGCCTTAAAAACAACCTGTAGTAGGTACAGACGCCTGCACATCAAGCTACTACAATCTGTCAGATTTCTTTGATAGATTTTCGACTTTATTTCTAAAGTATAAGGTTCAAGGTTCATTGGGAAAAATTGACAGTTTCGGGTAGCTTGACCTGCAGGCGTCTGTACATACATAGATTATATCTACGCGTCTTATGCCTCGTTCATACTTTAGACAACAACAAGTAAAGATTGAGGAACAGAAGAGGGGGTGAAGTGTGGGAGTGTGGACACACTTGTGCACTATTAGTAATGCCTTCAGCAAATAGTCTGTCCGAAAAGTATCTGATGTAAGTGAACGTAGACAAATTGGTCAGAAAACAAACTTGTAACATAAGTACGCTACGTGATTACTATTAGACAATAACTGAAGTTTTAACATCGTCAATTTACGTTGATGATTTTTTCAAATACAACTGTAGGTGACATTCAAATTAAAATTATTGTAGATAAGTTGGTGAAATATAATGTTAAACCCTTAATACAGATAACTTTGTTAGTAATATCTGAGGATGCCTGTGACTTTGCCGAAGAACTTAACCGGAACATAAACAAAGTTTGTTAACAATTTAATCGGATACTTTTGGAGCAGACCTTACTTGGCGAGTATCCGCTGAGATCGCCCGGGGCGACCGAAATACGGTCAAGAGAACATCGGCAAGGCACACAAGACATGTCGTTGGCAGAACACCATAACACATGTATTCCCATGGTTTTGAGGTGAGTTACTTTTGATATCATAATTATGTACCAACGCTAAATATGACTACGACAATTGACTGCATAAGTAGTGCTTGATTAAATAACCCGTGGTAATATTACCTACCTGTAGCCACCGCAACAAAGATACGGCATGTGGAAGAAAATCACATTACCTTCATCACAATCTCCTCTCCCTATTATATACACACTTCCATCAAAGAATTCAATTTGAAGCGATCACGTCAAAAACTAGCCGAATACAATATGGCTGGAATGTGACAGTTTTTGACACGGGATCGATTTTTTTTTCAGTTTGTTGACGGCCAGTTCTATCTTGGTTTTTATTCGTTGTAAAGAGTTTTTTCTCTATAATTGTAAACAATAGTTAAAAAACATAACTCTTTAAGATTATACTCACCAAAATGATCTCTCATATCTGTATCAGAAATGTTTTAGGAAATAAACCTTAGATAACATGTGCTGTCATAAAATAACTTTTAAGGTCATCTTGTCGACAATGTAAAAATGTTGTGTTTTACACAAATTCACAATATTCTTACTCGGTCAAAATGTATTAAAAAAGAACATTTTATAGTTTTTTTCATGCGCGAACATTAGACTAGAACCATAGGCTGAATTATATGGAAACAGTTTTCACGCCAAAATCACACCCAGACTTTTAAAGATGGGGTTTGTTTGCAAGGTTAAATTGTATACCCTACGTAAATCTCAAATAATGTCACTGACCTAGAGACCATGCCACCAAGATGTAAGAAGGCCACTAAGAGCAGGTACTGAAAAATGGGGCAAACATCCGCAGATCCGGGCAATATTCAAATCTATTGACGTCAACCGGATCCAATAGTGATCCCAATACTAGGCATACTACTTTACCATTTACTTATCTTAATAGTTAGTCTAATTAAGACAACTATTTGTTACAACCGTCTCTGTCTGTTACATTTCTGTCTTCGATGAAAATCTAACCTCGTTGTAGACTATGTCCGTCAGAAGACAGCGGTACACTAATAAGTTAAGATCTTTTAAGCTATTTTACAAATTTAAGACCATTATATGAATGAGTTAAAACCTTATCAAACAAAATATCATCGTCATCATTGTATTAAAATATTCACTCACACTCTTCGTCACCCGAAACAACGCCTAAATCTTGGTCAACCTTGAGTCTAGCAGCACTGGCAACAAAACGCTCGTTATATTATCTACATCTAATGAAACAAACGGACAAAGTTAACTAAAATTAATTAATTTCTGCATCTGTCAACTTTGCACAATGCCAAAGGCAATTGGCAGTAAATCATTGGCCATGTTTTATGTGTTCACGAGGCCATAAATCAGACATGTACGTAGTTACTTGTTAGGCTGCAGCTACCGTTGTGGTACCGCCGTGGTGGTTACGTACGAGTTGTGTGCTGCATCTGCTCACTGTTTGGATGTACGAACTATCCTACAACATTAAGGTATGCATTAGGGGATGCACTATGGGTAGAAATATTTCTATGAGCATAACAGACCGCTTTTGGTAAAGAATACTGCAATTATTTTGATACATTTCTGGATATAAGAAAATGGCGAAGACTGCAACTCAGCAACTCATGGCTAAATGGGTACGAAAATTTTTTTTTCTGCGCAATTTGAGTCTTTCTTTAGAGCGTTCGCTAGAGTTTCTTAAAGTGTTTAGGATTATAATCCACTTATTTTCAGGTTACAAAGATCCATAGATAAACACCTACATAACACAACATTGGTATTAATTTTATTTATTCTTCTATATCTACCTCTAATTTTACACTCGTACCCAACAGGGTGCATAAGTGCGGGTGTTATCTACATACAGGTATCAAGTGGGCCATTATGAAAAAGCCTGCAAATTGTCGCAATGCTGTGACAACTTTATAAACCTGCAATTACGTAGCTGTAACAAACAACAAGCAAACAACCATATCAACTCATATATGTAGATAATCATTTACTTCTACACACACACAAACTCTTCAGACAACGATTGCTGAGTATACAATTGATGCAACACGTAAGACCCCATCCTTAGACAAGTAAATCACCTTGTCACAATTAAGTAAGGTTCATTATCGATCAGCTTAGAATTAGTCGACAGCAAGATATCGTGGTAATGTAGCATCGCAGATAATACTTCTAATACAATTAGTTGCATGGGCAAGGTTTCCGTGGGGAAGAAGCCAGTTCTTCACTACCCAGGGTGGCGAGAAGTCAGCTCCAGAAAAAATGGCTCAAGGTTAGTGTATCTTCTATATATAGAACCCTCTTTTCTGAATTACGGTCAGAATTCTATATATTAGTGTGCGCTTTGCGATTTTTCATGAACATATGTAAATTGTGTTTTAGAATCCTACTGAAGTAATTTTGTTCGGAAACAGTGCCTCAGTTTCCAAGATGGAACAACACAAAATTTCATAAATACAAAATAAAGATTTCTTAATTTATCTACTATTTACTTAAGTCTTATTAACAACTAGTAGTTCCCCACTACCTAGGTGATTATAGCTGTTTAGTTACTCGAATGTCGCGTTTGTTGAATCAGATGATGTTAATGACTGCAAGGTTACGTTTTGGGTGCAAACTGTTAAATCATTCAGCACATCAATCTAGAGAAGGATATTGGAATCGGTATTTTTTTTAAATGCTGTGCCATACAAAAGCAGCAATACTATATAATAAATTGTAATATTACAGTTCCTTATACATAAACTACCCGCGCCCAGCGGTTTCGCCCATCACTCAGCTCCCAACCATTGTAGCATGATGTTATACAGCCGATAGTTGTGTATATTCTATGAAATCATTCATATCGGTCCAGCCATTCAGGAGGAGTTCAATGACATACACACATACAGCAAAATTATATAAAGATAAAGATGAAGAAGGATTCTTGATATATCATCCCCATAAGGTTAAAGAAACTGTGTATGGACTGCGTGAAGAAGGACACAAATAGTCATTTCAGAGCTAGGTATAGCAACAACATTTTAATGCACATCTTAGCTGTTCTATCAGATCGACCTTCAAACTGTGTATGAAAATGTGTTTCCCTCCCAAGCCATTCGTGTTACTTGCTGAAAATCTCCCACTTGGAAACCCAAGTGTCCAGTATATTTAAAGTAAGTCTATACATATACTGGGCTCCGGACACAGGTTGGCCATGTTAAGGAGAACCTGTTCAGGTGAGGATTCTTAGAGGACTCTGTCCTGGAGTGTAAATGTGGTGTTGCTGCACAGACGATAGGACACTTAATATCGCATCCTGCATGTCCTGGTTGCCTGCACATCACAGGAGCTGATGGACGCTACTGAAAGTGAGAAAGACCTTGGTGACTCAATTTAGATTGTCATCGACAGCTAAGAAGGTCGACCTTGCAGTTTCTGGCCGGGAACTGGCCAGGTGCGTCAAGATATTTTTAGATGTTTTTTGTTTGAACCCAGTAATTGGTTGGTCATCACAAACAATAGAATCTGCTGTGTCACATTGACAAAAATTGAGTTATTAATATAGAATTTTATTCGGAATACGTAACAAAATCCTCAACAAAATTTGAATAAAAGAAACTAGGAATACATAACTAAATCCTCAACTAAATTTAAATAAAAGAATCTAAGTAATAATTAAACTAAAACATTCGTCCTCTACGCTGTCAACTGGTGTTGTTCCGAAGAGACTGACGGCGTTTCCACGTTGTATGGCAACGCTTAGCCTCTGGCCAAGGTAAATGCCAGCCCTTGGGTCACGGGAAGTGTCAACTTAGCGTTTCAATGATTAATAATTATTTAAATCATGAGAATTCTGTTCTTTGGGTTTGTTATTTAAAAACTTTAAACGACACGGTTGGCGAAGTGGCTGAGCGATCGACTGCTGCGCTGCGTGTCGCGAATTCGATCCCTGCACGGAACAATTATTCGTATGACTTACAGATAGTTGTCCGGGTCTAGCTGTTTGTGTATGTGAGTTTAAATGTTTGTAAACGACACCCACGGTACAGGAGAAATTCCTAGTGTGGAGCAAAGTTTTTTTTTTAATTGAAGTAAAATAGAATAAGACTACAACAAAAAAAAACAGCTCTGAATAAGTATGAAATAAGATTTTCAGAATGCTGAATTAAACAAGGTTTCCGGAACCTTGTTGCAACAAGAACAACAATAAGAAAAGCCGTGGTCATATCAGAAACAGAAAAGTTTCTAGTATTGTTTGACGTTACCATCCACTACAGTCTAGCTCAGAAGTCTACAATCAGTTAGATAAATCTGTAGGCTCATCTAACATCCCTAAATTGAATATATAACTTAACAACCCAAAAGGGTTCAAAAATTGTTGTATGAAACTTGACCTACTTAACGTCATCATAATATATCCTCAAAATTGCAGCCACGCATATACATATTTTTGTATAAGAGAATCCTCTAAAGGTTTTGAAACCGGTGACATCTGTGCAACTTTAATTTTATAATCACGCATGAAAACCGTATCATCAATAGAAACTAGTATTATGTGAGGCAAAATCTTCTAATGGGTCTCATTTCCTAAATATAAGCTATTGAAGTTGTGCTGATGGCAAAGATTGTAACTTTGATGGTTTGTATCTCAGAAACGTGAAGCCTTAGAAAATTTGGTTTCATACAAAACATGTTTGTTTTTTAAGCTATGGTTTTTAAGAATAAAATGGCGAGAGTTAGGCAAAACAAATAATTCAAAGACCATTGTTTCCAATATAAGCTATTGAAGTTGTGCTGATGGCAAAGATTGTAACTTTGATGGTTTGTATCTCAGAAACGTGAAGCCTTAGAAAATTTGGTTTCATACAAAACATGTTTGTTTTTTAAGCTATGGTTTTTAAGAATAAAATGGCGAGAGTTAGGCAAAACAAATAATTCAAAGACCATTGTTTCCAATATAAGCTATTGAAGTTGTGCTGATGGCAAAGATTGTAACTTTGATGGTTTGTATCTCAGAAACGTGAAGCCTTAGAAAATTTGGTTTCATACAAAACATGTTTGTTTTTTAAGCTATGGTTTTTAAAAATAAAATGGCGGAAGTTAGGCAAAACAAATAATTCAAAGACCATTGTTTCCACTTGGGCCTTAAAATAATTTAAAATATTATTAGTTTTCATTTTATAAATGTATTTTTTTTAAGTTTTTAGTTTGGTATTGTCGTAATAAGTATATATTAAGACGACACGGTTGGCGCAGTGGCTGAGCGATCGACTGCTGCGCTGCGTGTCGCGGGTTCGATTCCCGCACGGAACAAATATTTGTATGGCCTACAGGTAGTTGTTTCGGGTCTGGCTGTATGTGTATGTGAATTTAAATGTTTGTAAACACACCCACGATACAGGAGAAATTCCTAGTGTGGGGCAAAGTTTTTTTTTTTAAAATATTTTATTATAATTTGATGACAATTACTTTGTACTATGAATAATTATGACAAGTTGCGTCCAACTCGCTGAATATTGTGCAGTGGTATAACCTAGGTACGCCTGTTAGTGAATATTTACACAGAACCTTCAAACCACCTTCCAAGTTTCCGAACTAAATTTGAACGACAATAGTATGTGTTAGGTCAAGTCTAGGTTTCTTCTGTCAAACATATTCAGAGTCATAAGTCAAAGTCAAAGATTTATTCGCATACAATTGTAAGCTACAATTTTGTTTTGTATTATTTATTTACTTTGCATATAGTAAAGAGTAAAATCAAGGGTGATATAGATGGTCCGGAGCGAGAGAGATTGGGAAGCGGTCACCTTCTTCTGCGAAGCAGTCATGCTAGCGAAGGAGGTGGCCGGGGGTTTGAGGGAGAGAACCTCAAACCAACTCAGCAGCCGCGGGAGACATCCGGACGTCGGGCGCCGCGAGACGACTCCCGGCCACCGTAGATGCGGGCCTGGTGGACAGTGAGCAATGGGTAGCTCACCATCCGTCCGTCCATTGACGACGGCGCATTAGTGTTTCACGCGCGCCTTAAAGAGATGTCAGCAAAGCAGAGGGGCCTGCAAGGGCCTTCGCCTGCCGGGGTTGCGGGTTGTTCGAAAGAGAAACCGCGGTCCGGGAACGTAAAGGGCAATAGATGGCACATGGGTGGGTTTTAGTCAGTACAAGTCTGACACTCCCCGCCGCTCCGCCCAGAGCGGGGGAAGTTATTTGATGATTTCCCACACCAAAAAAAAACAAAGGGTGATATAGAAAGCGGTACTCTTAGACACGGCTCGTATCGTTAGGAGGTTCGTTTCTCTGGAGCCCTGACCGCTGGTAACTGGGACCCTGTTCCCGATACCGATGGGCTACTATTTTTATATTTAAAATCAACCATGGAGTTTCTTGCCGGTTCTTCTCCATAGAAAACGACCAACCCAAACCGTGCACCTTTTCTCGACGTTTTATAAGTGCCCATAAAGGCCTATATGAAATAAAAATATTTTGATGTTTTTTTATTGAAATGCTTCTTTATTAAGAAATATTTAAAAATGTAAACTTATATGTGTATGAATGTATAAATAATAAAAAAAAAAAAATACATGAAATATTTTCATAATTTTGAGAATGTACCTATTCAATCTAAGTATGATATCTACTGATAGTGCTTGTTGGAAATAATTTAACTTAAACACTCATGCTAGGGCCTCAAAATACTTGATAAGTTAAACAAGTAATATTATTAAAAAAAAAGTAAAACTCTCGTTTCGTGCGGATTATCCCACGTGCCCCATGTATGACGCACATACTCGTACTGGTCCAAGTGTGCGGGCTGTTTTATTACTAGGAGAAGCCCCAGCCTAATAACGCTCTCCTCATTCCGTCATAATTTCCCTGTAGTGATCCCCATCTATTTGAGAACAGGTACTTGCTGTTCCTTAAGAGGTAATGTGATACGCATTCCTCTTCGGTGAACTTAGTTAATAAATACACGAAGTTAATAAATACCACTTAAATTAGATCGGAAATATAAAACAACTAGCTACTATTTATAGCCATCGTTCTTTGCGATCAAAGTTTGTATAGGACTATGCTCGCAAATTATTAATGACCTTGAAAAACGAGGTTATTGTTGATAAGTTACATTAACTTTGCGAAAATTCTTTTTTCTAGGATACAAAGACAAGTAATCAAACTTTTAAATGTTACGTTTGGAACGTGAATTTCTAATTCAAACATGTGTATCTCTTATTGAAGGATGGCCATCAACCTAAAAATTCACGAATTTTAAACGTACTTTTCAGTTTGCTAAATTTTTTATCTAACGACGACAATTAGACACCTGCCTGACAAACTCAATCATATCAATACACATTTGTTTTTTGGGCTGGGAATTCATCAAATAACTTCCCCCGCTCTGGGCGGAGCGGGGGGAGTGTCAGACTTGTACTGACTAAAACCAACCCATATTCCTTTTATTGCCCTTTACATTCCGGGGCCGCGGTATCTCTTTCGAACAACCCGCAACCCCGGCAGGATCATATCAATACACTTGAGTCACATTTGTTACATAACGATTGTTCTGCCTGTATCCATAGTGATATGCGGTCAGTGCGGCATGTCCTCTCCAGCCTAGTTCCCGCTGTGTGTATGTTAAAAAACTTATTTCAAAAACACTGTTTTCTACAAAACTGCTATACTTACACGGCCAAAATGTATGCCACAGCTGTTTTTTTTTTTTAATTTACCGATGAAAAATTTCTATGTGGGTGGGTTCGGAATGGTGGACTGAATACGTGGTAAAATCATTTATTAAGTAGCACAAAGACTCATTTTAGGAAACTTTAAACACAAGCATTCCAATTTCAATTAAATATAATAATGTCAAAAAACAATAAAATTATATCAAACAAATAAATTACACAACATACCAATTTAAACCATAAATATCAAAATAAAATGCAATAAATTAGGTACAACTAATTAAATGTAATCGTTCTCGCATCGGTGTTCGTTCACCTTGTATAGTTTCAGTGGTATTCCTCGGCACTTATTAGCAGTCACACTCAAAACTTCCCCTCATGACATTTTCGTTATCCTCTACATCACATATACTCGCACAAACTCGTAACCACTGATCAGCTCACTACTTCAGTCAGCAGGGCCTCTTTCCTTTATCCATTATTTTATTCATATTTATTTGGCGCAATAATAATAATAATAATGTTTATTTCGAACAAGTACATCCATAGGGGTTATTGACATTTACAAATTTTCTGATGTCATCATTGCTATCATCCATAATTATGTCACAATTGTTGCTTCAATATGCTGTTTTTAACATATAAGGCTCATTTACAAATCGGCGAAAGGTAATATCTTTAGGCCATAGGTTATTATCTAAAAATGTGTCGAGCTTTGTTTTGGGAACATACAGCTTAAAGGAATTGTAAGATTTTTCGGATTTTCTATTAATTTTGAATAGGGTTACATCTTCTTGAGTGTTGTCTTTTATATACGCTAAAATATCGTTTTCATGCGTTTGTTTATTTACATTTGATATAAATAATGGGATTTTGATGATAGCCGCTTTAAACTTTCCATCGGGACTGATATCAGCTTTACCAACCATTCTGCTAGAACTATGCTTCGTTTTATTCTTCTTCATCACTAGTTTCCATCCATCCCCTACTATTTCTTTACCTTCATTACTCGCCTTAACTTACTTACTTACTTGTATCTTCTTCTTATATACTTCATTAGTTCTGTTCTTGATCTAATTCAAACTCTCTACTCGTAAAATCGTTTGTCCTGACTTACTATCGACGTACAGCTTAAGCCACCGGATTGATTGAGCTGAAATTACCATACAAATAGATACTATGGAGAAAATTAAAATAGTTTTTTTTTTAATTAAAACCCTAAGCAGGTGAAATGGGGTCAAATATTTGTATAAAATCCGTCTCCGACCGAAACCGGTGCGGGTTGGCCTGTATTACCTCAATAACTATTTATTTGTATCCCATGAGTTGCAACTATCTTGTCTAGTAATTCTTATCACAATATCTCCGAGTGATAATACAATGTAGAGCAAGGCAAGGACTTTATCATTTAGTAAAGCATTGTCGTGCTGTTATTAAGGTACCAGTCCCTTGCTATTTAATTTAATTAAATAGCAAGACTCTGGTACCCTAAAAAAGTATTTAATTTTTTAAAGTCTTGTATAAGAAATATATTACAAGAGCCATACCGCACATCAATATATATATACTAGCGCTCGTTAGTCAAGTGGTCGCAGAGACGCAGGCACAACTGCTATACATGTGGTGTTGGCTTTGATTCCCAGGTTAGTTAAAGTGGTAGGTCTAGATGTTTGCCCCAATTATAGAGACGGGTTTACCCCTTCTTATACAAGGTGTAACGTATTAAACGCAAAACACACGGGGGTCTTAAGTTTATTTTTTGTGGATGGGAAGTCATCAAATAACTTCCCCCACTTTGAGCGGAGCGGCGAGTGTCAACAACGAAAAAAAAACAAAATAAAAACAAAACAACGAGTGAGTGCGAACAACCCGCAACCCCGGGACAACCCGCAACCCCGGAACAAGCCATAATCCTAAACACGAGAGGTGTTGCGTTTATTATGTTAAATGCTGTACACCAATCCGCTTCTCTGCTATCTTTTGTCACTGTTGTCTAGAGCGATACATTCAAATTACTTAACTTTTAACGAACAACATTAGTACAGTAACAGAGCTAACGCTCAGTCGCTCAGTCCAGCGCCGGCATCATTTATATCGCCAAAAACACTAGAAAAAGAAGTAACTTAACCAATTTTCCGACGCGGCGGTGAAGCGAGGCTATTTATTTATTTTCACGTTTTCTGACGGACTCAAGCCGATTCCACACGAATGTGCTCGCTCCCGAACACGTTTTCGAAACAATCGATCATTTTAGAAGAACGTAGTCTTGGCCCTAAAGAGGTCGAGGCCCCCTGATTATTTGATATCATCAGCAGATCGTATTTGTGAGTGATAACACAATACGGACCGAGGACATCCCTCGTCGTAATAGCGACTATGTTGCCAATACTTATGACGTCACCCTGTTATCATCACCACCGGCCTTGCCCGCAGGTTTCTCTGCCCGGTTCCTTGGTGACACGGCGTTATTAATTACCACTGTGATAACGACGTAATTGACATTTTATTGTTGGAAATTAAACTATCGGAATGGAAAGTATACCAACGTGTGTTGAGTTTCTAGAACTGTCGAACTTTAGTTATATTATCAACTAGCGACCCGCCCAGCGGACCCGCTGCTCACCTCCTAAGAGTCATAGCGTCTTGAATCACTCTACCTATTAAAAAAACCGCATCAACATCCGTTGCTTAGTTTTAAAGATTTAAGCATACATAGGTACAACATAGCAACAGACAGACAGCGACAGCGACTTTGTTTTATACTATGTAGTGATGCTTTAGAAATGCTACGAAATACCCATGAAAAACCTTATATAGGAAGAAGTCATATATTAATATTTAAGATAATATTGCAGCAGTATTACAGACTCAATGTGGACTACAGCCTAGTCTAATCTCTACTATTTCAATTGCACCATAGATAAAATATTTACTTGCGATTGCTTTAAAATTAGACATTCTACTAGATATGGTACGTTCATATAGTACCTAGTCCGTGTTTCAGGTCCGTTTTTATTCGGATGTAGTTGTATGACGGAGTTCACACACATAACAGTAATTCCAAATCCAATAAAAAAATATCGATCCGACAAAATATATGGCGATCCCTTTTAAAACGATTCTGTAAACGTTGTGCGAACATTTGCAACCAGTAGCGGATCTTCTGTGTGAACGTACACTTGGGCTTAATGACACTTATTTTTTGTCGCCAAAATAAAGTCACGTCCACGCATTGCGTATTCTATTGTCCAGTTAATGGCGTAAGTAATTACTGAACTACTTCCTACCTGACTTCTACAGGTTCATAGGCAACCTAATGAGTTCGACGTGTCGGATGATTTGCGGTGCATTGTCTCACTCATCAGCGAGTAGAACTACCATTTGATCAGCTGTTGCTATATGTACATACAGTAGCAAAGAAACCTTGAGTAGAGGAAGCTAAGCTGTATTACCTATTTCCTGTTTCTTTGTCGTTCTCTCACTGCTGGATGCTGAGGACCGCGACTCCAAGCTATTTCCTTCCATCTGAGGCTTTCTAAACAATATGTTTTGTCACAGATTTTTTTTTCTTATGTGTAAAGAACTCGATATGTAAAGCACATTCATAAGTACAAGTAGTTTGTTACAATGTACAGGTATAAATAATCTAGTTTACAAGTACTAGCAACATAATTAAAGCGACAGTGCCACGTGCATAATATCTAATAAAAGTATGGGTAATACTGCAATATTTTCCTCAAAGAAAAAAATAATATGTAGATACAGTGTTCTGTACAAACATTTTGTATAATGTAAAATTAATGTGACCAGTCGTTAAAAGAGAACTACGTTCGTGTCGCAAGTCGAGTCATTAATTAATTCTAATTAATCCTACTATTGGTATTGTTCTCAATATTTAAGCAACTACCTAACAAAATGCAATGTCATTTGTAGCCAAATTATGCTTCAATGTCAAAGGGCAGTACGTAATAGAATAAGGTACTAGCTAGCTAGGATGTCGTCTAGCATTCAATGGGGGCACAAACAGCGGGTTTTTTGAGTCCGTTCCGTAAATGTTGGGTTTATCTTTACTGGAATTTCGTTGGAATATGAGACATTGATAAATGGGAAACCAAAGGTTTTAAATAGTTTTGGAAAGTACTGTAATGATCCAAAGCATTAGGTTTAAAAAGAATTGTGATAATAAGACTGTTTCAGAATCTATCCAGCCTCCCAGCTAATGGAACTTTCAGTATACCTGAAGTACAGATATGTACCTTAATAGGGTAGTTTCCAGGGTCAAAGTAATTACATTCTATTTAGACCGTCTTTTAGATTATTCAAAAATAAGGGACACGTATTTTTTTATTTGTAAATTAGACCAAAAATGACAAAGATATAGCCCATTAAAGTTTACGTGTGACGTCACGCGTTGCGAATAACTGCAGCAACGCGTGACGTTTCGTAATCTAAAGCACGGCCTATAAAAAAGAATTAGGAAACTGCCCTATTCTCAACCGTAATCTTCGTCGATCCATCGAGATCTGTTGAGAATGATTCCCAGAATTGTATAATACAAGCCCTACTACAGATAGTAGGGCGGTGCGATGCGAGTTCGCTTTGCAGAAAACTGAGACACGAATTGCTGCGATGCGTTTTCGTGCGGCAAGGCGTCTCCCTGCCACGATTTAGGTGCCCATTCCATATTTTGTAAACTGGGTCGTGACATAGATCGTAAAAAGAAGTGCGCACTTCTGTAAGACACACTGTGTACATTTTTACGATGCGAAGTCGCGTCGCAGTTGTGTACAGGTCCGTACTCGTAACTCTCTAGAAGCATTTCTCGTTGGTTATCTTGGTGGCATTGTTTGTTTTTCTAGGAGACTTTTAACAATCAAAAATAATTGGGTCTAAAAACAAAAAAAAAAACAACTAATAGCAAATCAGGCAAGGTTCTGTAACACAAAACAATATAATAATATTATTTAACGCTCATTATGATTTACACTCATCAGCAAAGCTAAATTTGTTTTTCATAGTAAAATAATGAAAAACAAAATTACTTTTGCAGTTTGACGAATCAAATCTCATTAAAACCAATTTTCGTTGAAAGTATTTTTTACGTTCTACAAGCCTTGATTATTCAAACTTTCTTTCTCTTATTTTAGACTAGCTTTTGCCCGCGGCTTCGCTCGCGTTAAATTCGGGCTAACACAGTTTCCCTTGCGCCTTATTGATTTGTAATAGCAACGCTAAGTTTTCCCTTTTCTTCCCTCTTTCCCCCTCACATATCACTTTAAAAAAAAATTGCCTATGTCCGTCTCCTGGTTCCCAACTATCTCTGTACCAAAATTCATCAAAATCGGTTTAGCCATTAAAGCGTGAAGAGGTAACAAACAAACAAACTCACTTTCGCTTTTATAATATTAGTAAGGCTAATATCTCATGAAACATTTACTTAAAGCACCCTTGCTTACAATTTGTAGATTTTCACAATTATTCATCATATATGTGTATCGGGGTTAAAAAGGGTACCTACCTACTTTCTAAATTTCAACTGTGTTTCGGAGAAAAATTACTGTAACAGCTATGCGAAGTGGGAGAATTATAGTATTTGTTTTTAAAGTAACAATTTTAGACCTTGAAAGCCTAACAATTAAATTCTAGTTTACATTAGACAGGCGTTGCTAATGTTGAGTGAAATGTGAAACACTAAGTGATGTTCTAGTTTGGCCACATGCATGAACTATTTATTATAGGCAGTCCATTAGAAATCAGTTAACAATTCAATATTGTAACAATTAGGTATCCTGTCTTCGTTCAGTCAGCTATTGTGCATTAGCCACCATCAAATGCACGGAGCATGTAAAGCTAAGAGGTTGTTCACATTTTTATATCTTTGTTTCCTTATTCTCAGAACTCCTTCCTTAGGTCAGATACACGGTCAATCCATAAAAAAGGTGTCTTTAGTTCGGGAAGAGACCCTACCGGCGGGCGCGGCGGTAGGGATAGGGATGAATAGATGATGACGATTATTATTTTACGTGTATTACATTAAAAAATATATAAATGTTGAGAACTGGCTCCGACTCCAAACTACAGCAGGCAGTTACAGTTTCAGGGACTGGAGACTCTTCGCAATGCGAGCCGTATCAAGGAGGTCGGATAGCCTAGTACATTTCCAAACACAAATATCTTAGAGTCGGCTTCTTGTTAAACCGTATGCAGTTGCGCGGATTGTTCATGACACACTATGGTAAACCTAGTCGAATGGTTTGTGATTTTTTAAAAAAAAAACTAGTAAAAAATACCGGCTGGCTTGCGACGAATATGAAAGAATAAAATGTTACTGTGACGGTGGACAGGAGAGTATAGAGGAAAAAAACGAGTTGTGCCGACCCCAAATAAGATGTGACGAAGGAAAAAATTACGAATAATAAAAATAACCTTCTTTTAACATTTTAAGGGAGATTAATGTTTGCTAAAAACATATTTTATTATTCTTATGGCAAGCACAAAACAAGCATAATGTTAGAGAGGAGGTTTTGCGTGTAGTTTGACGGTAAAAACCGGTTGGCCAAATTAATCAGCGATGATATTTAATAGCTTTTTTTATATTTTTGTCTTAGTAGCCTTCCCAAAGCGGTAGAGAGAATGCTTTAAATGCGCTACGTTGAACATGTTGCTAACTTAATAATATAATGTGCTTTTCTACAAAGGAATTAGGCGCCTGTTTGGGAACAGGCAATTCCAGAAATATCTACTTTAAATCTTAACTTAGTACTTTTATTTATGAATGCAAATGTTTCTGATTAGGGATGGACGTATGTTCGTTAGTTTTTACACAAATAATGCAATCAATGTGATATGTATCACAGTAGTACGACCTAATAGGGCACAATACCGAACTCCACGCGGGTGGAGCCGAGGGAATAATATTTATAAAAATAAATGTTTAAAATATAAGGTAACATTAAATACATACTTAAAACTAAATCAAGTTCACTAAAGATTCGTTCCTGAAGTAGGTTATCCGTGTTGTCATATTTGTTCGTTAAATAATCACATAACAAGTCTTATTATCTTATGTAAAAAGGTGTGTTACATTATAGTAGCTAACACTTCTAACTTAACTAGCTAGCTCAACTAAGTTATTTAAAAAAAAAATAACACGAACAATAATTATTTAAGCACAAGTAATAACGTTTCTTTTACTTAATAAAATACTCTGTAGAGCTTCCTTAAGGCAAGGCAAAGCATATAGATATTATATAAAAAGTAAATATACTAACACGTTATACGTAAGGGCAGGAAAAACATGTGAAAAACAAACAAACAGTTTCAATTTTATTATTTTGAAGAAGTTTCCTGCGGATGCGTATATAACATCGGTGCTAATTGGTACAGAATCAAATGTGGACGAATTTTGACGCGTAACGACGTGTCCGGTGAAGATTCACGGAAACAAAATATTATTGTTTTTAAAATGTTTTGTTTTAAAAGTTTTGTGATGCTGGCCGTACTGCTAGGTGAGTGAATTTCCTTCCTATTGAAGTGGGATTTGAGTCTTGGAGATCATAATCATGATATGTGGAGGGAGGGAGGGTCTCCTGATGTGCTACGGGGGTCAGTAGGCGACAAGTCTTGATAGCTAAGTAATAAGTGGCGGTTGTGACGAAAACTGCTCTCGAAAAATTGACATTCGAAGGGAGACCTATTAATTTGAAGAAAAATTTAATAAATTAAGGTGCGAAAGTGATATCACTTCACAGGACAAGAAGTGTTTTACAGAAGACAAATTGTTTTCGGAGACAGCTTGGCCACATGATAATATTTTAGAAAAAGTGACCCAAAAATTGATAACTTCAAATTGAAATCCGAGAGGAATTACGCAGCATACGATACTAAACACACCAACAAAAAATATGCAAATTCATATGAAGTGCTTTAGCTCTTTGTTAAAAAAAACATTTTCGAACAAAATTAGAAATAAATAACTAACCGATAACTGGTTTATCACATACATAGGTGTTTATTTTACATAGGTAGGTATGTAGTAGCGACCTTTTTGAATACTGCTGCCTAAGATAAACAGCTCAAGTGGGTTTCTTCCATAGATAATAAGCAATAGTCGTTTTTCTAATCACGTGTGGCTGCTAATGAGGATGGAACTGCATTTGCAATATCCACAAGCCGATGTTATGAAAACGTATTAATCCAACCGAGTTTGTCTTTGGGTGCAAATGCAAAGTGTCTTCGGACCTTCATATGCTTTATTAGATCCAACTCTTCATGGTCCCAACATTGATAAAAAAAATTGTAACCAGATAATGTAGAACTAGCTTAATCTTGAAGTATTTTAAGTACAGTCGTCACAAACAGGGATAGAAAACCTAAGTTGTTGTTACCTATTAAAATAAGTTTTTTTTTGTAATTATAAGAACACGTTTTTCTACGTTATTCTTTAGCCTGAAACGTGTCTCGAGTGATTAATTAGGTACTATGCTGTCCTTGAGTGCGTAGTCATACTACATAACAATGTATTACGACAAAAATGATGATTATAATAAGTCATTCTGCAAATCTACATATAGCACTATGACGTTCCATGTGGCTTGACCAGGATTTGGCTAAACTCAACTTCGTCAATTCTCTCTGACATGCGGTGTGAGATTCCATAAGATATTATTAAATTCATACAAAAAAGATAAACTTTGTTGTATTTGAAAATAATTCCCATCACTATGTGTAACCCTGTTTTAATGCAATGCAAGATGGCAATACACAGTTTCTGATTTGAGTATTTGACTCTTCAATGTAATGTAACGTTCGAAATTCAAATTTATAAACTTAAGAAGGGTTTGCAAAGTTCTTAACCTCATTTAAAAACGGCCAAAAACTTGTTTCTTGAATAATGAGGTCACAATTGCCCATGTTTGCTTGCGCCAATTTGTTGAATATAACGGTTGATTATGATGTTTATATTGATTTCAAATTCTTAATTACGTACTAAAACATTTGTTTATACAAGTTTAGTTGTTACATGAACATAGTGACATGAGAAAATATAATTTGGATGAAACATATCAGGACATTTATGAAACACCTGTACGTTCTTGTCTCATCATGGAGAAAATGTAACTCTTAAAGAGTGTTGTCAGTTTATAAAAAGTTGATACAATTAGTCGAACCCGTATAGAGAAACTATCAACAAAGAAATAACGAATCCAGCATTTTACATTTAATTTCCATAAAGATTTATTAAATGAGATGACTACCTCTTCTGCGGCTCGTTTAGATGCGCGTCCACCTTAGTATAGCTGTATTTCTCCATAGAAATGTTGCTGTTAACCTGCATCATCCCACAGCTGGATTGTATGCCATGCATTGTTGCATGTTGGCCCCATGGCTTCAACTTCCAGGATGTAGGGGTGACGCGGAAGAGTGTCGTTGATTTTGTCCAACTCGTCCCACTATTTCTAACGAGATCTGCTATAAATTATGTTGAGGGAGCCGTCTGGACAGCCTGGTAATCTAATGGTCCAACAACATGACAAAGAAATTACCACGCAAAATACTCACGCCCAATATTTATTATTCAAGTTATGCAGAACTGTAAACAGTGCTGTCTCCGGCACAAAAACGTTTGCTTTAACAAACAATGGAACCGTAGCAAGGTTAACAGTTTTTCATGATTTTGTTGTGAAGTGATTATTTAGATAAGCAGAATGATCTTATTCCAAATGACAACCCTTCAGCGATAGCCGTTTATCTTTCCTTATCAGTTTTGGTTTTTACTTTAGTAATATTTGGTACAAGTGAACTTGCTCAGGGAAGTTGGACGGTAGTATCCGTGGGCTATTTTAATTTGTTAATATTTTATTTTCTTATAGTTTTATTATTTCTTTTTTTAAATAATTTACTTTTTTTTGTGAACCTTTGACATGTTTACTTTAATTTTAGTTATTTTTTTGTAATACATATTATTTTGTCTTAAATGTAATATTTTATTTCTTCTGTATCCATTTATAATGTTCTTAGAATCGTTGTTTTAGTTTTTATAAGAATGGCATGCCTCTAATCGACATATTTAAAAGACATTGAAAAATGTGTTTATCATTTATTATTTTATTGAAAATATGTAGTTGGTGTGCCTTATATAATAAATAAATAAGGCTAGGTTTTGACTGCCTTCGCACATAGTTCTATTGGTATTTAGGTACTTAAATACATTAAAAGACTGCCTGGTAATTCAGGAGATTCTTAGTGTAGCCAAAGAAATAAATACGAGAGGCACAGGTCCGCTCGATGTGGACATGCTTGAGAAAAGCGGAGACGAGGACCTCTTTCAGCTCAAAACGACGATGACACTCATCGTACCACGTGCTCCTGGAGGGTTGATACGAATCCATCACATCAATATTCATATATGCGATGATCGCGTGCAACCTTGTCGCCCTGGTCGGCGCCCGCGCAGATGTCAGGGCTGCCCGCACAATTGATCGACAATTGATATTAATTGACTATTTCCATGATAAACAAAAACTGATTATAGAAAAAACAGTTTGCAAAGACGCATACGTGGCCGGGGTTGCGGGTTGTTCGAAAGAAAAACCGCGGCCTCGAAACACAAAGGGCAAAAAAAAGAACATGGGTAGAAGGCACGGTTGGCGCAGTGGCTGAGCGATCGACTGCTGCGCTGCGTGTCGCGAGTTCGATCCCCGGACGGAACAAATATTTGTACGCCCTACAGATAGTTGTTTTTCGGGTCCGAGTGTTTGTGTGAGTTTAAATGTTTGTAAACGCACCCACGATACAAGAGAAATTCTTAGCGTAGGGCAACGTTTATTTATTAAAAAAAAACGGACCTTACTATCCGCTCCGCCTGCAGCGGAAGAAGCTTTATGATAATTTCCCAAACGAAAAAAAAATGCGCATGCGTATATATAAATTTATGGTTCTGTTGAGCTTTAAGACTGTTTTGTTTAGAAAACCAATAAAAATCGAACCGTATTTCGTACTTACGATTTGATTTTATGGGTTTGCTTATTGACTTTATGTGTGTAATTACGCTAAATTATCATAAATCTATAATAAAGCATATACTTTGCCAAAAAATAACTAAATGCTCAAATTTATTTTAAAAAATATTATTTTAAATCTATAACCTTTATAAGTATAACATATTTATTATCTTGGAATTTGCTCCCAAAATGGTCAAAGTATTCAAAAGTGTTTGGTCTCAAGGAATGTATGGCTGACTCATGTCTGCACAATTTGTTGTGTTATCTGTTTAAACACTCAAATGGCTATAATCTGACAGGCGTGAAGCACGAGGGCGCTAATGTTGTAATTACACGTAATTTGGAAGGCTCGTAGCTAAGTACAGTAGGTCGATCAATGATGCCGCGGTCAGCCGGTCGACGAGTAGGTAACAATATCGTATCAGGTCTACACAAAAAATTCGACTAAATACAAAGATAACGTGGAAGAACATGCCCTAAACTTGATACCAAGGTCTGGGCCGCGTCAATAGATTGCCATGAACACGTTAAGAAGGGCTTCATTTCAAACTATGACAGCACTGTTAAAGCGACCGATGAAGCCAGCGATGCAGCTGCAGTCACTTCGTGTTGGACGCTAGTCTATGTCTTCAGGAATAGAATAGACTTTCACGCAAATGATCAGCACATATGAATTTCGTAATCACTGCAGCACAATGAGCAATCTATTAAGTGTTTACGTATAAAGCTGCTGTCGAGTGCATCACTCATCCACTGAAAAGTACCTTGTGTGGGATAAAGTACTAACCTATTGTCTATGACGTCAGCTAACAAAGATAATTCATGTTCTATGAGTTTATCTCCTAACAGCCTTATACATTCAGACGGACGGACAGTTCAATGGGACAACGATAAATACAACTGTCATACGGTGATGAGACCCAGACAGGGTACTTTATGAAGACCAAATAAGTTAACACTGCCAAGTGGCTTTAGGAATACTTTAAGTATTGTACTTTATTGAGCTTTAAGGAGTATCTACTGACTACTGGCGTGTGGATAATCGCAGGGATCTCTTCCTGGATGCACACATGCGACATGACAGGAGAGATTGATCTATGACCATAAAACAAAAGGTCTTTTTGTGGAAAATGTTATTTATATCAAAGTTTCCTCACGCCATTTTCCTTATTCCAAATACCCATTTTTTGAAATGAGGAAAGTGGCGTGAGGAAAGTTTAAAGTATGAATGTCGCTGGGTATGAGACCAAAGAATGGAAGGACTGTAATGTGAAGGATAATATGGCAAGGAAGGCGGTGTTTGATGAGATGATGAGTTATAGAGAACTAGCTTTTGCTCGCGTCTTCGCTCGTGTTAAATTCGGGGTAACACAGTTCCCCTTTCCTGATTTACAGGTACCTGCTACCTGTAGTTTTTGCCCTTGCGTCTTATTTATTGTAATAGCAATGCAAAGATTTCCCTTTCTCCCTCAATACTCAATTGAAAAATATCTATAAATGTCTCAACTATCTCTGTACCAAAATTCATCGAAATCGTTTAGCCATTTAGGCGTGAAGACGTAACATACAAACAAAATCACTTTCGTTTTTATAATATTAGTAAGGATTATGGAAGAAGAATAGATGCTGTGCCAAGACAAAATAAATGCACAAGGGTAGGAGAATGATTATTGGTATTTGTCATCCAACAATGGGGACTGACGTGTTTACCGCACTTTCAAAGACGATCGTGTCTAAGGGATAAGTCGTAATCGGCAACTAAACTATGGGTAAGCGAGCCTCGTGGTTAAAACATTTACGTAACGTAGTATGATAGTCGTGACGATAATCGACTCTCTGTTAGTCCTCGGCCGTGAGCAAGGTCACAGATTCGCGGACCACCGCCTGTCTGTCTTGCTATTATACAAGACGTAAGAGATTAGCATTTTGTTTTTAATTAGATGTTTCTCTCACAACACAAGTCACTGTGTGCTCATTTAAGACAGGTATTTTAAAAATAATTTTGGCGTTATGGCAAAAGATTAATTGTTGGTTATTATGTTCTGGTAAATTTAAATACACCTTACTCTTTTTTGTCTATATTTTGTTAGACATCCTCCATTTCCATTAGATTTAACTCACTCTTTTAACAACCCGTGAAGCAAAGTATTAGAAAAGTTTTTAGTAGGCCAGATATTTGTGTAAAGTTGGGGACAAATAACGGTAACACTAAGAAGTTTGTTAAGACCTTCAGGATTTATTGCTAATCTCAGCGCTTTTTATAATATGTGGGTTTTCAAAATCTAGATTACGAAACTGTTTTAATGTCTAAAACAATTAAATTAATATTATTGAGCTAATCGCTTGCACTCTGCGCTTGGGCCGCGCCGCGCGCCGGTCGCTACAACTCGGCTGCACGTGTTTCTTGTTACGTCACGAACTGTTCTGCGGTTTCCAGCACCACACGTATTCGCATGACCATAGAAAAGAACCTTAATTCCCAGCTAATTACTTCTTAAAGGTGTGTAAAAGTGTGGTGGCTCCAGACTAGTAATGTTCGCCACTGAGTATTGGAAGTTCTTTGTGATCTTCTGCCTCAACTTTTCCTTCTTTATTTCATCAACGAATGAATGTAGCTCACACAGGTCTTTTTCGTTGCACACCAAACTACCCAGTCTTGGCTATCAAACGTTTCTGCTACCCTAATTAGATTGTCGGTCTGCTAGGTGTGTGACCCACCCGATAAAATCAAAACCAAACAAAAAAAACCTAATTAAGGAACTAAAAAATAATTATATTATGGTTTGACAATATTTTAACTTGAATTGTTTTACTGTAGAACGTACTACATACGAAGCCCATGTTCCGATTAGTTAATTTACTAAAAACAGACTGCTTTAGCAGTAACAGCTTATAATTATACATACATAAGGAAAGGTCGATGGGGTTATAAAGAATTTTCTTAGAAACTGTTGGAAAACGATCAACATCTCGCAGGTCTCTATATCCGGATCATCGTCTCGTGGGACGGTGCGCGGTGGACTAAACCGGACTCTAGCCAGCACTGGAACAACACAACCCATAATCAGAAGAAATAAACCCCAATAAGACTATATTATTTTTCTTCTTTCTTCTATATAAAACTAGCTTTTGCCCGCGGCTTCGCTCGCGTTAAATTCGGGGTAACACAGTTCCCCTTGCGCCTTATTGATATGTAATAGCAACGCTAAGTTTTCCCTTTTCTCCCAACACATCCCACTTAAAAAAAATAGCGTATGTCCGTCTCCTGGTTCCCAACTATCTCTGTACCAAAGTTCATCAAAATCGGTTTAGCCATTAAAGCGTGAAGAGGTAACAAACAAACCAACTCACTTTCGCTTTTATAATATTAGTAAGGATTATAGTAAGGATTCACGTGTCACAGTTTTAGTTGCCAAGCTCCTCCGAAACTCTTGACCATATTTTAAATGTATATTCGGGTGGTCTGAGAATCGGTCGTAGTCAACCCCTAAGTTATAAGGGTAGCCCTCTTTAGAACGGTCCAGAGCATCGGGCGAAACCGCTGGGCACAGCTAGTTTATTTTTGAAGTAGTAGCTTTACAGCTGACAGTAAACAAACATAAAATGATTATACTAAACATTACGCCAATTACATAGAAAAAAATGTATGATTAACAGAGAGTGACTTGAGATAATAGTATTCAAATCGATAGTGTGTGCGTGCATGTTTCTGTAGGTAGGTTTGTAAGTGTGTGTGATAATGTGTACACTGTACGTGTCTATGTAATTATTAGTAACTGTCACTTCTACTGGTGTAACTGAGTATTCCTCGTTTGATTCAAGATTCTGATTATCTCTTTTTATGACGTTTGCTTGTGTCTATTCAAGGGGACAGGTGTTAGGAACCTGTCATTGTGTAATGCAGGTAAACTCAACAAAACGACACTTTCAAGTAAATTAGTGGAGGCCGAAGGAACTGCTAGCAGAATGTTATAGTATAACAAAAGTGGATTCAACTTGAAGAGGATAATGATTGCTTACAGTGATCTATTACTGTTCCTATTACCCCTACTTAATTACTTCATTAGCAGATAGGCTATCCTCTTTTTAATTATCTTCTATAAGTTGCTTCGTTATCATCCATTTTCTTTCCATTCAAAACAACCTTCACACAAACTGCTTGCCTTTCCTTGAGTTTCTCGCATCGATTTTTACACTATAATTCTGCTATTCTTTACTCACAGTTGTTTCATTCCTTCTTATGCCCATACTGCTTGTACTCATAATGACATTAGAGTATAAGTTGAGTTTCTAATTACCAGTTCCTTTATGTTATTTTTCGGGATAATCAGGCTTAAATGTCCCCAGTACCGGTACACAAGCTTTCTCGGCAGTGCAGGTAGGTAGATCTTACATGCATGTCTTAGATTTCTTGGTTGGAGCACTTGCCAATTTCCTGACAATGTTTTCCTTCACCTTTAGAAGCCTTGTTTCATGTCAGCTAGATATAGTTGTCACGTGTAGTCTCTTCCCGGTAGTTACGCCAATTTCGGGCTGTCAATGCTAACATAGGCACAGATAGGCTCCGACTGATTATAATAAGTATTGTATTGTCGATTCTCAAGGCCGTGCCCACACTTTACTATTGTTATTACTTATTATGTGATTATGGTATGTACTTTGATTTAATTTTAATATTTTGTATGGTCGTGGAACCGGGAAGACAACACTTTATAACCTTAATGAGGTGTTGAAGTAATTATCGGGTAGATTTACTTCTGCAAAGTGTTTTTTTAGATGGGAAATCATCAAATCGGTGCGGAAGAATGTGTCAGAGTTTTACTGACTAAAACTCATCCATTTTCTTCTTTTGCCCTTTGTTTTCCAGGGTATCTCTTTCTAACAACCCATAACCGCGGCAGGCAGTGGACATGACAGGCCCTAAATTCTGCAAGGGTAACAGTAACTGAAGTTAGTGGTGGGTATTACAGAGATGACGAATAGCTTTTACTGATTTTGTCTTGGAGGGATTGAGTAGTCTAGCATCGCTTCGGATAGACCCATTCAGAGGATTTCAATTTCATACACTACAAATAGGGACCATCTCTGACTGCACCGTCAGAGAAAACAGTCATCATCATCGCCTAGCCTTGCCTCAACTTTAGTATAAGTATCCATACTAATATTATAAATGGGAAATTGTATGTGTGTGTCTGTTTGTTAGTCCGTCTTTCACGGTAAAACGGAGCGACGAATTACAGTGACAGTGACATAGGCTACTTTTTGTCTTTTTCTAATCCCCCACTTTCCTAAAATGGGGGATGGAAGTTTGTATGGAGCAATTTTCAAGGTAGAAAGCTAAAAATTTGTATGCGGACTATTTGTCACTAACAAAAAAAATCGGGCATCATTTTTTTTTGGAAACCTGCCCCTAATTCATTAAAAGAGGGGGTGAAATTTTATATACCATATCTCCAAATGGAAAGACATATAATATCGTCTACAGTAGCGTATTAAAATAATATTCTGTTCCGAGTCCTCTTCTGTGTTCTAAATCAGGAAAGTGGAACCGTGTAACCCCGAATTTAACGCGTGCGAAGCCGCGGCCAAAAGCTAGTATTTATTAAAACTAAAACAAAAAAATATTAACAAATAATCTTATCTAATAGGACCAGCTTCTAGGAAACTTTAGAGGCAGTCAACCTATGGACATAGATCGCGATACAGCGGTCGGGACATCCTAACTCTCACGTAACAACGTCAAGGAAACACTTTCTCAAATTAACATTTCCTAATTCACACCGTATGCGGAAATATCATATCAATAGAGAATGTAAATTAATATCAGCGGCATGCGTTTTGGGACCTCAGTTTTGAAACATGTTCCCAATCTTGTAGTTCACTCAGGCAATTAAATACTCCGTGTCATTATGAATAGAGGTTATAATGTCGTGGCTGTAAACAGTACTTAATCAGGTAATTTGAAATGTAATTAGAATCAGTATCACTTGATACCTGTGAGCAGGAAGGATTCGATTAAAAAAATGTGTTTGTCACTCTCGTGTGTCGCGATTTCGGTTAGTTTCATATAGTTGTCAGTACCCAGCGTCCGGTGTCTCATTATCTCAAAGATTTTTTCTATTCAATTTTTTAAGCCGACATTCTTGTTGTTAAATTTGCGTGTTTTTATTTACAAACGTTTAGTTTGGTGGCGGATTCCTAGAAATACCGCTAATAAACAGTTTTGGTAATTTGCTTTCGTCATTTGCATCGTTATCATAACATCAGTCGTAATCATTGGATTGAAGGCGATGACCCAGAACGAGAGCTAGTGACGTGCGTCATGTGTCAGCCCCACTTGGATCGTACCAGGTGAAGATTTACACATTTTATTATTTTGACGGCACGGTTGGTGTAGTGGCTCCCACACGGTACATATAATTTTATGGCCAAAAGATAGTTTTTTTTTTGTTTTTTTTTAAACGTTGCCCCACACTAGGAATTTCTCCTGTATCGTGGGTGCGTTTACAAACATTTAAGCTCACATACACAAACAGCCAGACCCGAAACAACTATCTGCAGGTCATACAAATATTTGTTCCGTGCGGGAATCGAACCCGCGACACGCAGCGCAGTAGTCGATCGCTCAGCCACTGCGCCAACCGTGCCGTCAGTTATTTCGGGGCTGGCTGTCTGTGTATGCGAGTTTCAATGTTTGTAAACGAATCCAGCCACGATACAGGAGAACTTCCTAGGGAGGGCCAAAGATTAATGTAAAAAAAATGCTGGTGTGTCTTTACCGCTTGTTACATGAAGTTATCGCAAAGTATTTTCCAGTCGTATTCTCGTCTATAAGCCGCGTTTATCATATACTGAACATCTGAAATCAATCAACTCAACCCATCACACATATTACATTCCACAACTGGACCTTGGTTTTGCCAAAAAAACACTACACTATGCCCTATCATACACGATTGTCCCGGCCATCTTTTGAAGGTCGACAGTCCATCTAACTCAGAGAGCAGCAAGTCGTGGGTATCGCTTGCCGATACGCGGTCTTTACTCCAGAACTTATTTGCTTCATCGATGAACAGTCCTTCGACAACTATGGCCAGAGTAGAATATTTCAGCATGTTCATCTAATCTTCCTTGCTTCGACTTTTGTTCTATCCACGGCCTCCACTCCACCTACCAAAAACTTATGTATCTAAGTATAAGAAATTTGACTGAGCTTAGGTACTCTATGAAATAAGATACGAGCCGATCTAAATGTCGTGTCGTGCTTCGAGAATTTCGCGTGACCAAACTTACGAGTTAGTCATAGTTGCCTACATCGTACTGTGTTGTCACTGAGGTATCCACTCAAACATCGCAGGGCTATAGACTAACTTAGACCACATTGAATACGGCTTAATGAATTCAAGAAAGGATCCAGGTTTCATATCTACAACTCTGAGCATCGCGCCAGTCTCCTTCGAAACTTTTCTAGTGATCGGTGACTTAAATAAAACTGCTTTTTCGATATGCCTATTTTGGTTTCGTTCTGGTGGATATTGTTTCTTTGCTACAATTATTATAATGTTTGTCATTGTGCTGGTTCGTTGTCACTAGTACCATTAACAGTTCCATGATGGAACTATTGGTGTTTTTTCAAATCACTAGTTTCATTTTATAAGAATCTGAAAATAATGGAACTAATGTTGAATTTTTTGTACCATTAACAGTTCCATGATGGAACTATTGATGTTTTTGTTGTTCTTTAGTTCCATTTCAAAAGAATCTGAAAATAATGGAACTAATGTTGAATTTTTTGTACCATTAACAGTTCCATGATGGAACTATTGATATGTTTTTTAACCGACGAAAAAAAGGAGGTTCTCAATTCGACCTGTATATATATTTTTTTTTTTTTTTAATCTTTAGTTTCATTTTCCAAAAGAAAAATAATATTATAATCTGAAAATATTATTACTTTAGGCACATGTGAAATTTTTTAACCGACGAAAAAAAGGAGGTTCTCAAGTCGACATGTATATTTTTTTTTTGTACCATTAACAGTTCCATGATGGAATTATTGATATATTTTTTAACCGACGAAAAAAAGGAGGTTCCCAATTCGACCTGTATTTATATTTTTTATTTTTTTTAATCTTTAGTTTCATTTTCCAAAAGAAAAATAATATTATAATCTGAAAATATTATTACTTTAGGCACTTGTGAAATTTTTTAACCGACGAAAAAAGGAGGTTATCAAGTCGACATGTATATTTCTTTTTTTTTTATGTATGACCACGCATAACTTTTTACTAAGACGTCCGATTTGAAAAATTCTTTTTTCATTGGAGAGAGTATATTTCAAAGTTGGTCCCATTTTAAATTTAAAAAAAAATCCGCCCCTAAGGGTGGAAAAATAGGGGTTGATTGTTTTTTTTTCATACTTCATTTGCAATTGTGAACCGATTTTGTTTAAAGGAGATTGAGCACTTATAGTCTCACTTTTTGACGCGTAAAGCCATTAGAGTTAATGTATAATTAATTATGTTATTTTTAATGTTTTTTTACCTAAATTCATTGAAATCATTTGTGGGGTTTCTATTTTAATTTTAATTAGTATGTACATATTTAATAAAATAAATACGTCATTTGTTGCCTAATAGTGAAGCGACTCCTTTTTCAATTATAATCGATCGATTAAACACTAACATAAATCATAGAACAACAAAATAATTAACATTTGCAACTGAAAAGTATTAAGAGTTGTCCTTATTATCATTCTTTAATTCTGTTACTATTTTTTTCCATTAAATACAATTTCTAGGCAAAAATAAAACAATTAAGATATAATCGATAATGTTATGATGCCCCGTAGTCTATTGTTGTGTCACAACACTATTCGGTGAAATGTCAAACAAAATCGGTGTTTTCTGTTTACCGTGTTAGCTGCCGGTTAAGCCGAGAATATTGTTTAGGATTTCTAGATCAATGTGTTTAATCAAATATCTTAAATAGTAAGTAATACTCAATTAATATGTACCAAAATAATGCAAAATATGTGCCAGTTAATAACGTTTCAAAACGAATTGTTTTGAGATGTAACATAACCTCAAAAGGTATTAAACATTTTTTTTTTCAAAAACCCCACAATATTTCATTTTGAATTTAACCTTGTTTTAAAGTATGAAACTACCCCTTTTTTGTGTCTAATTTTCACTACTATACTGTGTCAAAAGTTGCGCAACCAAGTGCCATAGTAGGCTGCGCAATCTCCTTTGAAACACATAATATGTAGTTCTGATGATAATACGGCGTCAAAATGACCTGATGATGGATGATGGAGACGGGAAATACTTGCATTTTGCAAGAGGTCCTCAACAGTTTAAAGCAGCGATATATCGTGTTTAAACTCATTTCATGCACGTTGACGACAACTTTAGACCTAGTTGGAGAATAGAGCTGTCATGGAAGGTCTGATGATGGAGATGGGTAGTATTTACTAGACATTCTCAATAGTCTACAGCAGCTGTGTTGTGTTTAGGCTCATTTCATGTACGTCGATGAGAACTGTTGATGCCTTGCTGGAGTATGATTGTCATCAAAGCTATGGCAGTGGAAATGGAAGTCAGTTACAAGAGGTCCCCTACAGTATAACGCCACTTGGGCTTATTTCTTGAACTTTATTAAAAACTGTAGACCTTACTGGGTTATGCGTGTCATCGACGGACAATATTGCGGCTGTAATTTGATAAGAACCTCTTTCAAAAGCCTTCCGTCTCCATCGTCAGACCTTCAATGACAGCTCTATTCTCCAACTAGGTCTAAAGTTGTCGTCAACGTGCATGAAATGAGTTTAAACACGATATATCGCTGCTTTAAACTGTTGAGGACCTCTTGCAAAATGCAAGTATGTCCTGTCTCCATCATCCATCATCAGGTCATTTTGACGCCGTATTATCATTAGAACTACATATTATGTGTTTCAAATCTAAACAAAATCGGTTCACAATTGCAAATGAAGTATGAAAAAAAAACAATCAACCCCTATTTTTCCACCCTTAGGGCGGATTTTTTTTTTAATTTAAAATGGGACCAACTTTGAAATATACTCTCTCCAATGAAAAAAGATTTTTTCAAATCGGACGTCTTAGTAAAAAGTTATGCGTGGTCATACATAAAAAAAAAAAAAATATATACATGTCGACTTGAGAACCTCCTTTTTTTCGTCGGTTAAAAAATTTCACAAGTGCCTAAAGTAATAATATTTTCAGATTATAATATTATTTTTCTTTTGGAAAATGAAACTAAAGATTAAAAAAAATAAAAAAAATATATACAGGTCGAATTGAGAACCTCCTTTTTTTCGTCGGTTAAAAAAAATATCAATAGTTCCATCATGGAACTGTTAATGGTACAAAAAATTCAACATTAGTTCCATTATTTTCAGATTCTTTTGAAATGGAACTAAAGAACAACAAAAACATCAATAGTTCCATCATGGAACTGTTAATGGTACAAAAAATTCAACATTAGTTCCATTATTTTCAGATTCTTATAAAATGGAACTAGTGATTTGAAAAAACACCAATAGTTCCATCATGGAACTGTTAATGGTACTAGTGACAACGAACCATTGTGCTTGCTTCGATTCCTAAGAAAATGCCTGCTCGGTGGCAAGACAGGAAAACATGGACCAATGAAGGATATTCTTTCCCTTGCCATTCATATCATCCCCCGCACTATCAATTTATTAATCACCACTTGTTTATTTAGATTCGAACATGCATTTTATCCCTCTTCATCGTATAGTGTGGAGGTCGCGTCCCTAGCTTAAGCTAATTAAATTAAGCTGCTAAGATATTTCCGAACAAATGTATTTACTTACTTCGGACCTCCCAAATGTTTTAATAAGGTAGATGGGTTGTTTGAAGTGTCGACGTCGCGTTAATGTTCCACGCACGCTTCAAAGACATGTCAGAAAGCTGAGGGGCCCGCCAATGCCAATACCTGCCGGGGTTTGGTTCTTGTTCGAAGGAGATACCGTGGCCTCGGAACAGTAAACGTCTGACACTTCATCCAGCTTTCCCGAGAGCCAGAGAAGTTATATAAAAAAAGGTTGATTGCTTGTTACGTCATGTTTAAAGTCGAAATCTATGAGTCGTTTTGTGCCTCTGTGGTCATCAACAAGTATGTTGTGATTTTTTTGGTTGATATGTAGGTATTATATAACAACACATTTTTTATGTTTTATGACACACAATAGTGGCATATAAAGATGTTTGTAAGTTCATCTGTGATTGACGAAGCTCTTGTAATTACTGATATTTTAAACAATTCAGACTTTGAGACCCAAATTTTGTTTCTACCTTCTGAATCTACTAAGGCACTGCCCATTAGGAGTATAAAGTCTTCATAATTAAGGCTAGACATAGCATTAATATCCTTGATAATATCTGTTATATTAAACACAAACCCTGTAACAATGGTCAGTGTGCCGCCGACCGTCGTCTGCGCCCGCCGTTACAAAATCAATATTCAAAGTCGAGAATAAAATTAGAAACATTTTAAATAATATCGTCGATATAGACTCGCGGTGTTGTGTTGTCAATTTGTATCTGTTTTAGTTTTGGTTCTAAACCAGTCGTTTGTTAGAAAATTTGTTTATAATTTATCCAGCAATGAAGGAGCTAAATGGTGAGCTTTTATCAGTACTTCTATGTTTTTTTTATTAGATAAATTCGTTCCTTTTAATTGTTTTAAGATAAAGTTGAATTGAAATGCTGTTTTCATTGGTTAATTACGTGTATTTATCATCATGTAATACATTACCAATCCGGGTTATAACCCGAGGGGGTAGTATCAGTATCCTTTAGGATATGTCCTGTAACTGATACTACCCTCTTTGAATGAAAAGTAATCTTTATCTCCCTAATCACAGTAGCTAATCATGGACAGACTACTGTGTCCCGCGGACCTAAATAAATCGCCATGAAAAATAACATTATGTATTGCCTTTTTCCAAGTATCAATACCAGTAATGCCATTCCCCTTGAATATAGCGTTGAGCTTAGCGCTGTCGCAGCGTCAAGTTTCATAGAGTGTGGTCTGGGATCGGCGCTGCGCTAGAGGCTGTATTCCTAGAGAATAGGGTAAGGTACCTTGCTGCCAAATTGTATCAAAACCGGTTCAGTAGTTTAGCTGATTATACTAAACAATTAACACAGTTTTACGTTTAATAGTCAATCTGTTTGTTGTCAGAACTCAAAATGTTAATTTATCAAGCGATTTATTTATTTATTATTTTATTGATTATAACATAAACGACTACCCTCATCCCGAAAAAATAATCTTATTTTCACACTGTCAGGAAGCCATTTTAGCGGAATAAAATAAATATTGAATCGGCATCGTCGAAAGACCATAAAAATGGCGCCATGACACAGGATATTTGCCAATTTATCACTCTGTGCGTATTTACTACGCATTGTTGATAAACGTGTGGAGCATGGCAATCAGCTGCCAGGTGACTTTTTGCCATTTTCTATTCAAAGACAAGCGATAATACGAATAAATTAGTTACCGCATATTAGTGTGCGATTTGAAGTGCTTTTGTATTTCTCACGTTCAATTTTTGTGTGATGAAGGTGTATAATTGCCTTCTAAATACCTAAACAAAAATGAAAATTTGCAAAATTAAATGATTCCAAACTTAATGTTTTATTTGTTGTACTTACAGTCAAAGTACAGAGTCTTCCCAGTTCTGTCGTGTTGGGAATCGAATTAGATAAATGCATTTTCCTTTATTTAACTATTAAATAATTATTAGTTATGACACGGAAGAGATCTTATTGCGTCATAGAAACCATAAAAATGGGCTAAAACGGAAATACTTAAGTAGGTATGACATTCATAGATTTGATTTATAACCCTTCCTGACTGCGCGACCTACACCAATGCCGTTACAAACACTTACGAAATACTTTATGGTAGATTTTTACCATTCATTGACTTATATGAATAAAATTAATAATGAAAACATAAACAAACTAAAGTTTGTGTTTGTGTTTTCGTGTGACGCGTAGGTAGGAACGATTTGCCTTATTTTTTATGTTTCTGATGAATTTTGATTATTTGTACTTAATGCTACTGATTCTATTAATTAGCATAGCTTGCCAATAACTTTGTCAATTCTTTGATGCTGATCTTAATCTGAGAAGTGAAAGAATAAGAAATAGGTCTTTAGAAATCATACCATTCAAGTATGTATGTAAATCTATATTAGTAACAACCAAACACAATTTTTTAATTTTCTAAAATTGTCATTCTTATCAACACGAAAACTTCCTATGACCTATATTAAACCTTATATTATTTATATAAGAACATCGAAGGTAAACTACGACATCGCATAATATAATGATTAAGTATAACAGTAATTAATGAGCATTTTGTAAATAATCGTCTGACATCAGTTTCCGAATAAACACCGATGTTTAGATGCACGTGATACGAGATTCTTGCCGTGACTTCATGAGATGTCCTTGGCAATGAGATAATTATAGATTTATCTACGATCTACCTACTCATAAATAACTTAAAAAAAAACATATTGGCGCTCTCATACGTCATAGTTACTTATTTGACCTATTAAGCAATAATGTCTAAATGTCAGTATAACTACTTATATTTTGATATTTTTTTTAAGATTATGCAATTTTTTTAGCACTTATTCCAACAAAATAAATAAACGATTGTAGTATTCTGTCGAATACTACGACTTTTCATTTAGTTACGATAGTAATCGATTCATCCATTATCATCATTGAGCAAACATTTTTAAGCTTACCTACATGTTTTATCTTATTACATTACCTATTTAAATACTTCGTTTGGTGGTATGTTTTAGTTACGACTAGTTTCGTATGTCTACTTAGTACTTTTCTGGAACGAGATTACGAGACATTAACGATTAGTTGACTTACTTTGAACGTTATCATTGATTTTAAAACCTTTCTCGTGGATTAACTTACACAATAAATAAATAAAATAATTTCCAATATTCAATAAAATATTTTTAATTTTTTTTGGTTCGTTTACATTTTTTGACAATGTCAAACTGGTACGTCTACTTTATCTTTCATGAATGTAGAATGTTTTTCTTAAAGGCCAGTCTACTTTGCAAATAGGTTTTATTATACTGTAAGTTTGAAACCTTTCGATTTTGTATGAGTAACACAATGTAGCCAGGAATTAAAAAAAAAATTATGATAAAAAGAACATAAATGTTCTTTTTATCATAATATTTATTTTTCTGTATTTTTATCCTAGTTGTAAAAATGTTATTTTAATTCCTGGCTACATTGTGTTACTCATACAAAATCGAAAGGTTTTCAAACGTGGAAAAAAAGGTACACGAATGAGCTTTCAACTTTAGTTCCATAAGCGGAGACCTGCTTTTCAAACGGATTTTTTTTATCAAATAACTTCTCCCGCTATGGGGGGAGCGGAAGGGAGTATCAGCACTAGTTAAAAGCCATCCATGTTCCTTCTTATGCCCTTTTTGTTCCGGGGCTGCGGTATCTCTTTCGAACAAACCGCAGCCTCGGCAGGATCTTTATATATCTAAACACTATACAATATGTTGATTTGCATCCTCGTCAAAATTTAGGAGGTGCTAGTAAAAGTCATAAATAATCAATGAAAATTACGGTACCTGATCAATAATAATATACGGCGCTTTTATGATCTGTCTCTGTGTGTTTAAATTTAACAGTATTACAGAATATTTCACTTCAAAAGTAGAGAATCACCTACAGAACACACAGAACAGTGTGCGTGAGCGTCGGCGCATACGTATCATACAGCGGCATGCACGCACCTGCGTGCACTGACCGATTTCTGAAAATACGAAAAAAGTAAAAAAAAAAAACCTACTTATTTTATTATCGATTCGGGTCGAGAATCATTAGCATAGTTACGTCCTTGAATTTGACGAGGATGCAAAACAACACGCTGTATAACGACAGGCACGAGCCATGCACATCTAGCTCGATTGCCTCGTAAGTACTACTACTACCTATAATTATTATTTTTTGTTTTATTTCTAATTTATCTCCTGTTATTCAGTTTTTTTGCGCTCAATAAACTGCTCAGCCAATGCGAATATTATGTTTCTGCGTTTAATCAAGATTTATGTCACTAATTTGTGCAAGGCACTTTTTGCGATTTGATGAGGTTTTGGTGCTTGGAATTTATAGAAGTGTGTAATTTATTTATAAGTGTTATTCAGAGCAGTTGATATAGCTTGCGGTTAACTTTTGATGTGCGCCGTGCGTGCGTGTGTTTTATAGGTACGACTAGGGAATGCAATCTCGTACGAGATTTCCGCCTAGCGAGATCTCGCGAGACTCAAAACCCAGTCTCGCGAGATTTCGCAAATTACGGGATCTCGCGAGATTGAGAGAATCGCAATTAAAACATATGCAAATGCTTGTTTTAAGAACTAGTAATTGACATGATATGTAATTAAACAGAAACTGCGTTGCTTAGTTATAAAAATAATGTAAGTTTTATTTTAAAAATCAATCATCAATCGAGTACTTATTATTTTGTCTCTAACTCTAATAACATTTGTTTATGTCTATAATTATTATACCTACTGTAGCTAATCAGTTCAAATTCTTACAATGTTGGTAACAAAACAATAATTATCTATATTTAGTCCTTTGTAAATTATTACTTTAGTTTCAATAATTAAGAGTAATAGGAACATTACTTATGGTAAATAAATACAACAAAACAAAAACTTAACTTCACAAGTTGTTAAATAAATGTTGTGAGATCGTATTAATCAAATAAAAAAAGTTTAAAGTAGAAGTTAGATGAAGTTATCAAGGTACGGAAAGGCAAAAACACATCATGTCGAGAGTATCATCTGACAGACGACTTCTGATTTTGCGTGCCAAATACCCTGCTGCAAAAAAAGCTCGTTCTGCGGCCGCACGGCCGGCCAGGATTCAGTTCGCGCGCAGCCGCGCTATGAAATACACGTCGTCACGCTGCATTTGTCGATCTCGTTATCTCGCGAGATCTCGTACGAAATTTGACGAGATACAATCTCGTAAAATATGGCCGGGATCTCGGCGAGACGAGATTGCATTCCCTAGGTACGACGTGTAACTTAATAAGCGCAAGACCTGAAAATAGTTTGCTCAGAATGGGTTTCTGAATCGATTTCCGTCATTATTTATATGTGTTAATTTTTCACGAAAATATCTTTCATCTAATTGAAATTATGTCCACCATGTCATAACAAGGTAAAAATAGATTTTGTTTAAAGAAATTGTGACCTTAACTCAAAGACATAAAGACTATTTAACTGCACGAATGTATTTATAATTCACCCATAGTAACTAGCTGCATTAAAAAAAATATTAGTTGCGAAAAAATAGAACTTATCTCAAAGTACCTATTAAAGCTTTTCTAAACGCATGACTGTATTTGGTAGTCGTCCCATATCGCATTCTTCTTCTTTCATTGAGAAATCCATAAATATTAGAAAAATAGTGGTACGTTTTTTGCAAATGGTTAATGTAGTAGAGCGAGACGCAAAGATTTGTAGGTTTAGAGCGCTTTGATCTTTGACATGTCACCGCACCGCACGCCCGACGGCGCGTGCGGCGACTTCAAACGTTTAGTCCCGCGGTCCGTAAGTACATGTGCTCGGAAATCATAACACAAACACAGTAGGTACCTAATTTGTTTACGCGCGCGATGACATTCCAGTAAACCAATATTCATTACCCGGAGGTGATGACCACTGGCTCGTTGCAATGACAATGTCGAGTTGGCATGTCGCGAGTTTAAGTACGTTTTATCCTAACACTCCCGCGCGTTTCTCATGGAACGTGCGACGGCATCTTGAGGAATAAGACCCCTGGTGGATTGGTCGTGGAGGACCAGTGCAGTGCAGTGACCTCCGTGATTTGTGGGGTCGAATAAAATCGCTTGTTTATGTGAACGACGGTACATGTACGACGGTGCATTCAATGTAGTGAAAAGTGCCACTAATGTGCTTAACAGACTAAAATTAAACTTAAGAAAACGTGCAATAAAGTGCATCGAGCAAATATTCTTATCTTTTAAACGCGTCAATTGTGAATATGACATCGCGACAGTAAAATAGGTAAGTACCTATTTCCCCACGCATTAGAGATAGCATTTAATAAATAGTAAACCGGTCTCTGTGATCGCGCGGCGGTATCTTAAAATTAAACAAAAATATTCCAATCCGTCAGTCAACGCCTGTGAAAGTGTGATGGAAAGAAGGAATCATAATTTTACTAGCAAAATAACTATCAATAAAAGTGATATTACAAGTTGTGATTACTTAATCCAATTACGTATTTTGTTCGGACGTTGAACTACCGTAAACTACCTACAACAGTAGGGCGGTACGCATGCTAGTCAGCTGGGTGTGTCGTAGTGTGGCGTGCGAGAGTGTGTGCGTAGGGATCGAGTTCGAGTGCCCAAACGTCTGACGGCTACTCAGGGGAAAAATCTTATTAAAAAAAAACTATGTGAGATTTAAATAAATAAAATTACATATGGTATTTTAGTCTTATAAATTAATGAACTAATTGGGGTGTTTGAGGTCTTGAGCTAATTCCGTTACTCCTTGTATAAGGTACCACTAAGGTCATTTTCATAGCCATCAGGAGTTTTTTTTTTACTTTCGCGTATGTTTTTGTTTTAGTTTTAACAAGAAACACCACACCTAAACCTAAATTGAGAGTAGGTCAGAAGTACCTTGCTCCTATATTACCGCAGCTTTGTACCCATCATGTAAAATAACAGGGACTTTAGCTAATTGCAACCTATCAACCGGGCTACTTTTTGAACATTATTTCCTAAACTAAAACGCATTTTGCTTTGCGTAAATTCCGTTTAGCTTGTGTCAGCTTGAGGAAAACGTTATCCAAATGACATCAACACACACGACGATGTCAACTTTCTGATCAAGTCCTGTTTGCTCCTCTGCTTTGCATGTCATTGGACCTCCCGTACTGTCCGACTACTTAGTCGTCTGTGATAGGTAATGCTATAATGATATCCTCCCGGCTGGAAATCCCGCGCGAGAGACAATCTCAACGTACGTCAGGAGATATTGCTCCAAATTTGAAGTCGACCCATAGTATTAAGTATTAGGTTTCTCGTTTCTTTTTATTTTTAATATTTTTATAAGTTTACTTTATTTGTTTCTACAAAAGTAAAACAATTTTTCGATATTTTTATTATATCTAAAGGTTTATTGGCAGAGAATGCCTTATGACCGTATGAATCAAGGATGGGAAGTAATAGGGATTGAGCAAGCGCAAATTTAGTAGCAGTCGGAAGAAAATTCCGCAAACGTCTTAGGGATTTAACAGATGCAAAAATTTTTCGACATACGTCCTGCAGAGAGACCCCAAGAAAGATGCCGGTCAACCCAAACTCCAAGGTTCTTAACTTTATCACTTATTGGAATAGTAGTTCCGTTAAACTGAACCTGGGGAAGCTGCGACCAGCTTATCTTGGGGAACAAAAGGCAGGCAGATGATGATTTAAAATAAACAGTACTTTGATTACAAAACAGAACAACCTTAAATTGCCGGGGTTGCGGGTTGTTCGAAAGAGATAACGCGGCCCCGGAACATAAAGGGCAATTGAAGGAACATGGGTGGGTTTTAGTCAGTACAAGTCTGACACTCCCCCCCGCTCCGCCCAGAGCGGGGGGAAATTATTTGATGAATACCCACCAAAACCTTAAACAAAATACACATAGGTACTAAAATAATTATAACTGAAGACGGCGTGTTCTATCTGACTCCCACGTACACCTCCACGTTACACCCTGCTATCCAAGTTGCTTACACAATCGGTTCCCACAGGTACTGACGAGATGTGTCTGTTCCAGGAGTCTCATGTGAGAAGCTGGGCAGGCGGGCGGCAGTGCCCGTCATTTACGTCCAGGGGACCCACTATGAAGTCGGATACGATGTCGTAAGTATTAACTAATAAGTAATCAGCTTCTACCCTGGGTCTCTAAAAGAATAAGTAATTATTAGGCTACCATGATCTGCAGTTCTTTATCATATAATGTTACGATTGGCTGTTGGTCGCAACGAGAGATTTGGTCTTTGTAGGGACTTGTATATTCAAAGACTTTCTTCAATATTTTTTTTCTTTTGCGCTACTTAATTGTCTAGGTGTACTTACAAACAGCTTATGGTTCCCAGGGCCGCACCTTCTCATCAGTGATCAAGAGTTTCATAGCAACGTACGAGAATCTGCGAGGCTTCGAGAAGGAGTACAAGACAGACACCGGCCGCAGTGCATACGACACCACCCTCGCTAACATGAAGAAAAAGTTCCCCTACTACGTCAAAGAGATACAAGGAGTTGCAGATGGTGCCAATGTGCCTTTCCATCAGGTAGGTCTAGCGAAAATGAGGAACCCAAGCCTTTAACACCTAGACACAAATTATAAGTAGGTAAACCTATAATATATGTATAATGAAAATTCAAAAATGCTTTTATCTTGATCCATTGACACAGCAACTAATTTATTTATAATTATTTAGAACTTATTATTCTCATCAAATAATGCGAGAATTCAAATTGTCTGTTCAGATCAATTACGATTTTTTTAATTAAGAAAACGTCGCCCCACACTGGAAATTTCTCCTTTATCGCATTTACAAATAATTAAACTCACATACACAAAAAGCCAGACCCGAAACAACTATTTGTAGGCTATACAACTATTTGTTCCGTGCGGGAATCGAACCCGCGACACGCAGCGCAGCAGTCAATCGTTCAGCCACTGCGCCAACCGTGCCGTCAGAATGACATCGACAAGCTAAAAAGAAGAGTATGAACCCGCTATGGGTGCAGCCTAGACATACAGAAATACTAAGTCATCATTTGTTTGTGTTCGCAGCTGTTCCTTCTGCAAATGGATGACCTGATCGGCAACGTGAACGACAACCACATCCCGCGCAACGACACCGGGGGCTGCAGCTCTATCGCCTTCAAGAATCCGCACGCTGTGAGACCTAAATAGCATAATCAGCTGTCACTATTTACGTTCCATCAGCTGGAACACAGGCTGCTTGGCCTCCTAGTGTCAATGGCAAATCGGAAGATGCCGTATAACTTTGAAAATCGGATTTTAAATATTCGTTTGTAGTACTTCTACCAAAAGTTTTATTTTCGTGCCGATATACTTGGAGCCTGAGCCTAAATAATAACAGCCGCACAGGTCTTTGAGGTTAGGTTAGGTTAGGTTAGGTTAGGTTAGACGACGCTTCTCAAGGTTGGTCTATTGATGAGTGAACAACCATTACATACCGAGTTTTCTCAGTGCCTCCGAAAGCACGAGCCGTTGATCCCGACTGTCATTTGAAGATCTTAGACACTTGTTACACCAGTAACAAGATCTTCAAATGACTAACTACCAAGCTGGTGACCCGAAAATCTGTCAACTAGTCTTGCCAGGGGTGCTGTATTACCCAGTACTAACTGGGTTGAGGAGGTCAGATAGGTAGCGATCCATGTGAAATACTTGTATTCAGCTGCATCCGGTAAGACTGCAAGCTGACCTGAGTAAAGTTGAGGAAAAGGCTAATAGACAGATAATTTTATTATACTTCCGTACACTATGATAGTCATTATTACTTTCCAGAATATTTAATTACTTTTATTTACATTACAGACTTTATTGGGTCACACCGAAGATGCTTTTCACGAAACTCTGAACCATTTTTACATCATGTCTGCACACATCATACCGTCTCCTGAAGATAGAGAAGCTGGAGTAAGTAACTCTGTTTGTTTGTATGTCCATAATTATATAACCTTTTCACGTATTACCGGCAGATCAGATCGAAAGTGGCCAAGAAGATAGATTTTAATCTGCACAAGGAACATAGGGGGCTAAGCAATATTGCCTTATGTCCAATATACCTCAACTCACAACAGTCGTGACATGCATTGGAAGTAATAATATTGGAGACGTCAAGCTCTGAACTACAAAACTTATTTTAAGCAAATCGTTGCGAGTAACAGCAGGTATACTATAATGTTAACCTATCTTTGATATCAAACAGACCAAGTGCCTAACATTCTACATTATTGGCATTCCATCTAATTGATGTCCTGCCACATCTAAATACTGCGTCCTGGCCATATCCCACTGTCATGTGTGGGTGGCACAGAATGGATTTACCAAACAACTTTATCAGCCGTCTTCTCTTTACTCAATTATCTTTCACAATCCATGCATCGTTCGTTTGGTCCTCATCATCCATCTAACTATATTCATGGAACCCAAGCTAATCCCTGTAACTGCACCAGGCTGTCGAGGAGAGGTTCGCATCCCTCTGCTACGCGGGACAGATGCCAGGATACACCATGGGCTACAACGGCAATGGTCTGGTCTTCTCCATCAACACCCTCAGCCCCTTAATCCTGAAGCATGGCAACACACGTAAGTTTTAGCTATTATTTTACCTTGAACATGGTTCCCTTAGACTGCTGCAATTATTTGATCTTTATTATACACAATTTTTCAAAATATACTTAACTTTTTTTATTATTGACCGTATTTGACCTAGGTTAAAAGGTTATAAATATAGTCATGTCTAACGTCATGTCAATAAAAACAATACCTTAATATTACCTACCTAAAATGAAACTTCTCATTTTGACACTAACACTAACCCACTCGCCCTGCTCTGTTTCACATCGTCATGACTGGCGACAGAGCCCCTGCATAACCTTTGGTGACAGTTTCAATAACTTCTCCAAACATTCTACCAGCGCGAACCTTCCTGACGCGTGCGATGCTCTCCGCCAAGAACTTCGGAGAAGCGGAACAGATCCTGCTAGACGAAGGGCTGGGCATCGGCAACGGCTTCTCAGTGAACATGATCTGGACCAACAACTGGAACAACCGCCAGATCTATAACGTGGAGGTATCTCCAGACCTGAAGGCAAACCGCTCACAGGTCAACGTACAGAAGTACGATAAGGAGCCTTTGGTACACTGCAATAAGTGAGTGTTTTGCTTTTACCTATTGTTTTAATCCACGATCTCGATTTTTTTGCAACTAGAAGCATAGTCAGTTTTGGCAGATGTCATATCTAGTAGTCACCAACGCTACTATGTAAGCAATGACTTATTGTCGGGCCTACGCTGTCCTCTCATTCTTAAGTACTAACGCTGTAACAACAACATTGTAAAACCAAATGATTTTAAAAGAGTAACCATGGAGGGTTCTTCTCCATAGGACCAACCCGAACCGTGCATCTTTTCTCGACGTTTTATAAGTCCCCATGTAGGCCTATGTGAAATAAAAATATTTTGATTTTGATGTTGTGTAATGTAAAACTCACAACTCTTACTCAATTCATCAGATACCAGCGAATAAACGTGACGGAGGTGATAGGCCCCATCATCGACAGTAGCGTGGCGCGCCTCAACGTGATCCACGGCTACCCGAAGCCGCGCAGCCGCTTGGATATAGCCGAGATCCTGTCCGACTCCAGTGGCAAAGACTTCCGGCTGTTCCAGGAGCTTCCCGATGACATCATCATGACTATCGCTGCAGGTAAAGCCTCCCATTTCGTCTGCTATACTTCTTGGTATTGTACCGCCCTCTTTTTGTTCTCGGGACTTTCATGATATGTTTTCCTCTTGTTCCAATGGTATGCGTCCGTGGTATGGGGTTGATTTTTGACATCAAAATGAGACGAAAATTTATAAATAATTATTAATATATTATATACATATTATTTTTATTATATTCATAACCTTTCTCTAACAGTGCGTAGGCCTGTGTCTACGTTGTAGGAACATAAGTCCATGTCACATATTTTAAACACAAGAAACTTTTACTTGTTGGGAATAAAAACCATCTAGTTAGACTGAAAGTAAGGCTAAAAGCCGACCTCAATATAGTTGAGAAGAGGTTTTTAGAAAACAAATAAACTGATCGCAAAACCTTGTTTTCAGGAATATTCGACCTGGACAAGCGCACCTGGAGCATCTACATCAACAAGCCGAAGTTTTCGGAGCCGGTGGCTGTACTCCCCATCACTTTCTCTTGTCTAGACTATTAGACAATCGTGTCCGGTTATAATACTAATCTCTAGAAACATTTGCGAGATCATATAAGTAGACAGAGTTAAGAACAAAGAATATTCTAGTTTACAAACTTAGCTTTGTTTGCAGGTCCCTTTTCTTTTCGGGTGTTTATTGCGTGACAACAATATTTAATGCAAGTGTATAATATGTACTTATTACACCGTATTGCTCAACCTTATGTAATTTAGGAAATTCCGTCATTGCATATTTCAAGCTGTGCTTAATATAATACTAACACAGGATTCTCGAGCGCAGAATTCTTGTTTGTATAAGATTTGTATAAAATTGATATTTAGGATACTACCTGATTAGCTGTGACTGTCTTTAGAAGTTGTCAATGGAACATAGTGGTCCTTCATTTCTCGAATATATGTTAATTTTCTAATTGTATTTATTACCTCTCCCTTGTATTAGCTAGTAAAACTATGCCTGAGTGTAATTTACCAATAATATGTACTTTGAATATTATCATGTATTGTGTGTAGTAGACAATTACTTTCATAGTTAAATTATCCGTAAATATTATTATAATAAGATATGCTAGCTTATGGGTTTGGTGTGTCTATTAATACAAAACTTCCTTTGCAAAGCCATAGTTTCAATATTGGATTGGTAGATACTTTTCACAATGTGAACGTTGATGGGATACATCCTAATGAAATGAGCAAAGATAGACACAGTTCATAAAGAGGCAATATGTGTATAAGTTATTAAGAGAGCTAAGCAAAGGTAGGCTAATTACTACATTGTACACTCTTTCACCATAGAGATATACGCTTTGGGATGGGCAACTACGGCAACTTCCACAAGTTATTATTTCTTGTGACTGGGACTGTGTGTTTAATATTTTTATTTATGACATTCAAAAGTGCCTGTAACGGTCTGATTGGAATAAATACTTTGAGTTGAAGAAGTTTAATAGAGCTCACGCGAAAAAGAATGTTTCCTTGTGTTTTTTTATTCTTATTGTTTCCATAGACAATATGTTAAAATCCGAAATGGCCACCTTTTGTTAGACTGATCTTTCCCACTTCTGGGCTAACGCTTCCCCCCATTCCTTCTACTTTTTGCCGCAGCTCGCCTCTTCCCGCCAATTAACAAGAAAGCCATCCACGGCGTCCCGCCATCTCCAAGTAGCTTTGGAGATAGCGGGTCACCTTGTACGAGTTTCTTGAGAATTTTGAATGTTGGACCTATCCGTTCTAATTGTACAGCTGCTGTGCTGCTGGTATATTTTGTAAAAGCGTAAGTATATAAGTTAATTCTACATTTTGGTTTCTAAGAGCATTAAATATAGAAGAGTGTGTGAACTGTCGAGTGCTTTCGAATAGTCCAGCAATGCAAGGTAAAGCGGGATATTATATTCTGTATATTTCTCTATTATCTGATTAATTGTATGTAAATGGTCGGTGGTTGAAAGTCTGGGATGGAAGCCTGCTTGTTCGGAAGGTTTTTTTCATTACCTAATTCTCTAGCGGTGCGATTTTTCTATCTTTTATAGTCATGGGAGATCAGGCTAATCGGTTTATAATTATTTATATTCGACTTGTCCCTCTTTTTATGCAGCAAAAAAATACGATTGGCAAAAAATACCCAAACACCCGATGAAAAGATTTGTTATATCACCAATAAAATACGAAACATGACAGTAGCAAATGAATGAATTTTAAAATTCATACTAACCCTGTACTGATAGTATTATCCCTACACTATTGCAACTGCCATGCACATAGAATTAACTAAAAAAATAAAACATGTATGTAAAATTAATTAATATTATTTATTTAGTTAAAAATCCGTTTGACGTTACATATGTTTAATGTTAATTATTTGATAATAAACTTATAAATAATTGAAACTGTTTTTAATTTACAATATTTGACTTGCATTTTTTAATTAAGTATAAAGGTAATATCAGGGTAGAGTAAACAGACTAAAAATGAAATGTTTTCTAATGTGCAGAATCAAGTCTTGACAAAATAGGAGACGAAGAAAGTGGCAGTGTTTAATTTTACACTACAATCGTACAGAAATTAATCAGCTATATTTACTATTGGAATCATTTAGTATTTTTATTAACAATAAAGCTAATTCATGTGATAAGTATAAGGCAGAAACATAACTGGAATATTGATTTATTTAAGTACAGTGAGCGAGCGGAACGCTAAAAGACGTGGACGAAACGATCTGAGTCGCGATCGAAACGCCACCATTGTGAAAGTACAACAAAATATATACTTTTATAATTATCAGATCTGCATATGCTTAGAACTAGGAACGAGACATTGTAATGTCGCGCCCGGCTCGCTCACTACACTATAACTCACAAAGGATGAGTCTCATCACATTACAATTAAGTCACAATAACGTGTAATTTGTGGGACAGAAAAAAGCAAGTGTTACGATCGTTCACTAAGTCACCAATCATTAGTCTAATTTAGTATGAATGTGCCTAGATATAACAGTAAAGGATGACCAATAAATGAGATTCTTTTAGCAAATTGTACTAAAAACAAAGGAAAGGGAATTGTAATCATGCCACACAAACTAGTATTCATCAATGATGAACGAACGTGTTAAGGTATCATACGTGAGTCCATATATTCCTAGTTGTGGTCATGGCTTGTATAGTACCTAGTTTTCTCAAATAATGCGCGGAAATTAAAACAAACTAGTGCCTAGGCAGAACTTTTTATTTGAAATCAACAAATAACAATAATACTGCACGCGCCAAAATGTTCATTTGTTTATTTTATTTCAAAAAAATATTTGCAAGCCAGTTCGAAATTTAACAAAGATAAGGAGCGAATATATTTATGGTCATTTCGAAACAATAAATTAAAACAAATTAAGTTATAGGAATCTAGTCTCCGTATTCACAAATGCTTTAAGTGACCCAAAATACATGATTCAAAATAGCACTTAAGTCCTAAGACTCATCCTTCATGAAAAACACTATGTTAGAATAACCCTAGGAGCCATATTTAGTACAGTTAGGTTTACTTGACGTAAGACGAGCGCTTCTTTATCCGCAGCCACAGCCTCCCATCGGCGGGGGCGAGGGTCCAGAGCCCGACGGACCGAAGCCGCCGAACTTTCTCGAAGGCGGCTTTGGTGGGCTGGAAATAGAAATGTATTTATTAAATACATTAAGCGCAGTGTACAGGGGCGGACTTAATGAGAGATAATGTAACCTTAAAATAAAAGTGACAGCCTTGAGTTATGTATGAGTCAAGCTACACGATAAACTGACAAATGCTTGCACTCTTTGGCCCATTCAAGTCTGTATGATTCTTTTTAACTTAAATATACCATTTTAGATACGAATCTGCATAGTCCTCATGTAAATTGACCAAGATTTTTGTCTGGATCTTAAAAGAGACCTCTGAGTTGTGGCTGTTTCTTCTCAGAGTACGAAATACCGCCCTAATCAAGAGAAAAAACAACGTGTACAACATAAACATCATTAAATGCCATAAGCATTTTATACCAGTCAGCTTTTGGGTGTCAGTCATCTATTTTTTAATATTGTTTGTTGGTTTTTCAACGTTCTTTCAAGAATATAAAACATTTATCATTCTTGCGTTTGTCATCATTTAGAGATAGCGTTATCCGGATATCTCCCAAAGGGACCAGCGAGGACTGGGTGGACAACTAACAGGCAGTTTTGAGACCACTGGCTTGAGGACACAATCCCATTATAACATAACAATACTTCGAAGCGTGAACTTCGCTATTTTTATTTTTGTTTAATATACTTTGAGCACACATACATATGTGTGCTCAAAGTATATTACCTACATAGGTACAGAGGCCGACTTGCCAGTGAATTTCTCTTGCAGTCAATCAATATAGCCAAACTTTAGTTGGTGCCAATGAGAAAATTGAGGATTTCATATTATGTATTGTGTTATTCACGTTTTTGTAATGAATTCTGTTGAGAAGTATTTGAACAAAATTTAAATAAAACTACTTTTAGATGTACAAACGAAACTTATGGGCAACATGATATCTAAGTATGTTCTGTGTATCCTTATGTGCACACGGGATTGTACGTCATGCTCCCTAGCAATTAATTAACTTGTCCTGTCGCACCACAGACGACCAACGCAAAACGAGTAGAGCTGGCAACTAAAAACGGGTTACTGAGCAGCGAGTGTGTTCGGATAGTTTTGTTGCTGGTCTATGAGCCAACGTGCAAGTTACACTAAGCGCTTCCACTTGCTTGTTGAGTATATAGCAAGTGAGAGTAAGCTAATGCGCCAAGCGAACGTCAACGAGTGACTGCTTTCTTTGTTAGCTGGTATCACTGCCCTAAACTGGAGAGAGAGTTGTCGGCAGTTACCAGTCAACGATCAACATGTTCTCTGCCTCTATTTTACATTTGTTGAGCGGCGAACAGCGAGCTCAACGATGGAACAGGTGAGAATGCAATGCTACGTACCCACTGCCCGGCGGCCTGAAGTCACGCGAGTACTTGTCTCCGTGCTTGCTGAAGTTCGGGTTGATCAGTGTCTGGCCCCTGAAAAGTTTTGCAATATTTTAGTTTCGAATTGTAGTATATTAACATAAATTAAGAACTCCAGAGACATATGGAATTCTTTATAGGAGGCCTGCTAGTGTTGCCCAAATGCAAGAACAAGACGAGACTTAGCCAGTCTTGGTCTTGGTCTTGCGCCAATACACCTGGTCTTGGTCTTGGTCTTGGTCTTGCGCTCCCAGTCTTGGTCTTGGTCTTGGTCTTGCAGCAAGAGTCTTGCAAGTCTTGCAATTACCTATTAGTCTATTACTATTTATTAAAGTTTATTTTAAATCTTAGAAAAACGTATTAGAATTGGAACATTGTGAGCTTGAATTAACATAGCCATAGTAAAGATCAAGCAGATTAATAAATTACTGAAGATTTGATAAGAAATTTGAAAAATCAACTGACCTATTATGTCGTTTTTCATGGAAGTAACTGTTTCTTAATAATAATATCTTATAATTAAGAAACAGTTACTTCCACATTCCAATTTGTTTTTTTACATGTCTTAGCAAATAAGCTTACATTTGCTAAAACATGTAATAAACAAATTAATTACAATAACTTGACTGTATTTTAAAGAACAATATCTGTCTAGAAAGATTGAACCCTCAACTTATATGAAATTTAATATTGTGATCGTGATCATTATAATGTATTCATTTTCATTCTAAGCACTCTGAAACTTATTTATTCTTTGGAACACCTGTAGGTACTCTTAAAATTCGAAATTATTTTGCATGAGTATACCTACGCCCTGTGGCGGCCATAAAATAGTGTCAAATGTTGTGATTTCGGCGCGGCGGCAACGATTGTTGTATATGATTTCAAAAGAAGCCGCCGCCCGGCGCGTGTATCATAACCATGTACTTCCGAAAAGCGGCAAATTTCTTTGAGAAGTAAATACAAAACCTTTGATGCCGCATTATCAAAGTGCCGATGATTAAAACATAACTATGCATGCACTCAGTTTGATTTTAATGGATATTTTTTTATTCGCTATGTAGTATGTTTATGGTATTAGTCGTAATGCGCATAGGTCCAGTTTTTCATATTCTTTGATACAGTTTTTTGCGTCTCATAGAATTCCTAAGCGTACCTATACACCGAACTGTTACACCTAACTACTCCGTGAAATAGCGCTAAGTCCTAGCTGCAAGACGCAAGAGTCTTGCAGGCTATGTCTTGTTCTTGCTCAAGTCTTGCACGGTCAGTCTTGGTCTTGGTCTTGCTAAAAATACGCGGTCTTGTTCTTGGTCTTGGTCTTGCAAAAACGCAAGAACAAGACCAAGACTGCAAGACCAAGACTGAATTTGGGCAACACTAAGGCCTGCACCTTCACTTGATGAGGGGTTCATGGAAGCAAACAAACTTCTTTACCACTATCTATATTTAAACATTTTCTAAAATATGTGTAAACAACATCATTATTTTCCCTTTTTTTTTTCTTTAAACTATGTATTAAGTATCCTACTTCTGCAGGAAATAAAAGCTTTTATATTTATTTTATTATAAGGACTCCTGGAAAACATATTGTGCTGGTGGTTAGTTTGCTGCGTCACTTTGTATCTTCAGCTAGACCACTTAGAAGTGGTAAATGTTTTTCATTGTGAATTACTCAATAATTATCATGATGTTTATTCTGAAGAACATTATCTTACTCAAGCCAAACGAGTTCCTGCCGGGGTTGCGGGTTGTCCTGCCGGGGCTGCGGGTTGTTCGAAAGAGATACCGCGGCCTCGGAACGTAAAGGGCAATAGAAGGAACATGGGTGGGTTTTAGTCAGTACAAGTCTGACATGCCCCCCCGCTCCGCCCAGAGCGGGGGAAGTCATTGGATGATTTCCCACCCGAAAAAAAAAAAAAGCCAAGCGAGTATGAGCCATGCAGATTATTTTCAGCAGAATCTTTTGACTACTCTCGAGGGACTAACCACAGAGGTGGCAGTGCACCTGTCTTGGACGTGTAATGCAGTCTTGCAGTGCATGCCTGCTTCACAACAAGGAAGTAAATAGTCATGGATAATCTAATTAGAGACTAGTCTTTGTCAAACATGACATCAATATTTGAAGGCAATAGCACAGATTACATAATATTCCTAACAATAGGTTTAGTTGTATTACTGTACAACTACTAACTGATAATAAAATGCTTTAGAAATCGTAAAAGTTGGTTGCTAGCTACATTATCCCAAATGAATTGTGGATATTAGCATTATATAGCATAGAATTGCAAGACTTTTACTGCCAACTAACTAACTGGCTGGTCAACCTATACAATACGATTACAAGCAACAAACTATAGTTTTAAAACAAGGTAGCAAAGAAGAACAATCAATATGTTGTTAGTCAGTACTCCCTTGATCTGAAATATGCTGAATATAGTAGCATATCACATTAGCATTTAGCAGCATTACTCATAATGTGAATAAGAGACACTTATACTCACAATAAGTAAAAGAAGTTGACAATGCCCCAAAACCACCCAAACACGCTGAACGGACTCTGCTCCACAACGGTGCCATCTGAAATAGTACAATAGAATGCTAATTGTAATATTAAAAATGCAAAAGTTTTTGTGGATTTATGGATATTTGTTACTCTTTCATGTAAAAACTACTGAACGGATTTTGATGGAATTGCCACGGATAGTGTGAATCCTGCACCTTCATACTCTTTCAAACATTCCACAGACCCCGCAGATAGCTAGTGGCCCCTCATCTAGTTATGTAATGCAATACAAATATTGTTCATTGCTCTCACAACATATAATAATTACTAGTAACCTGCTGGATTCACACTGGTGAATTTTTTGGTATATCAATCATTAAAGATTTTTCTAAGCTATTCTGTTGTTAGCCTAAAAGTGTGCTTACGGCTGGCCAAACGCCTCCCCTTGTTGTATCTATCTTGTGCAATCTCTAGCCATGTTATCCATGCAAATAAGACCATAATGTCATTGTTTACTGTAACCATTTTCAAGGATTACAACTGTTACCCATCTCATCATCATTCAATCTACCTTCAGGCAAATATTCAGGGTTTATTTGCGTTCAGGAAAGCATCAAATAACTTTCCCCACTCTGTGTGTCAGACTTGTACTGACTAAAACCCACCCATGTTCATTCTATTGCCCTTTATGCTCCAGGGCCACGGTATCTCTTTTGTACAACCCACAAAAATATTGAGTTTGACTTACAAAAACTTGTTTTTTTTTTGCAATTCACAGGCTAATATCAGCTTATATTTTAAGTTCGTGTTTTTTACTTTGTTATATATATCCTATTTGATATTACAAACTGTTTGTTCTAAAATATTATTCAATGCCTGTATATAATATCATGTCAAAAGAAATGTATGTGCAAAAATGATAGGCTACATATTATTCAATATTTTCATGCATTGACCTAATTGATATTTAAATTGAGATCATTTAACGGGAACAGAAGGCTAATCGAAGATAACAACCCCGCTTCCTGAAGTTATTGCTCAACAATTATATCTATTTACATTACTGACGTGGCCTACAACATCAGGGATTCAAGAACTTAACTGAAATTGTGAAATAAACCTTCTGGAGTTATCCAGGCCATAAATGAATTGTGATACGTACCGCCTTTAACATATACCATGGTTTTAGGATAACAATCACAGCTGTCCACAATTTTTTCAGGATTTTTAGTTTATATCAAATTATCACACAAAGTTACTAACCAGCAGAGTATACTACTTTATCGCAAAATCGCACTTTATTGTTTAATTTGTCACTGACGGATTGACGTCACAAGCCCGTTTGACAGTTTGACAGTGACAATGAGCCAGCTACGATGCTGCCATTTCTGTCATCTTTTTTTTTCCAACTATTTATGATACCACATGACGCCGCGCTGGCAAAATAGTCGACATCGGCTGAGTTGTAAAAGAAAAGAAAAAAAAAAGTGTGTGTGTCAGCTCCGACGCACGACTGGAGTTCATTCCAAAAAAAAAAATTGAAAATATCACTGACGGACGACAAATTTCTTAGAGCGCTATCTAGTAATATTCAAAAACACCATAGGTGCGTGTGCACCAAAAACGTAACGAAGTCGACGAGGTCATTCATCAGTAGATTTTACACCTCACATTTTTCTCATACCGGGCGCCTTAAATATGAAAATCGATTCATAAGGAGTAAACTCCAAAAAAAAATAACCCTTGGTAAGACTAATAGACATAATCATAACGAACGTCCAAGATCTACATATTATAGCCGGGACCCACAGCCTAACATACTTTCCGAGGCAGAAACTGGGCTCGACTATTATACTACCACGAGCTCCTCGAGAGGTAGTATAATCCACTTTAATCATAGCAGTATCTTTATGTTCCGCGCGACAAAAATACATAATTTTACTAAATAAAATTCTCGTTGGTCTTTTTTAGTCATTTTGTTATTTTTTTGTTTTGTCTTTTCATAGACAATATAATATTCTTCTATACTAAAGTGTCAAATACATGACTAGACAAAAATGTCAACTCAACTCAAATTTTGTAACTAATAAAAAGTAAAAACAATAACAAGTGTTTGCTTAGAAATGTTACTTATTACGTAAATTCAAATCTAATTTAATTTGTAAAGTTATATCTTATATCCGCAAAACAGTAATATATCCGCAGTATTATTAAAGGGCAAATAACAAATGGGATTAACAACGTTAAAGTTAGTGACTTTCGACGTTACAAATACCCTGCTAAAGTTCAAAGTGCCTGCATGGCAGTACTACGTCATGGTAGCCCAGGATCATGGGTTCACAGGTACTGCAGATGAAGTCAAAGTTAAGTTCAAAACAAGTTTCAAGCAGATGTGGACAGAGCATCCTAATTTTGGACAGAAATCTATAAAATGGAAGGATTGGTGGTGCCGAGTAGTCAGTATGACGTTAAAAGACCACCTCCCGAGCAACGCGAACCTGGACGTCATCAGTCACAAGCTGATCGATGAGTTTAAAACTGAAAAATGTTGGCAATGCACTCATGGAGGGCTCAAACTGATTGAGCACTTCAGGACCCTGGGTATACCTACTATTGGAGTCATATCCAACTTTGATCCTCGCCTCGATGATATACTTCAAAATGTGAGTTTACACAAACATTTTGATTTCATTCTCACTTCATATGATACTGGATACAGCAAGCCTGATCAGAGGATATTTCATACAGCTATTGCCAAATGCACCTTGCCAGTGTCACCATCAGAGGCACTCCACATAGGAGATGATGTGGAGAAGGACTATGAAGGTGCCAGGGCGGCAGGTTGGCATGCCCTATTGGTGAATCCCAGCCTCAATCAACAAACCAGTGTATCACAGGGGCATGTGTTTAAGAGCTTGGAAGAGTTGGGTACAGCTATAGAGCAGAAGAATTTGAAATTGTGATGTAGCTAAATAATTAAGTAACAAGGAACTCTAATCAAGGTACTTTTGTAATATTATACACATTGGAATAAAAAATGTGTTTGCTCAAGTTAATTAAATAAATTGTCCTTTTGAAGAGGAAAAATCTCTTGAAGTAGGTAATGAAATTACAAGATTAAATCAGTGTTTCTGTTTGGTTTGTGGTCAACTCTTTAGACATTTACCTAATTTATATGTATGTACTCTTTATTTAAAGATGATTATGTTCTTTGAACAAGACTGATGGGTACAGATTGTTTAATATAATGCATATACAGCTAAATTGTAAATTGGGTTTGATTATGATATTGATTGTTATGTTTATTGGTGTAGCAAATGGCAGTGAGGTAAAATCCATTTGACATGTTTAAAAAATATGTAAGCAATCCTAGTTTGTGATATTCGATATTTTTATTTAAGTGTGTTCCTATGTATTTGAAATGTTTACATTCAGAGATTTCTTTAATTTAAAAATCTAGTCCTTAGTATAAAATTAAGGACTAGATTTTTAAAAGAGAATATGGTTTTTTTTTGTATATTCAAGTTTTGAAGTGAAATATATTCATTTTGAAATGATCTTTGAGTTTCTTTAACCATAATCCTGGCAGTTACTGAAAAAAATCATAAATAAGCGAGACAATATTTACATGACAAGACTGGGCCAATGGGATGTGTTGGATTCATTAGGGGATGACTTAAGCCCCGTTCCAATAAACAGAAACGAGTCGTTATGCTTACGGATAGTAGGATTTTGACATAAGTCTCATAGAACTTATGTCAAAATACTACCATCCATAAGCAAAACGAGTCGTTTTTGTTTATTGGAACGGGGCATTATAGGAGGATATACATAAGATGCTGAACTAGAAAGTATCAACATGAATGGTGAGTTTGTCTAACCCTTGAGATTTAGAATAGAATACTAATGTATTTGCAAAATGTAGGTATTTACATTAAGATGATTACAACAATCCTTGTATATTCTAACATTTTGGCGTGCATTTAACATCTTCATTCTGGCTGAATTGATGTTCATCTGAGGGTGAACTTGGACTTAACCCAGGTTATTCAATAAATACATTACTCCAGGACCTGTTGTTTGAGAATATGTTTACTTCGGACAAATTGTGCAGTTAGGTAAGAACCATTTAAAGAGCTAAGCTAACAGAATAATTCAGATGTGTTGGGCAGCATTTGCTAAGTTTTGTCGGGTCGGTAACCCTAGTAGTGTGACCTTTGGACTGCCAAGTCTCTGCAAGGTCTTGAAGTCGAACTCGAGACACATTCCACCTCTGATTTTTCTGATTCATGTTTGGGTCGATCTTTAGGTTAAGCCGTGCGACTCTCCATCGGCCCACAGGCTCATTATGCTTCTGGACGGGGCGAGCAAGTTATTAGAGAGAACAATTACTGACCGCCTTGTCCTACAATGGTGGTAGTAGGTAACGTGAGTTTTTAATTGGTTAGAGTCCGACTTAACCTTGCGCCCCCCAGACGGAGTATACATGAGAAATTTCCCAACAAAAAAAAAGTTTATGCTCTAACCAACCGTTGCATACCGAGTTTCCTCAGTGCATTCATTCCTTACACAATCCATCCATCTTTTCTTTGGCCTTCGTCTCGCTCTCCGTCCATCAACATTCAGATCCATCACTCTTTTAGTCATGAACGATTCCCTTTCAATTTTTCTGTAACAGGCGTAACTTCCAAACTTCCTCTAATATACTCATTCCTTACTTTATCCATTCTTGTTACTCCACACATCCATCTCATCATTACCTATCATCTCCGCTACATGCAATCGTTTTTCATGCACCTTTTTTAGCGCCCAGCATTCTGACCCATACAGAACAACAGGTCTAATCACGGACTTTTATATTTTCACCTTAAACTTGAGGGGCATCCGTGGGTTACAAACTGTTCCAGTGACCTGTCGCCATTTCATCCTTCTGCGTTCGATCGGTATGGGCGTTCCGGCAAGAGTTATGGGCACAGGACTGGAGAGATCGCCGATATTGCAGAACAAGTATTCTGTTTTAGTTCTACTTAATTTCAGGCCAACGTTCTCCAGTCTTTGCCACCACACCTTCAATCTGTTCTGGACCTTTGGCCGCTCTCGGCAACCAACACAATGTCATCGGCAAACAGCATACACTAGGGAACTTTTTCGGAAAAGGTTCCACATCCACATCGTACATCCCGGAAAAGGCTTTTCCGGGATGTGCGACGTTAGAGCATCCACTATCAAAAGGAAGAGACAAGGGCTAAGAGCCGACCCTTGGTGCAGACCGACAGCCACATTGAAGGTGCCGGTAGTGCCCGCTGTGGACCGGACTTAGATACTGCATCGACTGTACATCGCACGGATCAACTGCACATACTTCCCAGGCACACCTTTCTCCTTAAGAGCCCACCACAAACCCGCACGTGGTACCCGGTCGTATGCCTTTTAAAAAGCTACGCAGATCATGATGTGCGTATTGTATAATTTATCACTTGCTTCGGTGAAGGAAACCAGATATATATTTCTCGACGGTGTATTAAGCCCATGGGCGGCCTAAAAACTCGGGCACCATGTTAGGCACTAACTACACGTGGAACGAAAGAGCATCCTGCCTGTTATGACTCACGGGGTTGAAACGTACGGTAAAACCTACGGTAGGGTTGGTCCGTAAATTTCAGGTTGCTCAGCAACTGTGGAACGGACTAAACTTAAAATGTCTCAGGGATCGCATCCGAAAAGAAGATGATCCGACAAGGAACCAAGAGTTGTTAGCAGTAGACGGGCGGATCTATATAAGGGCTTTTGGGGCTGAAGCTCAGGGCCCCTTAGGGGTGAAGAACCCCCAGTCACCATTTAAGACACTGGACAATTGTGAATTAAAAAAACAAGCACTGTAATTTGGCAGGCATACAGTACAAAACACAACATTATCAAATACAAATCTAATTACCTGGTATATCATTATCGACGACAGTTTTTTGACAAAAGGGTAATTACTTAGTTAATTAGCCAAACCCCCCAATAGTGCCCCGGGGTTGCGGTTTGTTCGAAAGAGATACCCCAGCCCCGGAACATAAAGAGCAAAAGAAAGAAATGGTTGGGTTTTTGACAGTACAAGTTCGACACTCCCCCCGCTGCACCCAGAGCGGGAGAAGCTATTTGATCATTTCCCATCTGCAAAAAAAGCCCTCAAATAGTATTAGACCAGGGCTCCATAAATTCACGGTCCGCCTCTGACAGTTGGCCATATATAGGTAAGTCGGAGACCGCGAATCTACAAGCGTAAGGTGGGATGCCCTCAGGCTCGGTGGAGCGATGATCTAGCTAAGCAGGGTGGCGAGGAAGTACCGTGTGATTGAAGACTAAACAAAACTCAAGTCTGATGCTCCGGGATATTCACCAAAAGTTTCATTAGAGTTATATTGAATAACGGGCTGGCTGAGGTCTGCAGACAGATGATGATCTGGGTGTGTAAATACTTATGTAGTTACCTACCTAATCTGACTGTATCCATGTGATAAATGTGGACGAGGTGAGACGAGAACGACACGGGTGGCGCAGTGGCTGAGCGATTATCTGCCGCGCTGCGTGTCGCGGATTCGATCCCCGCACGGAACTAATATTTGTATGGCCTACAGATAGTTGTTTCTGGTCTGGCTGTTTATGTATATGAATTTAAATGTTTATAAATGCATCCACGATAGAGGAGGAATTTCTAGTGTGGGGAAAGGTTTAAAAAAATTACAGTTTTTGCCTCCCCCATTGGAAAAAGGCGTGAGTTTGTAAGTACATACCTACTATTATACATGTTGCCATATTTATATTATGTTGTCATGAAGTGATTTTTATTGTTTAGTATAATGTGTTCTGATGATGTTGTAGTGTTATGTAGGATAGACTCTATAAAAAAAAGTCACATATTTTCGCTACGATGCATATAATTGAAAAAATCTAATACAAATTATTTACTACAATTTAATTAAAACACCAACGAAATAAACAATCAAGCTTTACCACTATCACAATAACAAAAACAATTAGGTAACAACTTTTTAAACCAAACTGCAATGGGTATTTAACCCCCTGATTTTGTCTTTCACATTCATTGAGACGATTGTACCCAACGTTATCTAGCTTGAAGCCCTTTGGTATGCCTTCCTAAGAACAAATTTGCAAAAACAAAAAAAAAGGGCCGCCTCCCACCCTCACACAATCAAACCTGCGTCGAAACTATCGAAATAGTTAAAATTTTAGAGAAGTAACAAGATGTAAATAGTCCATCCACTGGCCCCTGAGTGCTTCTTCCGACGTAGTTGATACTAGTAAGCAGACGACTGATGTACGGCCATGCTCGCTGCATGCGATCGGAGGGCAAACGTTTGCAACCGATTGTACTCCGAACTCTTGAGGACGTCTTGAGGCCAGATGTCCCGCGTACAGAAGATCCAGAAATATGAGAAACGTAGAGAAGAAGTGATAGAAGGTCCATAAACTAGGTTTGACTGTGCTACTGAGCCGTTGAAAACTTAATTCTCAACGACTATAAACGGTGGACGATGATACATGTAGTTGAACTTCGCCGTTTTCCCGTTCTCCTTTTGATGCTTCGACTTTTTTTTGCGGCGCTTGACAACAGCCTTCTTCGGATCTGGAATAAAAGAAAACACCAGGTTAACTTATAATAAAAAAAAGTACGAACAGTTTGTAGAACTAGTTCAGGAATGGTACGCACAGCATGTTCAACGCATGCAGTTATCGCAATGCATAGGAACTCCACGTCACTGGAGGGTGGGTGGTTGCACTAACTTCACCTCAAGCACAGCTGCCAAGTTCTCACTTATCTATTTATTGCCAAGAGATAATTGACACAATAAATAAGGTTCAAATGTATGTTAGTACAGTCGGCTTCGAAAGTAATAATTCTGACGAACAGTTGTCATTATTATTGATGCCATGCGATGCTAACCGTACCTAGGAAGCCAGAACAAAATTCACTTAGGAAGCTAGCAGACTTAATAAAATATTGATTGCCCGAGGCTAACAAGTAACAGAAATACTTTGACTACCTGTAAGAAATAGAACAAGAGGTGGGGTTGCATCGAGCGGATTGCAATGCCTCACACCCCGTCCTACCCTGTGAGCCGAGCTCCGCAGCGCGCAGCTGCGCCCCTGCATCCTGGCCCTAGCTCGAACCTAAAAATAGATCCTAGGAATTACCAAAAAAGCCTAAAATAAACCCTAATTCTTTTTATGAACCGTCGCCTCTTGCAGACTAACACATCCGCCACAGCTTTACCTAATAACTTTACAAGGACAAAATACTTCACACACAAAACATGTCTCCTTATAAGTCTTCTCCCTGGCTTTGAGGGTTCCTTTGTGAGACTATAAATAAGTACGACGTAGTCAGAGCGATCGATATCCATAATGTGTACTTCCTACGCCACCTGTCGTAGTTGTCTAACTAATAAACTATCTACAAAAATAATGAATAAATACACAGGCATTTGACAAACAGATATCACTAATAAAAACACTGTAATAATACACTAAAAAGAAGTTGCATCGACCATCGTGATGCACCGGTGAGGGGGGGGGGGGGGGTAAATCCAACAAGTGCCTAAAGGGAAGGTGTTGATAAAATGACCGGGATGATCACTGACCTGGTGGTGCCTTAGAGGCCGGTGGCACAGCTGTCATAGCTGCTGATTCCGGTACTTTGTCGATACACTTAAGTTGGACTTCACCACTGCCCGCGACTGTCCGCTGCCAGTGCCAATGATCAAATGGACCGATCTAGCGCTCCCGAGCTCCGTCGTGTTCGCTCGCTCAGCCTGGGATCGTCAACCTTCGGTGCGAATTCCTTTTATATCAAAGGTCAAAGTTCATATTCATTTTATTGAGGTAAAATATTTTTTTGTAATTGTATTAACGGAGTTAGAGTAGTAGAGTAATTAATGGAGCGCGTACTATCGCGCCTGTTTTCACTGCGGACAAGGCAGAGGCGTTTTGTACTTACATAAAGGTAATACCCTCTCAGACAAACATTACACTAATATAATTATTATAACGGCGAAAGTTTATATGCCTTTGTATGTTTGTTACTTATGGTCAAGCGGATTTGAATTGAATTTGGTGGGCAGATAGTTTATACATACATAGGCTAATTTTGCCGCTGCTAAAATGACCAGATAAGTAAATCTTCCTAAGGACTGTAGCAATGACAATTCTAGCCTTTTCATGAAACTTGGCGCGAGGTTAGCCACTTTCTCATTGTAAACACAATATAATTGATATTTTATTGTAATTTTAGCAATTAGTCGTCCACTAACATAAGCAATTATTCCGTTCTATATTCAATTGTTCTACAAAACGTTGAGGATGTCTGCTTTAGCCGCTACATAAAATTTGATCTAGGTACAGACCGGTGAAAATCAATACTCAGCTCTTCGACAAAACCTAACTAACGCGCGGGGTTGTAGACGCACTGAGAACAAACCTAGATGAAAAAGTAAAGTGTAAAGCTTTCTTCCAACCTGTTGCTTGTGCCTCTGTTGTTTGTAATATTCTGCTTCTGAGTGTGTCTATGGTTTTTGTTTTAGTTAGGCCAGCACTTACGAATTCGCTGACGATGACGCACAGGCATCCGGTTTTTATAAGGTTCCTAACCCAAAAGGTAAAACGGGACCCTATTACTCCGCTGTCTGTCTGTCTGTCTGTCACCACGCTGTATCTCAAGAACCGTGATAGAGAGACAGTTGAAATTATGCCTATGTCCGTCTACAGAGTCCCAACTATCTCTGTACCAAAATACATAAAAATCGGTTTTACGTGAAGTCGTAACAAACAAACAAACTCACTTTCGCTTTTATAATATAGAGTAGATTTGCGGCTCATATCAAGGTTAAAACTCCTGTCCTGCGTCCCGTTCTCAGTTTCGTAGAGTAACAAACTTTTCAAATACAGTTTTGACATTTTGCTCATCTCAGGCTGAATATATTAACTGAAAATCCGTCTCCGCGCCTTAGCCATTATGAAAGTAGTAGGTACATGCATTTTGTTCGTCTTGCTTTTTAAACTTTGTGCCTCACAAGGAATTCTCCTGTGTCGTAGGTGGACTTCCAAATATTTATGGTCACATACAATAACAGCCAGACCCGAAACAACAACAATCTTTGTATACCAACAAGTATACAAAGAGTTTTGACGGGCCTGTTGGTCTAGTAGTTAGTGGCCCTGACTGCTGAGCCGGAGGTCGTGGGTTCGATTCCCACCAAGGACAAACTTTGTGTGATGAGCATGATTGTTTGTTCTGTGTCTGGGTGTGATTTATCTATAATATGTATGTATTTATAAATTATATAAGTATGTATATCAGTTGTCTGGTTACCATAACACAAGCTCTGCTTAGCTTGGGATCAGATAGCCGTGTGTGAGTTGTCCCAAGATATTTATTATTTATATAAGATACATATTTTATTTGTTCCGTACGGGGATCGAACTCGCTACACGCAGCGCGACAGCCACTACGCCAACCGTGTAGTGTTGTCGTCATAGTTACAGGTTGATTCTGATTTACCACGAGTCTCTCTCGATACCAGTCGGGCCCAGATCTTAGATCTGATGAGATGACAACATGATCAGGGTGTCTAAATGGCCTCTTTTGTAGATTCATAATAATATAACATGAATTACGTTAAAATTCTTGAAAATGGTCACCGTCGCAGTTAATATTGTTAATTGATTCATAATTTTAACCTGTTATGATTCTGCTTAGGTAGTTCGAGAGTTTAACGTAGGAGAGTACGATACGTAGAAGCAAGGATTTACCAAGCTTCCAAGTTTCCTCATTTTATGTACCTACAATCTATGCAAATACTTTACTTATAATTTACTTTTCCACATATTGTTGACTGTATACAATTTGGGAGAAAGCGATCACCCTGATCAACGTAACGCCCAAAAATAAAATATGTATCTATTAAGTTTTATGTTGGTGGAATGTGCCAATTCATTTAACCTTTTACCGTCACGGACTGCAGTTATAAGTAATATCAGAAGTCCGTAGCAGTAAAAAGTTAATAAATATATTTAATTTTGTTTATAAGTAGTGTTAGTAGTTCCTGCGGGTTTTTACCTCGGACTTCAGCTACACTGAATATATTTGTCTGGTTGAAGTGGAATTTTATTTATTATGCTATAAATTAAAAAAAAATTGGGGTTTTGATTTAAAAAAAATACTTTTATTTAAGAATATCGAGTAAGAGGAAGAGCCATGTGTTTTTGAATCTGATTGAAAGAGAAAAAGTGGAGCTGGTCTTTTTTGTAAAACGCATAATAATCTGTAAAATAAAAATAAATTAATATAAAAAGTGAAATACATTATTTTAAAGCTTGTTTAGAAAAAAGTTTTCTTAAAGGCAGAAGCAAATCGGCGCCGGAAGGAAAAACATAACCGTTAAATTTGTAGGTAGGTATTTAACAACAGCAAAATCTTCTTATACAAGAAATGCAGAGCGTACGTGATTGAGATATACACTGTCATTTTTAACCGATTACTCAAAGACGCCTGGACCGATAATACTTCCCAGATGGACCATATCAATTTTATTTTGATTGCTTAGGTAGTTTATGAGTTATTGTCTATAATACTTTTTTTTTTCTTTATAAGTGTGTATGGATTATCTGCTAAACTTTTAGTAACAATGGAAAATAAATACTCGATATAAATTATGTGATATATCAGTAAGTATACCATAACTAAAAATGCTTTAATGCTTTTAGCCTTCTTTTTTATGAAATAATAACTTTACTTCCGGAAGTCAACGAAACCACCAAAGTGACCGACTTCCGGAAGTAAAGTTATTTTCCACTTTAAGTTTCATTTTTTTATAACCAGACGTGTTAGAAGAGGTTTTTAATGTTTAATTTCATTCACTGTAGCTCGATTCCGAGGTTATGCTGATTTTCACGCCCGAAGCATTCCAGTGTTACATATTTATGTCTATAAGTTGGTTATCATAATTGTTTGGCATTCCTGCTTCCCCAAAGATTTATTTTACTCTAAATAGGTTTGTGTTTGGTAGCAGAAGCAAATAAGTTATTATTTACTAGACTTTTAGTACATTAGTCGTGATAAATGATAAATGAATAATAAGAATGTCAAGTTATATAAAAAGAAAACACTACGAAGTGGCGAAGGGCGGGGGGGTTTTTGTGGGACTGTCTCTTGTAATTTGACGTTCAAAAAGTGCTGATAATCAACCTAATTTGAATAAATTACTTTTGATTTTGATTTAGAATTATCATTACATCACGCCTGTAATTCTAGAAGGTTGAGGCAGAAGTGTCCCTAATAGTACATCCACATTTCGTCAGTTACGATGATGCGGCCTAAAATGGAGCACGCTTGCCTAGTACAGACAATTCACTTGAACATTTTAGAGGTCTAAGGCTCGAATGCGACGTAAATACTCGTACGTTGATGTAATTATCCTATAACAAAAATTCGGTAACATTTTACTAAAATTGCTACCAACAAGCTCAATCAAAAACGTCCATTGTTATATGAATAAATTCTAAAAATTATAGAACTATTAGGTACTTGTGAAACGGGTAGTTTTACTTCAAAATTTATATATTCACGTTACGTTTACACCGTGCCCTCATGCTTCAGAATATCTTGGTATACCTACGATGCCATGAAATTCCTTTGTTTTTGTAATTCCAATCTGAGGATTTGGTTTTAGTGTCTGAAGCTGATCAGCTGTACTGCTGTAGGCAATCTCAGGGCGGATCACGGCGTTTTTGGTGGCAGGAGTTTGTTCAGTTTCTCACCTTAATGTATGACTTCAATAAAATATCGATGGTCTATAAGTTTGTGTGTTATCAACTTACGGAATATTGCAGAAATTCGGAAAAATGGCATGCTTTGTTTAAAAACATAATTAAGTCCTATCATCATCCTCATCGGCCTGCAGTCCACGGCTGGACAAAAGCTTTATCGCTTGTACGCTAATCAGCTCGGTTCTCGACAACGCTCATCCAGCTGCTATCAGCAACCTTGAAGATACGGTCGCTCATGATAAAGTAAATGCAATTAAATGCACTCAATATGCAACTGCCCTTTCGGGCACTGTGGCTGGCGTGGACGTCCGCCGGGTTACGTAACAGCTGAAAGACGCCTGTGCATGACCCGCATGCGCCAGCTTCAATCACCGGGAAGCGACCTTACCACGCCACCCATGCCCTGACATACTCGCCTCACCTCGATGCACCCGCCCCACCCCCTGTGCATTTCCCTCACCCCTCCCACCCTGCTGCCCGGGCCCACGACACCGTCCAGTGTTGATATGGATATTTTTCCACTAGTTTCCAACTGCGACTTCGCCACCGGCGTGAACGCCTTATTCTATAGCACCCGACAGTACTGAAGCTACTCATCAGTGAAATTGGATCGGATGTTTTATTACTAGTAAAAATAAGATAACATATTCACGCTTGTATACCCCGTCGGTGTACACCAACGGGGTAAGACGGGGTTAATTAGTTTACATTATATGTAGAATAGAATAGAATATACTTTATTGCACACCAAAAATTGAAAAAACAAACGTTTTATAAAAGAGTGCTAAATCTATGGTTACAATGGCGGTCTTATCGCTAATAGCGATATCTTCCAGACAACCTTTGGATGGACTTTACGAATATAAAAATACAACGGGGGGTAGTCAATGGCATGTGTACCTACTGCTAATACTACACAAATAATTAAAATAAAGTTACTTATTCAAAATACATAAATAAATACAATAATCTATTTATTTCATGTAAACTAATTTCAAAAGTAAGTCAGACACACTTGAGCCAGTTAGTATTCGCGCAACACCGCCAAATCTCGTTTGGAGACACGTGACGTTTATAAATAATTGTTTAACGATTTTTGATACCGTCTAGAAAACTATCGTGTTAGTTATCAATTCGTAGCATGTTACTGTTAGTGACTCCCTTACTCATGACTCGCTGCTTAGTAGCTACAACTGTATTACTAGCTAACCTAGCTGGATACGGGACTGATTGAACACCACCGTCTTAACACCAAATATTAATAACAATCTGATGCTCGCAGCTTCGTCCGCGTGCCGGTAATTGTCCCAAAGGATCGTGCCAAGTACCGGGATACAAAAGCTTACCATGTGTTAGGTAATACAGATAAAAAAACAAGGTTTAGTAAAAGTACTGTAGAGTAGGTAGTAGTGCATTACTTTGAACGTAGGTTTCAAATTAATGAAATAATCAAATAGTATATATAATAATTTGAGTTTTTACTTATTTACCCACCACAAAACCTAAAAAGGTACCCGGTCGTGCAGCCTTTCGAATAAAGAAAATATAAAATATTTTTTTTCTAGCACAACCGTTTGATAGCAAAACTGGAATAAGTCGTTCCAGATTTCAAGGGATTCGGTTTTATTCCCTGGGTGGGGGGACCCAGGGAATAAAACCGAATCCCGTGAAATCTAGCTCTTCTTTCAGTTGCGTTTCGAAAACATTTTCCCGTGTTTTCATATTATTACAGACCTTTGTTTTTGAAGATAGTTTTGTTAAGAAGGACACCAGCGAACTGTTACTTACACCATTCTATTAAATACTTAACCTTTCTGAAGCAATCGGTCCGACATTGGCACTCACTGCTTTTCGCTTTCGCTGGAATAATACTGGTACCAGCGATCCTTTCAACTCTTGGTTGGCTAAGTTGGCTTCTACGAAAACAAAGTTCTGCCCCTCGCCTAACGGTGTCAGCCTTGCTAGCAGACAGTCCTCCTGGCTGTTGTACCAAAACATTATAAATAAAAAAGACGTATTCCGGAGTAGTCATACTAAATATACAGGGTGTCCCAGAACTCAACGTCAAGCCTCAATTCTCGGAAACTTGAGAACACAATAATCGAAAAATGGTATAGTTGGATCAAATTATAGGTTTTTCTTAAAATGCCCATAATTTTCAAACTGCATGAAATTAATTTCAAGTCGGCGCCAAACAAGCAAGAAAACTATTAACGTAAAACAGGAATTATTGACAGCTTTATTGATTGTCGATCATTGTATGTTGGCGCCGCCTCAACATTAATTTCATACTTTAACTTTGAAGCTTACCTAGACTACAAGGTTTTTATTTTTTACTTTTCGTCGGTTCAATTTTTTGTTAAAAAGTTTTTATTTATCTCTTTTTGGTTTTCTTTAACAGCAAATTTGTTGTTGCTTAACTTAGTCTAATTTGTATTTAATATTTGGTTGTTATTAAAATTCCAATTTTCTCGGCTTTTTTAAAAATAAAATATTGCTTTTTTGCTTTCTAGTTTTCCTTTTTGTCGATTTTTTATTGACATCTACTTCGTGCTCAATGTTTGGGTGCTATTATTATGAACCTACATTACTTGCTATTGATATTTAAAAATCCTTGATAGGGGAGGATTCGAGGATGGTGCTCTGATAAGAATGTTCCCGACCCTCAATCAGGTTGACAAGTGCTAAGATGACTACAATGAATTCGAAACACCATCACGTCCTTGGAATACCTCCAGATATTGTTGTACTTACCAATAATCTTCATCTAGTGGTGCCGATGAAAGCGAAGAAATAGAGTGAAAGCGATGTCTGTGTTGCTGGATCTCTATTGATTGCAATTTCTAAAAGAACAAGTACTCAAAATGTTTTTGAACGCATGATGTTGCCGGTAATTCTAAGCTGGGCCGTCACGGTACATAAACTGCAAGGGTTGGCCCTCGATAAAGCATGACTTCACCTGGGACTGAAAGTTTTAGCGAAATTATCAGATTTAGAACCAAATAAGGCGTTCATCTACCCGCATGATGAGCGCGCTGACTGAAATGCAGATACTGAAAGGTTAATTTACAAAAAAATATGTAATTCTTACCGTAAACTTTAAAACATACTTATTATGTTTTTTGAAATAAGGGCATCCCTCCGTCAATGAAACTTTTTTTTTTTTGCGGATGGGAAATTATCAAATAACTTTCCCCGCTCTGGGTGGAGCGGAGGGAAGTGTAGACTTGTACTGACAAAAACCCACTCATTTTCCTTCTATTGCCATTTATGTTCCGGCGTAGCGAGTTATTCGAAGGAGATACCGTGCTCTTTCGAACAACTCGCAACCCCGACAGGCGGTGGCCCTGGCAAGCCTCTCTACTTTGCTGACATCTCTTTAAGAAGGTAACCGCTTTCCATTCCCTCTGGTTTTGGACCATAGACTGAAACAGGGCCAGGGAAGATGGCACCCTTAATCCAATAAGGTCTTAAGTTGTTCTTAAAGTTCAAGAAATGAGCCCAACTGTTGGGGACCTCTTGTAACTGTCTTCCGTTTCCACCGCCAGAGCTTCGATGAAAATCATAATCCAGCAAGGTCAACAGTTCTCATCGAGGTACATGAAATGAGCCTAAACACAATACAGCTGCTGTTAGCTATTGAGAACGTCTAGGAAATACTTTCCGTCTCCATCATCAGACCTTCTATGACCGTAATTCTCCAGCTAGCTGTAGAGATCTCGTCACGATGCATGAAATGAGCCCAAACACGATATAGCTGCTGTAAATTGTTGAGAAACCTTTGCAAATACCTTCCGTCTCCATCGTTAGATTATTCATGACAGTCATTATCCAGCTTGGCTCTAAGATCTCTTTAAGGTGAATAAAAGGAGCCCAAACACAGATTAGCTGCTGTTAATCCATGCGGACCTCTTGCAATTGCATTCCGTCTCCGTCGTCAGACCTTCAATGACAGCGCCTTCCTCCAGCAAGGTCTAAAGTTCTCGTCAACATGAATGAAAAGAGTTGTAACACGATATATCGCTGCTTGAAACTGTTAAGGACCTCTTCCAAGTTGCAAGTGTTTTCCGTCTCCACCATCCATCATCAGATCTTTATAACGTCGAATTGTCATCAGAACTACATATATTTGCTAAATTTAAACAAAATTGGTTCACTATTGAAAATTCAGTATGAAAAAAATCAATCACCCCCTATTTTCCCACCCTTGAGGGCCCATTTTTTTTCAAATTAAAATGGGACCAACTTTGAAATATACTCTATCCAATGAAAAAGGAATTTTTAAAATCGGACGTCTCAGTAAAAAGTTATGCGTGGTCATACATAAAAAAAATATACAGGTCGAATTGAGAACCGGTCAAGTGTGACCCTGACTCGCAGACACAGGGTTCCGTAACATAATACAATACAGTAACAGTATTTCTAACACGAAATTTACACTCAACCACATAACTAAATTTGATTTTCATAGTATGTTAATGAAATACAAAGTTAGTTAAGTACTGCAGCAGTTTGACGGAAATGTCTTTAATTAATCATCAAATCTTATTCAAGCCATTTTGTTTGAATAGATAAAATAAAATAAAGTGTAACAATAATTGGGTGAGCGCTGTGCAATGTACCTTATATTATGCATGCAAACATCAATAAAATTGTTAAATAAACTAATTTGAGAGTATAAATAATGGTTCATGGTTTGAAACAATAATTGACATTCATAGTATAAAACATAATTTTCAAATCTAGGTATAAAATTAGAAATCAATAAACAAAGAGTAAATCAGTGTCATTTATAAAGTCAGCTACAGAATAATTTAAACACAGGAACGTAACTATCCATCATTTTCATAATGCAACGTTCGGTCACCTGCTCTTGTAGAATACAGTTCCCCCAAAAGATTATTTTCATTTCCTAAAATGTACACAACTAGACCATGGTATGCAACTACTGTTGTGATGATGTTGCCTGCTACGCACGCAGTTTTCAGCAGACTTCTTCAGCTTGAGGTTTCCAGGACACCTGGCTATCTATCATCATACCTAGAATTTTCGTAACTTTTACTTGGTATTTACTACCTACATTTATTATATTGAATCCTTAATTTGGTTTTGATGTCTGTTAAACTGCATTTTTCTGAATTTTATTCCTCTTACTTTAGAAATTAATTACAATTTTTACGTCTGAAGTAAATACATATCTCACCAACCATGGGTTTAATAAAAAAGAAAATTTTGATATTTTTAAGAGCTATGTATTTTTGTTCAACCCTCAATTACTATATGGAGAGTCATCTTTTATTTAGTATAGATGCATTTAATATAGATAAGGTAATAAATATCAATATTATTACTTACCATGATGAAAATTTTAATTTTGTCGTACCACTCACAAAAAAGGTTCTGAAAAAGATAACAATGTTAATTAAATATACTTAAACTTGTTTGTTCTGGGTTTAAGTACTTATTTTAAATGAAATCGTAGTTAAACACTGGGGGACTCCACAACACGAAAGAAAGAAAATATTTACAACATAACTCACACAGACTTGCAACAGTTTGGAAATTTAAAATTATTACACTTACTGGTTCTTTCGTCAGCCCAGCATGGTTTGTTCTGCGTTTGCGATAGAAAAATGCTAGTGGCAAAATGGGCGCTCAAGATGAGAAGATAGAGAGATCCTTCGGCCAACTGCAGGTTTCTCTAAAAAAGGAAGTCGTAAAACCGGAGCAATCACACGTCATAACTAAATGTGTCGGGTAGTTTTACAAAAGTTTACACACTATAACGTATGTGCAGCCGAGAGGCACTTGTTCTCACCGTCAGTTTTTATTTCTGGACCATAATTGGGATCCTTCTTCTGCTGACCAAAATCAACCAAAAGTCTGCCCATGCCGACGACGTAATAGTTTGAATATTTAAAATGCTTACCCCATAGATATCATAAATAATGATTTAAAATATTTTTTTTTAATAAAAAATATTTTTATTTCATATATTTACACCGATTACCCACTCCGTCATACCTGCTCCGATTTACGTGACTCTTTTTTCATTTGATAGAGAAAAACGGCTACAAGAATTCCTTGGCAGTCAAGTAAAAAGTATACGTATTTGTTTTTGCCGTTTTTGTATAACCAAAGTAGTCATAATAATATGTCATTGCTAAATACTTTAAGTAGCAGCGAACATGAAATCTCCTTCCTTCTTTAAGGGCGTTAAAAATAATTACACCTGAAACGTGTAATTATTTTCTCCGGGTACTTGACTTACCTACTATTCACTACATAATATGTTCATGTCGAACTAAACAATAAGAGTATCAAAGCTCCCGAACAGTATTGAGAACCAGCACCTAGATATTACACAAACAAGGAGATTGAAAGCATATATGCCTAGGTATCATGTTTGCATAGGCAATTTGCTCCATTGTAGCCACCTAAGCACATTGACGCAGGTCCTCACCAGACACGGAAGTTTCGGGTGGATAATGCACATAATCGGGTGAGAGGAAACGCCCGGGTGTCACCACTATGACGGACGCCCGGAGGACACGGTGGAGCATGCTGTGGCGGTCTAACCTGCTTGTCCGGAGCACTGCTGTGTCCTCGCAGAGTCGATCGGTGGCGCCGACCTGTCGAATCCAGCCCTGGTTCAGTCCATGGTCACCTCCTTCTGCAAAGCAGTGTTGATAGCGAAGGAGGTGGCCGGACATTTGAGGAAGAGAACCTCAAACCAACCCAGGCGCCGCAGAAGAGGTTACGGGCGTCTGACGCCGCGAAACGACTTTCGGCCACCGTACACGCGGGTTTGTGAACGATGAGCAATGGGTAGCTCACATGTCAGCAAAGCAGAGGGGCCTGCCAGGGTTGCGGGTTGTTCGAAAGAGATACCAACAAGAGATACCCCGACCCCCCCCCCCCCCCGTCCACTCCGCCCCGGGTGGAGGTTATTGAGGATCCAAGGAGGAGTTATTTATAAGCCTAAATAATAAGACAAGGATTGAATACTAGCGGTATAACTTTTTTAAGCACAGACTTTCTTATACTTACATAATATATACTTATCATCACTATTTGAATATGTCGCGAAATAATTGATTATAACGAACTTTTGAAAACGTCTTGTGACAAAATTATTTTCTTGGCATACGAGCCAGCCAATAAATTTAAAAAGCAAATAATGGTAGGTTTAATGGAAACTAAGTAAGTGAGTGTCTCTAATATCCTAGGATTTGGATAAACCAGCAACAAATATAACAAGCCTGCAACAAGTTCAAGTAACAATTGTTTATTGATCTGACTACTCTACTAAAGCTTGTAGTGTTCTCCTCTCCGAGCCATGAAGGAGTGACCCAGACGAACCGGCACTTGAGATGCAAAACCCTAAAAATCGGCTATTATTAAAAATCCACGAGCCCCGAGAGCGACAGTGGATTTTTTAAAATTCTTTATAGATCTTATCTCCATACATAATACTTACATCTAACACGTGTTGTCGGCTATAGGTGAACGTGCCACTATCACACTTTTAATTTTCAACGGAATAGATGTTCAAATAAAATGACGGCACGGTTGGCGCAGTGGCTGAGCGATCGACTGCTGCGCTGCGTGTCGCGGGTTCGATTCCCGCACGGAACAAATATTTGTATGACCTGCAGATAGTTGTTTCTGGTCTGGCCGTTTGTGTATGTGAGTTTAAATGTTTGTAAACGCACCCACGATACAGGAGAAATAGGTACCTAGTGTGGGGCAACGTTTTAAAAAAAAAATGTTTTATTTTTGCAAAGCCTTGGCTCGCATAGCTTTAAATGCCAACTACATCTACGCCAAAATTATAAACAGGGAAAAATTTGCATTTTTATATGTAACGAATAAACTCGATAATTACTTGAACAATTTCATTTTATCCATTAGAAAGCTACATTATCACTGAGTAACATAGTTTAACTAACATCACGCTACTACCCACGGGAGCGAGGCAATAACCAAAGACACGGGTGAAACCGCGCAGGACAGGTTAGTCTATTCTATACTAATATTATGAAGAAAGAAATTGTGCCGCCCATTGTGTCACCCTATTTATAAGTAGTAGGTATATGTATTGTTATTCTTGTCATTTGTATGGTGTACATAAAGAATATTCTATCTATCTCTAAAAAAATATTTATTGTTTCTTTGTTCCATTCGGTACAAACAAACAATAAATTATTTGCTCCAAAACTACTGGGCCGATTTTATACAATTACTAGCTTTTGCCCGCGGCTTCGCACGCGTTAAATTCGGGGTAACCCAGTTCCCCTTTCCTGGTTTACAGGTACCTGCTACCTGTAGTTTTTGCCCTTGCGCCTTATTTATTTATTTGTAATAGCAATGCTAAGTTTTCCCTTTTCTTCCCTCTTTCTCCCTCATAACTCAACCTTTTTTCTAAAAAATAGCCTATGTCCGTCTCCAGGGTCCCAACTATCTCTGTACCAAAATTCATCAAAATCGGTTAAGCCATTTAGGCGTGAAGACGTAACAAACAAACAAACTCACATATTAGTAAGGATTATTTTCAGGAAGTCACATTGGCTAAATCATCACGCTGGAGCAGCGGGTGAAACCGCAGGTCTCAGCTATATTATAATATATAGATAATTATATTATTAGTTTGAGAAGTTACTTATTTACCAGTTCATTGGTCTAACTAAGGCATCCTATACACTTTCTTTGTAACTAATTTCTGCGATAAAAATTTCAAGATTTACTTTCATGTAATGATTTCAAAAATTTGTAATCAAACAAACCGGCGCGCGACACACGCGGCATAACGCTTCGCGCCGAGGTTCGTTGCAAAAGAAGCTGATCAATACGTAGCAAGGAGAATTCGTGTTCCTGAAAACAAAATTGGTGCTTGGTTTTACATAAGTGTGCAGCGATAGAAATAAATTTGAAGATTGAGTTGAATAATATGCGACCGCGAACATTTTTAAATTTTGTTTTCGCGCGGAATATTAAAAAAAATAAACGACCATAATTCCGAAGATCCATTTATTTATGCCAGCAAACCATATTTTATCAATACACAATTTGATACTGACCCGAAAACTGCAAAAAAAATTGTCCTACGACACCTCAACCCTGAGCAGGTAAAATAAAATGGATAATGGATCTTCTGGTGCGTGGCTGTAATCGGAACTGTATCTTGTTCATTTTGTATGTCTATGTCGTTAAATTCCGCTAACCCAAAAAAGACAAAAAAAATGACTTCACGAAACGAAGCGTGTTTGAATAAGGGACCAGCTCTCTTAATGTTAGCTGTGATGGCAACAGTCAAAGAATAAAATGGCTGTGACATACGGTGGAACCGACAAACAGACGGAAAAGACGAAAGTAAATATACGCCTACATATTTGCGTATGCGTGGGTATCGCAAAGGAGCTGAACCGAATAAGCCATTGCGGGTTACCGCTGGCTGGCCTCGAGCGTTTTTTTGATTTTGCCCTCAGGGTTAGGGCTTGCCACAATACTGGCAGTACCAAAGAGGGGAGCTCTTTGAGGAGTGGCTAGAGATGCGCCACGACGTCCTCACCTACCAACTGACGCAGGGTCACGCCAAACAATTATTTCGGGAGGATCCTGCACTTAATCGGGTGGCAGAAAACGCCCGGGTGTCACCACCGGAGGACAAGGTTGACCACACCGTGGAGGTCTGCCTCGCTGAGGCGCAGCACCGCTGTGTCCTCGTAGTGGTGATCAGTGGCGGCAACCGCTCGCGACCGGTCCTAGTTCAATCCATGGAGAGAGAGGGAATGGAAAGCAGTCACCTCCTTCTGCGTAGCGGTTAGGCCATCGTAGGAGTTGGCGGGACTTTTGAGGGAGCCAAACTCAAAATTCTGGTACTGGTAGGACTAAAAGACGCGGGAGACGTTCCGGGCGTCAGTTTGACACTCACGCAGTCATTTAACGAATTCCAACAAGAAAAAAAAGCCTTTAAGGTTCCGTTTTGTTACTATCTCCTTGTAACACAATGACAGCACTAATTATTGCCTGGCAATATTTGCTTTTATGGTTTGGCCACATTTTTCTATTTTATTTTTAGAAGATTAATAAGTAAAGAATCAAACATTTTTTAATATGTCATCGAGTCAATAATCGTGATTCAAGCCAGTTCGGTTTTTATTTAAAGCACGCATAGACAACAAAATACCACACAATATGTAGACAAAAACCTTCATGCACTATGGTTTACTTTCTAAAATGCAATTTTGTGTTGTTATTTTTCATGAATGGCAACACACAAAACTGCTGCGCGTCCATGTCAAGACAGACTCATCTGTGTAATACGGGATCAATATAAATTAAAAATGCGGAATCCTCACACAAAATAATGTTATTTGTGTTTAAACGTCGCGTAATACGTAAACAAAAGACATTAACATAATCTTCGCCGACCTTAGACCCATTTACAAAGCATCTGATCGCAGAGCACTCTGAATACATAGCAGCAAAGAGAGAATGACCGAGCCATCCTTTATCTACAAAGTGAAGTGTTGAGCGTTGTGAAAACTGTAAGGTGCATTATGTAGTGAGAAATTAACATTAACGTATGTAGTGGCGTGTAAGCGTTGTTTGGCGTTATCGTGTGATTATGTCGAGGAGATGATGTGGTCGCTCGTGGCGGCGGTGGCTGCGCTGCTGGCGGTGGCAGCGCCGAACGCGCGCGCCGAGCAGGTGCTGCTGCTCGACACCACTACCGAGGCGACGCTGGGCTGGACACGCTTCCCGTACGGCGCACAGGCGAGCACGCCCGGCTGGCTCGAGGAGTCCTACACTAATTTCGAGAAGCAGATCAACTGGCGCTCGTACGTCGTGTGTGACGTCGCACACCACAACGTCAACAACTGGCTGTGGACGCCCTTTATTGAACGCAGGAATGCCAATCGTATTTATATTGAGATCAAATTCACCATAAGAGATTGTTCATTGTTCCCTGGTAATGCACTAAGCTGCAAGGAAACATTCAGTCTGCTATACTACGAGTTCGACGTGGCGACACGCGAACAGCCGCCCTGGGAGCCCGAGAGCTACAAGCTAGTTGGCCGCATTGCTGCAGGTGAGGGCCGCTTCAATACTAATTCAGAGGTTGACATCAATACAGAAGTCAAGAGTATAGCAGTAACTAAAAGAGGCGTCTACTTCGCCTTCAGAGATCAGGGGGCATGTATATCAATATTAGCTGTGAAAGTTTACTACATAACATGCCCTGAAGTAACAGTCAACTTTGCCAGGTTCCCTGCAACACCAACAGGTCGTGAGGTTACTGTTATTGAACAAGCCAATGGTACATGTGTAGAGAATGCAGAGACAGCATCAGGTGAGGCCCCTCCAGTATATTTGTGCAAAGGTGATGGCAAATGGACTTTACCCAGTGGTTCTTGCAAATGCCGTGCTGGGTTCGAACCTGATCTAAATAATCAAGTGTGCAATGAATGTTCACCAGGAAAATTCAAATCTCATACTGGGGATGACCCATGTATTACTTGCCCTGATTATTCAGAGTCTACGGCATATGCAGCAGCTGAATGTAAATGTGTACCGGGTTTCTTCAGAGCCAAGAAGGACCCAAAGAATGTACCTTGCACTCAGCCACCATCTGCACCTGTCAACCTCACAGTTACATTTGCTGATCAGTTTTCTATTTCACTTGCTTGGCAGCCACCACACAAAGCTGGAGGACGCAATGACATAACCTATAGGGTTTTCTGTTCCAACTGTGGTTCTAATATTGAGTACAGACCGGCTGCGACTGGTTTAAATAACACAAGAGTCACTGTAATGGGTCTGGAGCCAGTAACAGAGTATAAGTTCCAGGTTTATGCTGAGAATGGGGTCACGGAACAAACAGGTGAAGAACCTAAAAAAGTTGAGATCACTGCTGTGACGGAGGCCTCCGTTGTCAGTGTTGTATCTAAACTGCGCATTCTAAGTGTTGAAAGTGACAAGTTGTCATTAGCGTGGAACCCACCACCAATAGACCTAACTGATCCTGATGATACAATAGAAAGTTATGAAGTTAAATGCTTCCCAAAAGATAACATGGAAAAAAGTGCAAATGCCACCCTCAAGATCTCAAAAGAACCACATGCAATAATCACAGGTTTGAAAAGGGATACTGAATATGGTATAAGAGTCAGAGCTAAGATGAAGCGGGGTTGGGGTGAGTTCAGTGGCATAGTGTACGCGCGGACCGGATCCGTGCTAGAGACAACTTTTGTAGGCGAAGAGGAAGGCGCGCAAGTGCGGCTAGTGGCAGGAGTGATGGTCGCAGTTGTAGTCTTATCAGTGGTTGCCATTATAGCTACTGTGCTGTTCTTAAGATCACGCACTGATGACGAATGTGACAAGAAGCAGCCAAGCGACTGCAACGCGCTGAATTACCGAAATGGAGAAGTGTACACAGGTCCCGAACGCCCTGCCAAGACAAGCAGTAATGCTACAACGCCATTGTTCGCTGGAACCGGTTCCAGAACTTATATTGACCCTCATACGTATGAAGACCCTAACCAGGCGGTTCGGGAATTTGCACGCGAAATTGATGCGTCTTGTATCACAATAGAAGCAATTATCGGCGGCGGTGAATTCGGAGATGTATGTCGAGGAAAGTTGAAATTGCCAGCTAGCTGCGGCCAAGAGATCGATGTCGCCATCAAAACCCTTAAACCTGGCTCCACAGAACGAGCGAGACGCGACTTCCTCGCTGAAGCTTCCATAATGGGACAATTTGAACACCCAAATGTTATATTCTTACAAGGAGTAGTCACGAAATGTAATCCAATCATGATCATAACAGAATTCATGGAGAATGGCTCTCTGGACACATTCTTGAGAGCTAACGACGGAAAATTCCGTGTTGTGCAATTAGTGGGCATGCTACGTGGTATCGCGACGGGGATGCAGTACCTGTCTGAAATGAATTATATTCATCGTGATCTCGCCGCTCGCAACGTGCTTGTCAACTCTCAACTCGTGTGCAAAATCGCTGACTTCGGTTTATCACGAGAAATAGAGTCGACCGCGGATGGCGCCTATACGACCCGCGGTGGCAAAATTCCCGTTCGATGGACTGCACCGGAAGCCATCGCGTTCAGGAAGTTCACCTCAGCCAGTGACGTCTGGTCCATGGGCATTGTCTGCTGGGAGGTTATGAGTTTCGGTGAACGACCTTACTGGAACTGGAGTAATCAGGACGTGATCAAGTCCATAGAGAAAGGATACAGGCTGCCAGCTCCAATGGATTGCCCCGAGGCGGTGTATCAGTTGATGCTCGATTGTTGGCAAAAAGAGCGTACGCACCGTCCCACATTTGCTAGTATTGTGAAAACATTAGATAAGTTGATCCGCTGTCCAGACACATTAAGAAAAATCGCCCAGAATCGCTCTGCTGACCCTCTGGCGGGTGATACCCCTGACCTGATTCAGTTCTCGTCGGTAGAAGAGTGGCTGGAGTGCATCAAGATGTCACGGTACATCGAGAAGTTCCGCGCGGCGGGCATCCTGGACATGGATGGCGTTGTGGATCTGACGGTGCACCAATTGGCGTCGCTAGGCGTCACGCTCGTCGGCCACCAGAAGAAGATCATGAACAGCGTGCAGAGCATGCGCGCGCAGATCCGCGGCAGTGGTCCATATGGCTTCTTGGTGTAGTGTTAGTGCGAGTGCGGGGCGCGCGGCCGGGGCCGCCCAGACTGGACTTGATCTCGAAGTGCAGCTACACGCGACAGTGATCTTCAATAATAAAATGATGCATTTTGTATATTTTTCTAAAAAACTGCCATAGAGTTTAGATATAGGGGTAAAAAGGACTTCCTTTTATAGTTGATGTTAAGGAAATTTATCTATGATATTGTGCTGTTTATATTCTTTTTATTTACTGTTTTTATTGAACTGTTGTATTTGTTTAGTGACAGGTACCGACTTGCAGGCCTAATTTCAAGTACTGACATCCACTTATAAAAGATTTATAAGTACAGTATAGGTCCTACTATACAACGAAAATTAAGTCTTTATTTAATTTTGATTATCAAAACAAATAATATCCCACTCTGTGGGTTGGACGTAGACGTAAAGAAATTTATTTAAAGAAAAATTATAAAATATGGTGATAAATTTATTTTTAGTTATTGCTAGCCAACATACATGACAACATTATTGACTGATGTATGTTAATATTATTTTTGTACTTATAAACTTTGATACATTCTCTTTACGCTTTTGAAGCTTATTTTATAAGTTTCCTTTACACAAAACTTACAATAATTAAGAATGTTACACCATCACAGTCAGGAAAATCCAACAGTTTTTGTAAAATAAGAATATATATCTAAATTGTAGTTAGCCAATTTTTCTGTAATCTTTTGGAGAAATATGTGTCTATTCATGAGATTTTCAATTGAGAAAGTGTATAAATGTGCTTTAGTATCTCTCATGTCACTCCATAATAGGATTAATATTGATGCAGCTTTGAGATGTTTAATGTAAGTTAATGTGTACTACAGCTGAACCAGATAGGTTGCCGTGGCAGTAGGATAACATCAATGTTAACCCTGTTATAAAATACTCAAAGCTTGTTTATGATGAACCTCAAAAAATGTGATTGAATTGAAGTACTTAACTAATTTATAGATTGTCACAAAAATGCATTTAAGTTCGTACATATATACTCCCTTTTTACATCGCATGTATATAAGGCTGAATAATTTAGTGTTAAATTGCTTTAAAATGTAACTCAAAAGAATTTTATAAATATTTTAAAACTTTATTTTGTGATTCTGGGTTTGGTAAGGGTGCAGATGCATATATCAACTTCATCATTATATTCAACATTTTGCAGTTTAAAGACTGATTTTCATTTTATGGTTTGTTTCATATTTGGTACCAGATACTTGCGAGGATTAGAACTAACTACACTTCAATAGTTGAACACCCTCTGTATATTTAACTTAAAAAGATAGATCAGTTTAGTTCAAGTGTATCTATAGTCATGCACTAGTAGTATGAACTAACTAGTGTTAGTTAAACAATCAAAAAGTTTTTACCCATATTCATATAAAAACACACAATTCACATAATTGCTTAGTTATTTATAAAGGTAATGTCTGCACTGTCAGACCTCACAAGTAATGTTCTCTGTTGAACATAACGTTGGAGTTGTTTGTCTACACCTTGCCTAACACTGCCTGTAAATGATAACGAAGCTAGTATTAATTTTGTTTACTGAACAAATCGGTTCATAATAAATTGTACCTATTGAGAAATGCCAATATAGTTTTAAGTGCTTTGCTTCCCAGCTTGTGATGGTACAAAGCGAATGTATAGATGTTTGAATGCTTCGCGCCTTCGACGACAGCTGGGCGATAGGCGCACCACCTACCGGCTGCACCACCAACTAACTAATCAGTGATCTTGTATTTAGTTCATAATTGTTTATTCGTAATCTAAGATGTTAAGTTCATATTTTTATACAAAAGTAATGTTATGTGGTGGCAGTAGTGGTCAATTCTCATTCATGATCATCAAAATTGCTCAATTAGCCATTTCATCTTGTACATTCGATAATTACAGATTTCTGTAGCAAAAAATCAGAAAGCACCATTTAACATGGATCATTTGGGCATATTGGCTGCTATTTAGTGATATTTTTATTTTTGTGTAACATTTTGCCACAGCGATTTGCGAGCCAGGTTTTTTGCTATTGTACTGTAAAAAGTTAATTAGGAAACACCTAGCCTCCAATCGAAACACGTACTGGTGTACGCCGACATGAAGTTCACCTGACGATATTAAGTACTGATTTAGTCAAAGACATAGTTGACAATGCATAGAAATGATATTAAAAGTTCAACAACATGCTGGCACTATTCGATGTAATTAAAACCTTACGTTGTCATCGGCACAATGTCACAAAAATGCATCCAGTTTAGGAGCGAGCGGGTGCACATTACGTATGCAAATTATCTGCGACTTAAGTTTAATAACATATTTTTTAAAGAGAACTGTGCGGCTGGGGTCAGGTAGGGAACCTGTTTGTGTTTGAGCATCGCGTGCTGATCCTAAATAGCATTTTTCCGGTCAGCGGTAGTGCTTCATATTGCGTGTTTATCTCACAGTTTTATGACTTACGCTGAACCGTTCCGATTCTACTGTTCTGTTTAATTTTCTCTTTGTCTTTTACTAGTGATATAAACCAGTTTTATTTGTGTATGTTCGCGTTTTAACTTTGCCGTATGAAAGCGAGACTTTAACTGGCCATCATAAATGTACCGACATACCTTAGGAGAAATTCCGCGGCCCTGGTAATTTGTGTGCATCACTTGATGACGTCACTCGATGACGAATCCACTGATCACCTCTCTACGCATTGAGATGTCTCTTGTCTTTGAAAATATGCAAGAATTAAATAACTTATTAAAACGGTCTTACTCGGTAACGAACCCTCTTATATTTAATTCAGTATAAGGAAATACGAGAATTCAATAAGTTTACTAAGTTTTTTAATAAAAACATTATAACTTTAAAATTATGTCAGTTTAAAAATAAATAATGGCATACCGTGTTGTTCACATCGTCGCTAACGTAAAGGATCGCTCGACATGTCGGGCAGCTCAACCATGAACGAAAACGTCCTGCGGCAAGTATAGAAGTACTTGTTGCAGACGAAAGAATATAGTTTTCTCTAAATATTAATGTAAATGTCCATTTGCTTTGACAGCAAATAATACAATCATCTCTTAAAAGCATCCTTAATTAAAAGCGCTGAAGCTTTCTCGTTATTTTGCGAAAATATTTTCTATGAAGACGTTATCGTCAGTCTGATAGAGTACTTGTTTGTTGTCATCAAAATGGCTGTGCTAGGTCCCACAATGCATAGGAATGCCTTTATTAAAAATACGAGATGGCTCCTGAGAAGTAGTGAATTCCGACACGTTGCCTTGAAAATTTTAAATTCGCAGTATATAGTATACAAATGAATTTCGTCATAAGTTACTACACTACTTATCAGTACTGCATAGTTCTTTCATGTCTGATCCGTGTAAAATTATGCGAAAACATTTATCCTGTACTTAGGGTAGCACCTAGAGGTTCTCTACAACTGAGTTTAATCACGTTACGTTAGCAAATTTCATAGATCTGCGGGTTTTAATTGCCACTTCATTACGTACCTTAGACCTCGCGCAGACTAAAATGGATCGCAAAGCAGAAGATTTTTCCATAACATTGTATAAAGCACTTTATCGCAGTTGTCATAAAGTTCAAAGTTGTACGAACATCAACGCAAACGTCATAGAGCTCCTCTGGCGCCCTTGAACGCACTCACGTTGGTTGCATTTGCGCATATTGCACTTTCACTCACTGATATAAGGTACATTATTCAATGACAGCTGCTATGCGCTCGTCGCAGATCTGCGCTTTGCTTTACAAGCTTATAATAACACGTGAAACTTCAGTTATCTCGTAGTAGATGTTAAATATTTTTACCATATCATATATACACAGATTGCGTTATGGAAATGCAGGATTTATTTATTTCTATTAGGTTTTCCCAAAATAGCTTCCTGGTGGATACGTCAATTCCAACATCTTTGCGGTTAAGTGTAAGCAAAGTCGGGTGACTGTAAATTAGTCCTCGAGATTGCTTGACACATTTTAGACCATGCCACAGCGTTATGCTCATAAACTTTAAAAAGTCCGTAAAAAATATCCGAATCCGTATTTCTGTTATGTTTTCCTGTAAGTCTATAAAAGGAAAATCCGATAAGCTGCAATCGGCTCAAATATCTCTTTTATTAATTCCAATATTCCGTTCTTAATTAATTGCATGGAATTCATGAAAAATACGTATGCTTCTGTTGGATTAAACGAAATTAAATATCCTGCATTCGTATCATACAATTGTGTTTTTTTATCGTGTTAAAAGTTCTCTATATGCTTCGCTTAGTCGGCTCTCTTTTTAGCTTTCACAAGCGTTGTCAAAGGCAGTACTAATTTAATTATCTGTCTGTATTCTTCCTCTTCTATTCCACCTTTTTTGTTTCAAAAGCTTTTTAAAGCACTAGTTTTCAGCTCTGACGTTGTATATACAAAATTCATATTCATTCTTAACAATGGGGAATTTACAATGCTATAGTTCCTAGTCACTTTGATTATGGTGTGTTTCTATTAGATCCTTGTAATAAATCTGGCCTTTGTTTACGTATTATTCTTGGGGCGATGAAGTCGTCTCCTATTAATGCTGTGCAAGTTAAGTGTGTGGAACCACCCCTTTCGATTCATAGACAATTTCTTGCAAATAGATTTATTTTTAAACTGGTGCAAAATTCTGATCATCCCTTGCTTGGTAAGCTGGACCAATTATCTTCCCTTGACTCTTGTCGGCGTTCTAAAATGGAACTTCCTTGTTTTCTTCGTGCCTATGCTTACGCTTAAATCTTGGCCCAATCAAAGGCAAATCTCTAAGTCCATAAAAGGTAAATTTTATGGAGATATTCAACCCGAGATACACCACAAACCTTAATTTTTCAAATATCAATTGGGAAAAAAAACTATCAACTAACTGTCGTTTACGGTTAAATCATTGTTGACTCCTTATTTCTTGGCCAAACTTAGGATTAGGGATAGCTCTCTTTGTGAATGCGGCTTGGATGAAGGTAACGTGGACCATTTATTTTTCACCTGACCTAAATTGCGGTTCTCTTTTCATGAAATCATTCCTCCTCATATCCCTCATCCAACTTCTGTTAAATGTCTTCTTTATTTTGTGTTTTCTCGTTTTGTTTTTAGTCTTATGTAAATTCATCGAAATTAATAAAATTAAGTTGTAACTTTTGGATCGTTTTTTTTGACTTGATGATTCTGTTCTGTTATTCTGTCATAAATTGATAATCTAAATCTGCAAACTTTTATTGTTTCTATATATTTTTAATTACTGTTATTACTTGCCAAATATTCTCCAGCATTTGATAGTTTATTACCAGTTTACACGTGATATTGTCAAAATTGTGGTATCTGTCGTCCACAAAAGCCATTAATGAAGAGTTAAAGATGAACAATGGGGAAGACATATCAATCAAATGGCGCTAGCATAGCTTGTAAGAAGCATCGATATCAGTTGAAAATCTGTCGAATATCATATTCAATTTTTAAATAGATTGATCTCATTGGTTTAACCAATTTTGTTGGTGCATAGCTTAGTCCCAACTAAGACACCATCTACAATTAGCTTTGCCATGCGTTGCCCAATAAAGTTGTGTTTCGCGCTGTTCTCGAGAACGCAAGGATACGAGATAGCAGCTATAGTTTCCATTTTTGTTAAGACAAACGTTCCATATTAATTATTGATTTAATATGTTTCGACTGTAGCATCAAAATGATACAATGAATCTGTTCATCTTAAATCATAAATAAACACAGTTTTAATTGAGAATTGAGCTTTAGTTTGTATTGTGATTCAGAGTTCTGCCAAACCAATATATTCTCAAATATATTTTTCTTTACAATTTTTTTAAAAACCCTTTACTAATCTCATAACAAAAATTAAATACTTTGCAGGTATTTCTTTTGTGTTTGTCTTAGTCATACCGCTGTTGCTATAAAACCTTTTCTTTGGAAAGCTCAAAGCACCCAGAGCTTTTTTCAAGCATTTATTTTTTTCGTCTTGCAGTAAATAAAACGAAAACTTGGGGCAAAAAATCTCGTTTAAATAACTGAAATTAAAACTAACATTGCCTGCAACTCCTTTGCAGAAAAACATTTCAGTGCAATACTTGGAAACTTGTTTTCTCTTGAATAAATAATGTTTTTTTCTCAAAAAATAATTTCTCGTTTGCTCTACGCTTTTATATGCGTAGAATATTGTAGGAGGAATATTATCTCGTTACCGTACTTAATTAGGGAATAGTCACTTATAATACCACAAGAGCTTCAAAATTATCGGGAAATGCCAGATAATTTTGAAGCTCGTGTGGTATTCGGGGGATTATTTTTCCGTCCCAAATGTCGGCCAATAGAATTGCACAAACTCCAAATCGACTCATTTTCATGTAAAATCTCCAATTTTCACAATTGAATTCAACCTGTCAGTTTGACGTGTGGTTAATTTGACTGGATCATGTTTTGTTTTTTATGCATAGCAACGACCAGAGAAAATTTTCAAAAAATTATCAGTATAATACCATGTAGGTTGTACCACGTGACGTCGAATGGTGCAATTCTATTGGTCGATATTTGGGTCGGAAAAATAATCACTTATAATACCACAAGAGCTTCAAAATTATCGGGTATTTCCCGATAGGTTCGTTGCAAACAAATGAAGGAGTCAAGTTTTTGACGATTTTATTTGTTTGCAGGGAACCTATCGGGAAATGCCAGATAATTTTGAAGCTCGTGTGGTATTCGGGGGATCATTTTTCCGTCCCAAATGTCGGCCAATAGAATTGCACAAACTCCAAATCGACTCATTTTCATGCAAAATCTCCAATTTTCACAATTGAATTCAACCTGTCAGTTTGACGTGTGGTTAATTTGACTGGATCATGTTTTGTTTTTTATGCATAGCAACGACCAGAGAAAATTTTCAAAAAATTATCAGTATAATACCATGTAGGTTGTACCACGTGACGTCGAATGGTGCAATTCTATTGGTCGATATTTGGGTCGGAAAAATAATCAAAGGTAAACGCTTCGTTGGTTTCTAGGTCTAGGTCTGTTGATGATTACAAAGCTGGGTATGGTGTATGTTGTACAAAGCGCGATTGATCTATCAGTATTGTTCGGACACATAACGTCCCGTTTGTAATCCTCATGTTTTGTCACTGGTTCACCAATTCTGTCGGCAACGCGATGCGTGCTTGACAAACCGGCCTGTGTATTATTTATTTAGTCTCAAACAGCTTGTTGAGTTGCAACTGTGGTAAAGATATCTAAAATATAAAAATTCTGAAATTCTTAAACGCATTTAAGCATGTTTATATTTTTGGTAACAAAGTCATAATTTTTCGAATTAGTCCGCATCAAAGAAACTTGTTTCAAACGAAATAATTGTTGAAATCGACCGAGCAGTATCGGAGATTACCTCCTAAACCTTACCTCTTTAAAATACTACTAAGACAGAAAACACGTTCGAAAGCCCAAAAACAAAAAAAAATTTTCCAACGCACAAAATTCTAAAGTAACCATCGACATAATATATTTTACTAGACCAAACATAACATTTGAAACGAACGCTATGTTTGCGAATTTTTTTAGCGGTGCCCCAGTCGCAGCCGCACCACATCGTATATCGACTGGTGTGCACTTGTGCAGGTTTGCATGTGACGTGTCAAATTCAATCAGTCGGGTCAATCCGTTTGTGCCGCTATCAGATAGACGACAATTCACCAACATTGTTGATCGAGAACCGTTTTGTGTTCAACTTTCTATAGCTTGATTAAACCAACGATTGGTTCCTTTGATAACTAATATGATTTTGCCGGCGAATTACTCCAATGAAAGTGACGTCATTGGTAAATGTAAACCACTAGCTGTCTGTGTCAATAGAAGTAAAGTGGTGCTGATCACGTTCTGTATCATTGGTGAAATTCCCCCTTTGAATATAGCGTAAAGAGATCATTGACCGTTGTTTTAAAATAAGCCTTTAATTATTCGCATTTCAATAGTGTGAAACCCTGCTCGCAAATAATTAAGCCGATATACAGTGGTGTCATTCTTGGTACGTATTCTTACTAAACGAGATGTGGTCTTTTATTTTTTCTTATAAAAGTATAAAACTGCCACAAATATATCGCTGTACCTCAATGTTTATATTTTTTGTTATGTATCGAAATGACATCAATATAATTAAATATTTTTTTGATATCCGATTTCTATATCGTCTTCCAGATATTTGTTTGATGAAGTGTTTTATGGATACTGATGTAAAATTATATTAAAATATAGTGTTGCATTCATACGCTATCGCCTTTTTTCTCATTAGGAAGATGATGTATGTGGGCATGTATATAAAAGTATGTATCGAATTTATTTGAAACCACCATACCGCCTGAAATGTTAAAATATTTGGTATCTTGTGCCGTACTTTGTGTAGTTCTGTCACAAAAAATGTAACAAACTACCACTCTCATATAATCTGCTAATGTAAATATGCGTAAAAAGCTCATTGTAATTCTAACGAAAGGTACCTACTCTAAAACACAGACATGGAAAGTTTATTTTTGGCCAAGAGTTAGATAATACTTCAAAGAGAAACTATAAGCAATACCTGTGAACCCGGCGACCTCGAACTAAATATAAGTAGAGCAGATCGCTCAACATTCTGGACATTAATACAAGGACTATTTGTTGTAACACATGTCTGTTTTTTTGGTACTTAAACAATCTAGTGCCGATGAGTTTATTTATTAAGGATGCTCCATGTTACTAACGCTGTAATCTCTTGCCGTATATTATGTTTTACACTTATGATTCCTTGCCGTTTTATTACCAACTATTATCTTAATACATGTTATTCTTTCTTACATTTTTAACAATACCTTTTTTGTACTTATCTCCAATTCAAATAAATTTTCAAATAGATTGAACTCTGCACATTTGTTGTCAGATCCACCATTTTGTATTCCGATGTTACTGTGATCTTATGTATTTATAGTAGACATAATTAGAATTGCCTTCATGCGACGATCACACCAATTCATAGTATCTACATATAATAAACCATTAAATAAATATAAATTTATATCTACATTGTACATTTGTTCATGAATTTTTGACATTCAAATATATAATCATACATTTTATAATTAATTATAATATAGTTCGAGTATTTTTCATGGCAACTTTTTATAAACGTAACATAACAGTGCAGCTTACACATCGCTGACGTTATGCTTACCGACAATAGTGAAAACATTAGCAATATTCAACATAGGAAAAAGCGAATTTTAAAAATTCATGAATATAATAATTTGCCGAGATTGTCACAGGTCATGCTCATAAGACACCTAGTTTTTATACGTGAGTCACCTAGTTACGGATACGTAAATGAGAATAGAAATCTTTAGGTCTACTCGAAATGCGACAACCTCGTCAGTCCATCATAACACCAAACCCATACAATAGTTAAAATAAAATAAAAATCCTTTATTTACTAATACTTAAAAAATAGCTAGTATAAATGAAGAGTATAATAAGAGTTTTGATACGTTGGACAAGCAAGAGAAAACAAATTAAGTCCAGTATTTGAAAGTTTAACAAACATTTTAAATGACAGTAAATCATAACAGTTAATGTAAATGGCGGATAATTAATATATTGGTCCCCCACTCTTGGGTCAATCTAATTCGTCCTTTCTGTTATGGAAAACGAATGTAATTGTTTACGTAATAAGATGTATATTGTACCCGATAATAAACTGTATTCGTTAAAGCAATAAGACATGCCTCGATTAGACAGTGATGGCGGACAATTTGCAGGCGCCATCTTGAAACGTGTTCTGTTACAAAATGTGTTTTCTTGTTGGTTTGCGCTGTGATTTCGGATTTTTATCTTGTGATACAACTATTTACACTAAGTCGAGTAACGCGTCGCCCTTTTGAAGCGTTTACTGACAACTTCATGTTAGTCTTCTAAAATGCTGTAATAATATTTGACTACTCATTAAAACAGCGGTGAAGGTTAATGAGACTATAAAAACAACGATTCCTAAAAGTGCGGAATCGTGTAATATAATAATATATCCGTGTCCATGCATTGCAATCCAATTAAATGAATCAACGCGCAAATCAATAGAAAGGTCCCCGATTTGTGATACGCTGTTAAGCCATAACCTTATATAATTAATTAGTTTTAAACGCTTATGCAGATCAAATTAGCAATAATTTTTATCAGACGCAATCGGAATAGGAACCGTAGTAACACCAATCATAGCCTAATTAATTATAACATAGAGTGATGTTAGATTTTATTTATAAGTATTCTTTTTATATAGATTAAGCAGGCGTTGCGGTCAGGGCAGGTTGTCCTGCCTCGAGTATATTTTGATGGCCGCTCGTCTGCGTCGTATACAGAGATAGTAAAAATTAGCGCAGTTTTAAATCTTTACTATGAATCAGTATAGGTGAAAGAAACAATGAAGTGTAAGCTTGGCTATAATTTATGTAATAAACTATTGATATTTAAATTGTGTTGTTATTTCTTACGTCCTCCTACCAATTAGGTTTATTTTCTCAATAAAGATACGTACACAATATGGTCTTAAAATTAGATGAAGCTCCAAATTGATACATACACACCTAAGGTATATATCAATTTGTAAAATCGTTGTTGTAATTTGTGAAATTGTATGCAATTGAGCAGAGAACTGCTATGAATTATTTGACGTTTTTCAATACACCTAAAAGAAATAAAATAGTAGAAAGGGAAGCATTTATATCGGACGTTTGAGGAAGAGAACTTCAAACCAACCCAGCTGCCGTGGGAGACGCCCCGGCCAAGACAACTCCCGGCAACCGTAGATTTGGGCCTAAGCAATGGGTAGCTCACCGTCCGTCCGTCTACAGGCCGTGTCGAAGGCGCGTTAGTGTCCCACGCACGCCTCAAAAAGATGTCAGCAAAGCAGAGGGGCCTACCAGGGCCACCGCCTGCCGGGGTTGTGGGTTGTTCGAAAGAGATACCGCGGCCCCGGAACATAAAGGGCAATAGAAGGAACATGAGTGGGTTTTAGTCAGTACAAGTCTGACACTCCGCCCAGAGCGGGGGAAGCTATTTGATGATTGCCGATCCGCAAAAAGAAAAAGTGAATGCATCACTTCCTTCTGCGAAGCAGTTATGCCAGTGAAGGAAGTGGCACAGGACGTTTGTGGGAAAGAACCTCAAATCTCCTAGCCTCCTCGAGAGACTCCGCCGCCTCGAGTCTCTTCCAAGAGATGCAGCGGCCCTGGAACACAAAGGTCAAAAGAAGGAATATGGATGGGATTTAGTTTAGTCAGTACAAATATGATACCTACTCCCTTCAGCTCCGCCCAGGGCGGGAGGAGTCATTTAATGATTTTGCATAGGAAAAAAATTCCCAAAATTTGGAAAGAGATTAATTAATATACAATAATAAAAATAAAATCGTTTATTTTCTCTACACAATTTACTTAATGCTAGCTTCACAGAAATGCATAGTCAAAACGTTAACTTTTGAGAGACCGGTGCCTGAAGTAAGTTTAAGTAAAAAACATGTATTACGGCACCTTTTAATATTGATATATTTAGTAGGTACGTCGCAAATAAAGTCCCTAAATAATCAAGTAAGTTAATAAAGAGCACTTATTGGTACCATACAGGGTGTAAAGGACGCCGTCAACCACGCATTCTGTTTTCCACGAATTGCTGGACAGCGATTTTTTTGGGGATAAAAATCACGTTTTACGGTAGAACTCAATTCAATGTTACGCCCTCAACACATACTGATGGGTGCATTACATAATGCAGTGGAAGGCAGGTACCTATTCAAATTTGGAAGTTTGACTATCCAATATCTCTGTAACTAGAAGGTTCCTACATGTGGTACAGAACAAACCAATGCAGAACACGAGTCTGTCCGCCACACGGTGGGCTGAAAATCGGCTTTCATAGACTTAGGGATTTCAATTTGTAAGTGCTTGTTTTTATGCCGGATATCGCTTCTATTAGTCATTACTATGTACAAAAATGACACCCGAGTTAATTCTACCCAAAAACGAAGGAAATATAATTTTTTTACGAAAAATTTGTATGAAGCTAGTATGAAAAACCGGCCAAGAGCGTGTCGGGCCACGCTCAGTGTAGGGTTCCGTAGTTTATTTTTTTGTTTGAAAAAAGATACGTTCAGGATAATAAAATATGTAAACGAAGTTAAAAAAAATGCTTGCTACGATTATACTACAAAAATTATTTTGTACAACTTTTTGTCTTTTTTGTACAAAAACTGTTGTCTCAATCAAGTTCAAAATGATTTTCATAGAAAGTCCTTATAAAGTTCTACTTTTCAGATTTTTTTCATATTTTCTAAACTTTTGGTTCAAAAGTTAGAGGGGGGGGGACACATTGTTTTTTACTTTTGGAGCGATTATTTCCGAAATTATTGACATTATCAAAAAATGATTTTAGTAAACCCCTATTCATTTTTAAATACCTTTCCAACAATATATCACACGTTAGGGTTGAAATTAAAAAAAAAAATCACTTCCCACTTTACATATAGGGTGGCTACCCTAATTAAACATTTTTTTCCAATTTTTATTTTACCACTTTGTCGGCGTGATTGATATACATATTGGTACCAAATTTCAGCTTTCTAGTGCTAACGGTCACAGAGATTAAGCGAGGACGGACGGACGGACGGACAGACAGACATGGCGAAACTATAAGGGTTCCTAGTTGACTACGGAACCCTAAAAATCGAATTATCTCCTAAACGGCATGTTTAACCGTAATATCCTTGGAGATGGTCATAGTGCTAATTATTTATGATTTTTTGGTTGGCGATTGGACGAAAAATTTAATGCCGTTTTTTTTTTAAAAATTGTCAAAATATTTTTATTTATTTTTACATGTAAAACGATCCCTTTTAGTGTCTAAGTTAAAAAGTTCGATATGTTATTAACCCAAATATTAAGAACACACGAAAAAGAAAAATAAAATAAAAAAATTGCTGTTTTTGACACATTTATATTAATTTAAATAAAAAAAGATTTATATTGAAGTAACATATGAAGTTATATTTTATACAAAATAAGTTAATTTAAGGAATTAATACTAAGCATTCGTAAAATAAAGTAAAATAAATAAAAAAAATAAAACATATCATTAAATATTACAAAAAAACCCAAACACACTCAAATACAAATTTACAAATATGTACATATATATCTTTTTTACAAATTTTCCTTATCACTCTCGTTGTCAGACTCCAATTCTGAGTCAGCATCCAGATTGGATATATCCAAAAATTCGAACTCAGTTTCCTGAAATTGAATTAAGTCGAGAGTTTCAGCAAAAAAGCTCTGCTTTTTCTTGGCATCTAACTTAGGCCTTTGTGCACTTAGCAAAGGGTCCGAAGAAACAACAAGCATATTTAAAATGTCTTGATTGGAATCCTGCCTGCTTCTTTTCCGCGAATGATGTTCTCGAAACCTCCTAAAATCTTTGTTTCGAGACTCTGAGGCTTCTTCCGAGAGAGTCCCAATCGGCACAATATTATTTTCCTCGATTATGTCAGCCCCATGGATTAGTAACTTATGAACGGTTGACGACATGTAGTACCAGTCGTATAGTAATACGTACTTTTCTGCTGTTTTGCGAGCATAATCTCTAAATTTTATTATATCGATCTGCTCTCCAGATGTAATTGCTTGTAAAATTACAGCAAATCTTTTGATGAGGTCTTCATCCAAACCGGTTATAGCTGCGGTTTTATTAGGAAACTCAAAGAATTTTCTTGCAGTATTCCCGTCATTGGTGGTTCCCGAGCCTTGTTTTACTATATCAATCAACAGATTGAGCTCATCTTTGAATTTATTTTGAATTATTTTCTTTCTTGTCTGTAGCATTTCTTTGTGCTCATCACTTCTCGCTGCCCACCGTTTGAAGTCCAGTCTGTATGCAATGTGTAACAGACATTCCATACAATTTATACGGGCGTGTAGGGATGACAAGCCAAACTCATACAGGTTCGAACACACAATTTTTGATGTTACAGCATCTAAGCGGTTCATTTCTGTAGGCTTTGCTAAGCACAGGTAGCACGATGCATTTGATCTAGCTTCAGAAAGGTAAGTACAGACTTTAGCGTCGATCATCGTCATCATTAGTTGATGAGTCACCCTATTATTATTATTGCACTCTGTGGGGATAAGGGCCTCAATTTCTTCATCCATTTGTTTTTTCAGCCCAAGGACAACTGCTTCACTCTCCTTTACAAAAGTAAACTGAACTGGACGACAATACAAAACTGAGCATGGTTTTGGGTTCGTCCATAAAATGTTGTCTCCATCTGTCAGTTTTAGTGGCACCAAGGAGGTCATGAAAATGCTTGAATCATCTTCCTCACCCTCAATTTTCTGCTTGTATCGGCTTTGGTTAGAAGCACCGTCAAATCCCCACTTGGATATCAGCTTCAACTGCTTGTTATGCTCTTCGTTAGAAAGGCTTTGAAGGATTCTTGTAACCGTGATATCAAGTAAAGCTTGAAGTGTAATCCTAGCCGATGAATCAGTAACTGTCACTGATTGCTTCGGAGGGTAGCAATCAAGCTTAGTTTGTTGCACTTTATAGTAAGATGGATAAATATCTTTAGCACCTTCTCGAATGGCAGCCTCACGCAACGTAATATATTGCCACTTTGAGAGTTTTAGCGAAAGAAGCAATCCAAGCGCCTTTTCTGGCGTAAATATGATTGTTTTCGCTGGTTTCTTAAGCGTTTCATTTAATTTAGCGGCTGCTTCAGGATTTTTCATCATGTATTCGATGACAGAGGCGATATCTCCATGCCCTTCTTCTTTTAAACGTGCTGCAGCTGCATATGCCAATTCACTGGAACCTTCGCCTGTGTGTTCATCAGATCTTCTCTTTTTTTGTTTACTTCCCAGGTCTTCGAATGGTTTACGGGATCTTTTCGTCATTGTTCCAATGGACGTTGATGTCGACGGTTCTGGAGAGACTGAGGGCGCTCTTGGTATCTCATCAACACTTGGTTCTTGATTAACTAAAGTTTGCACAAAACTCGGCCAATCAATATTTGCTCCCAACCAATTCTCGTACTTTCTCCTGAAATTATCAAGGAATCGGTTGGATTTCTCCCACCTTTGTAAAGCGGCTCGCGTAAATCTCCGACAAAATTCTTTGAGAACAACATAATCTTCGTCAGACAGGCAATCGCCTATGCGGGATACAACTGCACTAAACAATACTTCATGATCAAATGAAGTACTCTCACTTCGTAGAAGAACAAACAAGTCTAAATTGGTCATTAAACTTTCCATTTTAAGATTTTATAGTCGCAGATTTAGTGTTAGCAGTTACACAGTTGTGAACAAATTAAATTATAAAACAAAACTTTAGCCCTTTTATTGCAAAACGACAATAATTAGGTAACTACCCTCATTAGTTATCTCCTCATTAGCTAATGAAAATCTATAATTGTCACTAACTATTCTTAGAACTCATAGCACTGCTAATTAACAAATTAGCTTACTTATCAGGAAATGTTAAATATAATCCATTGTCGTGAGATATTGAAAATCATTAAATCACCTATTAAGACTCATTAGAAGACCTAATCAGTGTAGTTACTTAATCACTTCTTTTTGGACTCATTAGAAGACAATTGGTAATTTGGTTGTATGAAAAGTTTTAAAACTCATTTTGTGTTGATAAATATCTAGCTCAAACATAGTTGGCTACGTGTGGGTGTACTATAAACCTCTGCCAACTCCTTCGGAAATATAGGAGTGATGCTATTTTATGTTATGTGTAGTTAAAAGTCCGTGTTCTTCAACATAAACACCAAAAGGAATCGTTTCATACGTAAAAACAAATAAAAATATTTTGACGATTTTTAAAAAAAAACGGCATTAAAATTTTTGTCCAATCGTCAACCAAAAAATCATAAATAATTAGCATTATGACCATCTCTAAGGATATTACGGTTAAACATGCCGTTTAGGAGATAATTCGATTTTTCATACTAGCTTCATACAAATTTTTCGTAAAAAAATTATATTTCCTTCGGTTTTGAGCAGAATTAACTCGGGTGTCATTTTTGTACATAATAATGACTAATAGAAGCGATATCCGGCATAAAAACAAGCACTTGCAAATTGAAATCCCTAAGTCTATGAAAGCCGATTTTCAGCCCACCGTGCGCCACGTCAAGGGTTCTTTTACATCTTAAAGATAAAGATATATTTATTTTGTAAAACATTTATTATAAGTATTAATTCAAAGTGTTTCGATTTGTAGACACAGCACGTAACCTATGTATAACGTACCGTATGTATTACGATATCGATCTAGATCTATAATACTGATTATTATAATAGTACTTATTTAATTATTTTATCTAATATGCATTTAATTTATATTAGTTATCAAGTACCAAATTTCTTATCAATTAGATAAGGTAGGTGACCCAAATAAAGCCTATGTCCCAATAAGGCCTATCTTTAAAATTTCCCGCTTCGCGATTTCAAATGGCCGCCAATGTTTAAAGAAGTGTGCGTGTACATTAACTAACGCACACAAGCACAGCAAGTGGCCCGTGCTTCAAATGTGTTGGTACCTGCGGCAGAAAACAAAAGTGACTGACGATATAAGGCGGGGAATGGAAGACACTAAAGTCACGGCTTTAGTGTTGATCGATTTCACAAATGCCTTCAATACCGTCAGTCATGATGTCCTTTTATCTATCCTCTCCTATCTTATGGTCTCTCACGAGGTTCTGGATTGGTTTTCTTCCTATCTTCGGGGGCGTCAGCAGGCAGTTCTTGCTAGTGACTCTTCTTCCAGCTGGCGTGAACTTGAAACTGGCGTCCCTCAAGGCGGTATTTTATCTCCACTTTTGTTCTCTATTTTTATAGATCTCATAACTACCAAACTTCAGTGTGGGTATCATCTTTACGCTGACGACTTACAGCTGTACTGTCAGGCGGGTGTTGACAGCTTATCTGGTGCGATCGAGGAGCTAAACCGGAATTTACGTGTGGTAAAGGACTGGTCTCATCGGTTCGGGGTGGCTGTTAACCCGACCAAGTGTCAGGCTATTATTGTAGGGAGCCCCCATAGCTTGCGAAGGCTCAATGGCGTGCCACCGCTTACCTTTGACGGCGCGGTCATTCCGTTTAGTTCTGACGTCAAAGACCTCGGTTTGCATGTTGACACTTGCCTTGACTGGCGTAAGCAGATTGCGATTGTGAGCAAGAAGGTCACTGGAACGTTGCGGTCACTCTATCGGCTGAAAAATATTCTACCATCACACATTAAAGCAACGCTTGTACAGTCCCTTATCTTCCCCATAGTTGATTATGCTGATGTGTGTTACTACGACCTGAATGCAGATCTCCTCAATAAACTAGACCGACTTCTTAATAACTGCATTCGATTCGTTTTTAATTTACGCAAGTATGACCACGTATCTGCTCATCGTTCGCTCTTAAAATGGTTACCCATTCGGGAGCGCAGGGCATTGAGAGCTTTAACGACCCTATTTTCTCTTCTTAACAAACCTACTTCACCTTCTTATCTGTCTTCTCATTGGCAATATTTATGCTCTGCGCACAGCAAGAATCTTCGTTCCGCCAATAATCGTCTTCTTCGATGTCCTTCTCACCGCTCTGGTTTTATTAAATCTGCGTTCTTCGTCCAGGCAGTCTTCCTTTGGAATGAGCTCCCTCAGAGTATCAGGTTGGTAACCAGTCCGTTTACTTTTAAAAGAAAAGTTCGTGAGCATATTTACAAGAAGTTGGTAGATTCGTCTCGTAATTAGTTGTGGTTGTTGTCTTGTTACGATCTCTGAACTTTATATAATGTTGTTTTATGTATATATATAAGTATTTATAGTTATTAATATTTATATATGTATATTTGTTATATATATGTATATTTATATATTTTAATATTCATTTACTAATATCCTTTTTTTTCTGTTATCGCACCTACTGCTTTTGTCTCTGCATCACCCTAAGGTAGACTGGTAGAAAATGCCTAAGGCATTAAGTCCGCCTTTGTACAGTTTTTACTTGTGCATAAAGTTTTAATAAATAAATAAATAAAACAACCACGACGCGGACTGCACGCCTGTTTTTATAAAATTCTAGGAGATTAAACAGTAAGTATTTTTATTTGTATTCGGTGTGCTGTATTTTGTTCATAGGATGATCATACCTACGTGTAGCCATTTCTTTACATAACTTAAAAAGCTGTAATATCAGTGTATTCCATATAATTGTTGATTTGTTTACCCATGTGACATGCCCTAATAAAGCCTACATAAAAAAGGCTGCTTCTTTGACAGCAGATAAACTTACGGGATCTAAACCAAAACATCAAGATAGTAAACCTTCTTGGTACTGCCCAGCTTGTAAAGAAGATCGAGTTGAAGATGTGCGACAATGTCTGACTTGTGGCGTTTGGTATCATGAGGTGTGTGTTGGACTCACACCCGCTGATAAAATATTTTACTGTACAGGAGATTGTTTAAAAAAAGGCTGATTAATATAGTACCTACTATAACATTTAAGAAACTCGTTGAATCTAGTCTAAAATAACCATAGATTTAAATATAAGAATTGATAACGTTTTGTATTCATTAAAAGAGTTTATTGCTTACTTGTTTCTATTAAGGCTTTATTAAGACGCAGGGTTCCTAATATGGCCAAAGTGACATGTTAGTGTGATTTTTGTTTCTAAAGCAATTTTGTTTCGTTTATTACAAAGTTTAATAACTAAATATAAATATTTCAAATTTCTAATGCATTTTTATTAAAAACCCACTAGTTAGATAATAAAAAAAATAATGTAGGCCTTATTTGGTTCACTTAGCTTATAATAAATCTAGTAGGTAGGTACTTCGGAACGACTAATTATTTTTCTCCAGTTTATTCGCTTATTTCAATGGCTTCCTTTACAACAAACTGCCAACGTGACAGGGTGAGGTAAAAGAATTAAAATGTGAAATATCAAACGGGTTTGCGTGTCACGCTGTCACGTGTCCAGTCCGTCGCACAATGGTCGGAAAACCGAGGTTCGTTCTCAAAGAATCGCAACTTAGGCAAAATATTGGAATGTGTAGATATTATATTCATTGTGTTTCTACCTTTACCAAATGTGAATATTTGGGGGCGTCTATTAATTACGTGAAGAGGGGGTGAAGCCAAATCTCACGAAGAGGTAGATTATGGTCTGGAATAACACATAGGATAAACCGCGGGCGCCGGCTAGTTTACAATAAAAATATTTTTAAAATTAAATTAATGAGATCACAATAAATGGTTACCTATATCAGATGATGAGAAAATTAAGGATAGGTGGAAAGGTTACTTTGAAAGACTGATGAATGAAGAGAATGACTGGAATAGTGTGCTTGATAATAAACCGGTAAATGAGGGACTATTAAGAAATGTTAGTATGGACGAAGTGAGGATTTCAGTGATTGGAATGAAGAATGGTAAGGCATTAGGACCGGATCACCGGACGGAATACCGGTTGCAGTATGGAAGTTATTTCGGATGGACGGATGGACGTGGTTGCTTTATTCTTCAATAAACTTGCTGAAAGAGGCCATACCTGACGAATGGTGTAACAGTTCGCTGGTGCCCATCTTTAAAAACAAAGGTGATGTGCTGGAGTGCAACAATTATAGAGGAATAAAGTTAATGTCACACAGTATGAAAGTTTGCAAGAAAGTTATTGAAAGGCGACTGAGAGAAGAGAGCGTAATTTCACAGAGCCAATTCGGTTTTATGGCTCGTTGGGGAACGACGGATGCCATTTTCGCTATCCGCCAGTTGTGCGAAAAATACAAGTGCACATAAGAACTTGCACATGGTGTTCATCGACCTCGAAAGGGCATACGACCGGGTACCCCGTGCAGTTTTGTGGTGGCCTCTTAAGGAGAAAGGTGTGCCTGTGAAGTGAAGTATCTGCAGTTGATCCGTGCGATGTACAGTCGATGCAGTACTCAGTGGCTGTGGCTGTCGTTCTGCACCATGGGTCGGCCCTTAGCCCTTACTTGGTGATATGGAAGCTCTCACGTCGGAGTTCCAGGAAGAAGCTCCGTAGTGTATGCTGTTTGGCGATGACATCGTGCTGGTTGCCGAGAGCGGCCAAGAGGTCTAGAGCAGATTGGAGATGTGGTAGCAAAGACTAGAGAAGTTAAGTAAAACCGGATACTTCTTCTGCAGTCTCGGCGGTCTCTCCTGTCCTGTGCCCATAACTCTTGCCGGAACGCCCATACCGATCTGCTCTAACTTCCGGTACCTCGGATTGCTTGTCCAAGGGGATGGCAAAGTAAACCGTGACGTAACGCATCGGATCAACGCGGGATGGATGAAATAGCGACAGGTCACTGGAACAACTTGTGACCCAAGGATGCCCCGCAAGTTAAAGGGGAAAATATACAAATCCGTGAGTAGACCTGTTGTACCTGTTGTGTATGGAGCATAATGCAGGGCTGCAAAAAATGTGGATGATTATGATGTTGAGATGGATGTGTGGAGTGATAAGAATGGATAAATTAAGGAATGAGTATATGAGAGGAAGTTTGAAAGTTGCGCCTGTAACAGAAAAATTGAAAGGGAGTCGTTTGTCTTGGTATGGACATATAATGGGGAGGGACGAGGCGCATGTCACTAAAAGAGTGATGTATCTAAATGTTTGTGGATGGAGGGGGAGAGGAAGGTCAAACAAAAGATGGATGGATAGTGTAAGAAATGATATGATGATATGAAGGAGAAAGGAGTAAAAGATGCCATGACTTCTGACTGGGAGAATGGAAGAAGAAAACGTGTTCCACCGACCCCAAATGGAATGGGACAAGGGCAAGAAAATGATGATGACATAATTTTTATAGAGTATTCATTTTCCATTGTTAATAAAGGATTGGCTAATAATTCATGCAGAGAGAAAAATATGTATCATAGACGATAACTCAAAAACTACCTACCTAAGCAATATAAATTTTAAATGGGATCACCTGGAAAGTACCCATGACCCTTTGAAACAATAAAGAATTTTGCAAATCGGTCCAGGCGCCTTTGAGTAGGTAATCGGTGAATATAATATGATAAGCAAAGGACAATGACCGTTTTTGCCGAAGGAACTAATCTGATCTAGTAATTCTAGATGTTTAAAAGCCATCGAAGATTGTCGGTGTCTAGGTACTTTATTTGTGTGTGCATAGATGATAGATAGATGCATTTGATGATTGGTAGAAATAGGTACCAATCGAATTCATTGTTGTTATTGTGATCGATACTAAATTGTGTAGGTATTGTATTTGAATCAATAAAAAACAAAAGGAACGAAGATAGGTATCTAGGATAGTCAACGTCTTTGTAACCTTAACGACATTGATGTCATTAAGGTTGGCATTAGCGTCAACCTGTTCAAACAAATAAAAAAACAAAACAACAATTCGACGGCACGGTTGGCGCAGTGGCAGAGCGATCGACTGCTGGGCTGCGTGTCGCGCTCGCGGGTTCGATTCCCGCACGAAACAAATATCTGGCTGGCTGTTTGTGTATGTGAGTTTAAATGTTTGTAAACGCACCTACGATACAGGAAAAAATACAAACAAAAAAATATACATATTTTTTTTAATTCATTTTAAGTTCACAGTAGCAGCCCGGAGTTTAGAAGTTGGTGGTAAGATACCCGTGAGACCCGTGCCTCAGAACACGTTAAGCCGTTGGTCCTGCTGCTGATCTCTCTCCGGTGTCGGGTTGCCGTCCCATCGGACTATGAGAGTGAGGGAACAGAGAGTGCACCTGCGCCTGCGCACACACTTGTACACTATAATATTTATCTCCCGCGCAGATAGCTAACCTCCGTTAAGATTGGCCGCCCGAAAATGATCTGGAAGACTTTACATATATTTATGTATTACCTATTAGTGATCGAAGAACTCGGATGCATGAATGACACAAGAGTGAAGAGTTTCCCAAATAACGAAGGTAGCACTTATAATTCTAGAGGATGGAAGTTTGTTAGTTTTTCCAGTAGGAAATTCCATCCACTTAGAATGTTGATTCGGTAGATAGGTATCTTCTTCTATGTATATTTCGATTTTTGTTAATAAAATCACATTTAAAATTGTGTGGTTTTATGAAACCACGGTGAAAGTGAAGCTTTTTTTCACATTATAGATGTAGGGTGCATCCCTAGCATAAGTAATGTAGATTGTCAATGCAAATGTAGTGTAAGATGCAGAGATGTCACTGAGTGTTAAACGGGATGAGTCTAAATGAAAATGCAAGTTGTACCCAATTTCTGGGGGGACTAGGAGAAGAAAAGCCAGACCAGACCAGCTAATTTAAATGAACCCTAACTAATTTAATATTAGTTAGGGTTCATTTAAATTAGCTGGTCTGCTGGTCTTGTAGGTACCACCAGTATAATTTTATGAATTATTTCATTCTGTATCCTCTGTATTTACGAGCGTAGTGTCTGTTTTTATTAAGCGATAGCTATCAATGACTAAACATTGTATCTATTATTTGCTTTATGTACTTTATTAAGTATGTAAGCTTATTAAGGGATGGTATTTAAAAGTACTTCAATTTATTCCCATTTCGTTTACCTAATTTTGCCTGTGTTGCTCCAAATATACTGAATGTGCACCAAAATATGTTAATTAAAATATGTCATAACGAGCATCAGCGCACTACAATAAAAAAGTGTTATATCTTTATCCATTTTCTATTAATGCAAGTCGTTACTGGTCACACGTAGGGGGTCACAGTTTTAACCTAACCTACGCATTTTTTTAACATTCAGGAAAGAATATTTGGTGCACCGTGCACGATCAGTATTTCTGGTGAACACAAAAATATTATCCCTTATTAAGTAGCAAAGATCAGCTACCCTACCATGACGTCTTAAAGCAGAACTTATTCCACTGAGGGAAAGAGACAGAGCTAGCTATACAGGGTGTCTAGCACCATCATTTTCGCTCAGTGGAATAAGTTCTGCTTTAAGACGTCATGGTAGGCCTACAGGCAAATCTACGGCAAGATCTATCGCAAGATTTCTTTTTGGTTTAAGCGGGACCTCGGAGGTAAAAAATTAAAGTGATAAACTTAAACTGTGGCTACATTGCCCCAACTTGTTGATGTCAGACCAGTACGGTACCTTTATCTATAAGTATTTATGGTGGTCACTCGCTACCGAATTGAATTGAACTAATACTGCGCCAGTGGCCAGTTACCTACGTGGTCATAGTTTACTTCAAATGCGGCGTTTGTAGCTCTTGCTCATGGGACCAAGAGTAGTCTATAATTACCTACAGTCTACATATAGGTACTAATTTCACAGCAGCTTCACAAATCTTCGACTTGACAGCTAGAAAAACATCGATTTCCTTGTAAAGGTTGACATTTGAAAGTACCTTTTAAATAAATGGTTTGGATTTGACTTTGCTGCAAAGGTAAAGGGTTACCACCAAATAAAACAAATTTCATCTGTAAATATCTATTTTCATTTACCGAAATAGAATTATACAAAATAATATGGCGACTTCACATTAAATAAAGTAAAAAGCTTACTAAGTAGATACAATAAATTTAGAATTTTACAAAGTAATTTATTACTTAGACAGGAACTAAAAATAGCCAAAATGTTGTATGAACAGCACAGCCATATGATCACGGCAACGATTACAAGATCAATACCAGTTAATGAATGATTTGATAATCACCAATAAAACGAGACACAAAACAACAAATAGAATCAGTTACAAAAGTTAAGGAACAGCACCTTGTGAACAGACGAAAATGCACCGAAATAAAATATAAAAGAAAATATACCAGGTGGGCACATAAGCTTTTAGGTATTAGGTACCATACGTCACTGGTACACTACAATACTTTGATTTTGAGCTGGCCTCGCGAACTACGGAGTTTCAGACAAAAGGCCAACTTGCCCTGATCTTGTTGGGTCACCAGGTGCAATGTACTAAACGCGGGTCCCAAGTGACAGATCTGCAAGTTCTGTTTTAAACTGAAACTTTGCAGTGTTGTTGGTAAGGTCCAGTTCTCTTATTTCTTTTTTGAGTATTTATGCGGTAAGGCGTTTAAAAATAATTTAAATCTTGTAGATTTAAATTATTTTTACCTTTTTAACACAAATCGCTTTATTTAGTTCTTAATTTGCAACTGACTCGAGATTACAACAGGAAAGTCTTATAATTAGATCTGAGATAACATTCGCTTTTCAAATATCATTAAAAAATTATTTACGTAGTGATAATACCAACTATGAATATTAAAATTAAAAGAAAACATAATTAAATAATGTTTTATAAATACAATTATCTATCTAACGATGTACACATTATGGTATCTTACTTAGATAAATATGTATTTTAATATTTTTCTACAAAACTTTATTCCTTAAACATTGCTATACGAAATATAACATTGGCTGAGAATTAATAAAGTATGATTATTACGAACTATCGAAATTTTGATCTGCAGCCTCACAATATTTGTTACTGGTAATCTACAAAAAATAAGCGCGAACATTTTAGTCTAATTTTAATCCTTTTTGGATCACAATTCCTTCCTAACAACAAAATAATGCAAAACACGCCTAATCAATTGTGTTATTTTATTTATACAGCCATAACCGGAAATTAATGTATCCGTAGACGAATCTGAAGTTCTGTCTGAAGATTAGATAAGATTTTAGACGTCTATGCTTCAAATCCACGGGGGATAGTGCCGTGACTACCTGAGTTAGCATAGACAATGATGGGACGATGGATATCTTTAACCTAGATATGTCTAGTAGGCTCTTTAATAGTAAAAAGGATTTTAAAATTGTTTGTAGATTTTTAATGTGAGCTGGTGATATCTAAACCTTGAACATCCGCAACTGCTCATACTCTATAACTAATTTGTTCTATCACTACTTTAACTTGCACCATTTTCAGTTCGGAAATGTGATAAACTAGTCGATGAAGTTGTGGGACAGTTTCCAGTGGGCGCCGTATAGTTTCTGTGAACAAAGTAATTGTTTGATGGAGTTCTCACGAGTCTGGGTAGCTATGACACGTAAAAACACAAACCCACGTTATCGGCTGGCAACACTCGTAACTGGCTAGTAAACTCTACTGAACTTTTGATTAAACGTCCGGTTAGAATTGGCTAGTTTAAAAATCTGGCAGCTGGTTTTAACGCTCATTGGCAGCCCTTATTTAACTTCGGGATATGGCTGAATAAATTCAACGAATAGTTTTACATTACTGTATTTATACCAATACCCGTGCCACATTCGCAGAATGATAAAAATTCGAAAAATATTCTTCGAAGTCACTTGTTCTTTGTGGGATAACATGTTACTAATATGATTTGTAATTACTTTCTTTGATAATCATACTTCTGTTTAATTTGGTCTTAAACCGCTTTTTATGCTGTTGATTTCAGTCGAAACAGGGTCTTAATTTCGATTTTTCGTTACTCTACTCTGGGCCTACTGAAATAGTAACATACAAAACTAAAAAAGGGACAAAACATTATGTTTGTTGATTAAACAAAATGTTTGTAACACATAATCCCTTTGTATACGCGCGATAGCGGTTAATCGCGGTCACAACACGTGAAGTTTCATTCATGACATTTGTTATTATTATAATACATAATTATCAATGATATAATTATCATTTTGAACCCTGCTTGATAATCGTTTACCAATTGCGATACACCTGATGTTTGATCATTTGCAATTTTTTTTTATAATGTTCATGTGTCAGTAATTAAACATAACATTGTTTTCTATGTACCCGAGAGTTAAATAAGACTGCTATGTGCAAAACCTTACGTCTAATCCTAACTAATATTATAAAAGAGAAGGTGTGTTTATTTGTTACGTCTTCACGCCTAAATGGCTAAACCGATTTTGATGAATTTTGGTATAGAAATAGTTGGGACCCTGGAGACGGACATAGGCTTATTTAAAAATAAATAGAAAATGGGGACAAAGAGGGAAGAAAAGGGGAGAGAATTTTTTTTTTCGATCATCACGCGGGTTAAAGTTAGCGTTAGCCCAAAGTAACTATGCCACGCGGACGAAGTCGCGGGCAGAAGCTAGTAATCTATTCAATTAATTTCAAAATTACAAATGAGTATTAGTTATATTATAAATGAGTCATATATTCCTTTAGGTACATGCGACGTGTTTTATATAGAAACGTAGCCGAAGAGACGGGGCTTTATGAATAATTTAGATGTCTAAGCTTAGCGTTTGTAAGTGGGCTAGTGTACAGTCTGACCGATGTCGATTTGAATAGTTTATTGAATTTTATAGCGACAAAGCGCTTTAAATTGCTGTTTTAGCTGCATGTTGTGCTCGGCTAGTTATTTCCAGCGGTTAAGTAAGTACATATCGGTGCACGGTACTGTATGGCGGAGCTTCAATAATAAATGAAAGAACTGACACGGGCGACACTTACTTTCTGAGTTTCAAATGTGTATTATGGTGCCGAGTCACACTACAGTGTATTAATATTAGGGATTAAATACACAATAGTCCTGACTATGATGAACCATACTGTCTATAGCTACACGTAGATATAGCGCTGTGCTGGATAGTTGTTCACCTACGTGACCACCAGTGTTTACAAAAATAATATTACATATCCATTACCTACTTCAACCACGTTACCGTAACACCACCACAGTACGACCTTGTAGCGTAGCAGTGCTTTACAATAATACCTTATTATTTAATTCCCTTATCCGGCGTGTGATCCCACCAATATGGCGTAGACATTGTTGGAATAACACGAGTATAACATTATTAGAGATATTTGATAACGATATACAATTACTTTATTATTGCTGCGCTAAACAAAACATTTAGCTGATTAGCCGTAAACGTTATACGACGATTATTCACTTCTAACAAAACGAGTTAAAATATATAAAACAATGGTATTTTAGAATCATTCATTGTGTACATATAGTGTGAGTTGCCAATATAGCACTGACGTTGCGCGTTGGCAGCACTGCAGCAATCTATGTCCATATCAAATAATGATAATGTAAGTATAAATTTAACTACACTATAAACTCGAGGCACTTAGAAAAAATTGCTGGACAAAATACATAATTATTTATTGCTTACTCGATAACATACTTTATTTTACTGTTTTTCACTGTATAAACGATTTACCTACATAAACCGAACATTTTTAAATCGATCGTATAGGACGAAAACCGCAATAAAATTCAGCCGGCCGAGATACTGCAATGAGAAGAGTCGGTCGTGTAAGTGTATACCTATTTATAAGGACGTCTGGGAACATGAAGATGTATGCAGAAATGTCGAAATGTTTCTCTAGGATGTGCAGAGATACAGCAGCCTCCACCGATACTCTGCATAACAAATTCGCGGGGACGCAAACGTGCGGGACTTTTAAAGGAACTTTTACTTTGAAAAAAGGTTTATTAGGGATCGATACAATTGAGGAGTGGCTGGAGAGGCGTCATGGCGTCCTCACCTACCGCCTGACGCAGGTCCTCACCGGACACGGAAGTTTCGGGAGGTTCCTGCACATCATCGGGCGGGAGGAAGCGCCCGGGTGTCACCATTGTGTCGATCGCCCGGAGGACACGGTGGAGCACACAGTGGCGGTCTGCCCAGCTTGGGCGGAGCACCGCCGTGCCCTCGTGGAGGCGATCGGCGGCGGCGATCTCTCGCGTCCGGCCCTGGTTCAGGCCATGGTCCGGAGCGAGAGGGAATGGGAAGCGGTCACCACCTTCTGCGAAGCAGTAATGCTAGCAAAGGAGGTGGCCGGGCGTTTGAGGGAGAGAACATCTGCCCAACCCAGCCGCCGCGGGAGACGCCCATGGCGCCGGGCGCCGCGAGACGACTCCCGGCCACCGTAGATGCGGGCCTGTGGGCGGTGAGCAATGGGTAGTTCACCGTCCGTCCGTCGATTGACGACAGGCCGTGTCGACGGCGCGTTCGTGTTTCACGCGCGCCTCAAAGAGAGTCAGCAAAGCAGAGGGGCTTGCCAGAGCCTCCGCCTGCCGGGGTTGCGGGTTGTTCGAAAGAGATACCGCGGCCCCGGAACGTAAAGGGCAATAGAAGGAACATGGGTGGGTTTTAGTCAGTACAAGTCTGACATGCCCCCCCGCTCCACCCAGAGCGGGGGAAGTCATAGGATGATTTCCCACGCGAAAAAAAAAAAAAAAAAAAAAGGGATCGATACAATTCTCTCTATCTTTTGAGTAAGGTTTGGGTCGAATTAACAGTATCAATGGATCCGCGTCAAAAGATGGGCACTGACCAAAATTAACATAATCAAAGCGTGATTTAGTACGCAGACAGAAATTTTGAACATTTGCGTAGTGAAAAAAAATCGCGCTCCAAATTAGACAGGCATAAGCTCAAATATTTGCGTTATTTGAAGTAGGTATACATTCTCAGGCATCAATGATGATGCGTCATGAATACAAATTAGAATAATTGGAATAGTCTTCAGATAGTTTAATTTTATCAGTGCTATCTGCTACAAACTATCGCGGCGGCAGTGGTATTTCCTCTGAATTTTCGGTGCTATGTCGATTTATTTAGTTTTATAAAACGAACCGGTCATCGGCCCGGTTGCAGGATCTAATCACGAACACACTCATGGGAGTTTTATTGGAACATCTCAAAATTGTGCCAAGACTTACATTTGCACAAAAATAGGCAAGAGGTTGACAATGTTCGTACTACGTCATGTTGGTATATTTTCCGCAATCAGATTTCAAAATCAATTAGAATTAGATAAGATTAGAACATACCATTAAATTCTTTGTTTTAGAATGTACACTATAATTTGATAAAGATCTAGAACGGAGATTGATAATAAATACTTGTAATGCAATATAGTTAATCTATTGTTAGAGTACTTAAACAAAATTCTAAAGATAAGATACTGCGATATTCATATCATAGCAAAATATCCGCAAATCTATTTGACAACATTTCCGACTTACAAGCCTTTAGGTACCTTCTCGACACATTACATTTACACGATCGATTTGTACATGTTAAGCGTGATTGAATGTTTAATTTTTATGTATATGAAATATATATGTTACAATATTCAGTACTCAAGCGCATCGTAGCCAGAAAGAGTAGGTAGCGACTTTATCGTGGTGGCAAATTGAATTGATCATTTGTGCAGACTTTGACTCTCAAATACCGGTATTTTGAACTGTACTTCCTAAGACCCAAAGTTAAATAATGTTAATGTTAAATTAAAGGAATTTGTTTTTGATCCTGGAAAGACGGATTTAGGCGTTGTTTATCATTCTTGTAAAAGTTGTCAGCGGGAGCCAATACGAATTAAAACAATTGTTCGATGGAAGTCAAATCGGCTTAAAAAGAGCCACATCTTGTATACATCAAACAAGCTGGTTCAGTTTGAGAAGCCTACTACTGGCCTAGCACGTGGCAATTAGTACTTTTTATGTTCCCTGGGTCCTCCAACTTAGTTCATGAGATAGGCAAACTATTTCTTGTTAAGCGTGATGGCAAGCTAGAATACAGAACTTTTTATGGCTTATTTCAGCAGAGGTAGCTAATATGCGACTAAAGTATCGATGTAACTTCTCATTCCATAAAATATGAGGCTGACTACAAGCTGGGTCTACTGGCCTACTAGCTGGGACCACTACTGTCTCGTTAATATGCATTTAAACTTGGTAGTATTTATCGATTCGAGCTATTACCAAAGGAAATTGTTCCCCAGAAGCTATCTCGACAGCACTAATTTAGCTGGAAACAATCATAGAATAGAGTCTGAAGGAGGCGAGCGTATTGCAGTTGACAGAAAGTTGAATTTGGGCCAGAAAACGCGCAACAGTAGTACCAAAAAGTCAATGTTCAAGCACTGTTTATTTGCTTACTCTTGTTTTAGAGATGACAAAACGCCATTTAAGCGCTTAGAATGAACATTCGTGAGTAAAAACTAGTTTAAGAGTAATTTAGACCTCGGTCTGGTTGAGTGTGAAAAGCGAATTTAAGGCCGAAATCAACCAGCTGATATCACGCAACCGGTACCAAAAATCGGCTGGCAGACGCTAGACTACTTGACACTTGAGCACGCCTAGCCTGCTTGACATTATGTAGACGGAGTGTAGGTAGGTACAGTCAGCGTCACGATGTGCTTTCCCCCTTGAAAGTTAAGTTTAATGCAACTGGGGTAAGTAATTGATGCAGCCCACTGTACCTATGGTCAGTTTACAATATCGCCACTAGAGTCTTGTTCTTATCTTCCCGCACAAATCCCCAAGCTGTGTAAAACAGTTTCTATCACAATGCGATGGATTTTAAAGGAAATTCCTAGTCCATTTAAAAAAAAAACGAACTTTTGCCATGCAATGAATTGTCATTATGAAGGGCATTGCCATTAAGTGTGTCACACAATTATAGGCCGCAATCTGACATTAACATAACATATATTCTGTTGGTTGAGGCACTTTATGTGGACTTAAAAAAAACAGTAAATAGTAAAAATAACCAATTTTATAGCATTTGTTACTAAATGAGTGTTTGTGTAAACTTTCAGAAAATTGTTAATTAAACTGCTAGTAGATCGTAAAAACAATTTAGTATGATTGCTCTCACACAGCCTTATCTTATCGTGCTCATTACAGCACCAAAACGTCACGGAACAGGAAAATTAACTGCAAAACACTTCAGAGTTCTTCTATTAACATTCTCATTTTATAAAATACTACAGATATAAATTGGTGCAATAGGTTTCAATTGTGTAAATTCAATAAGTATATCATAACATCTATTTACTAATGCATTTACTTAAATGTACAGGCATATTATGATATTGCTAATCATGGATAAGTATTCGATCTTTACTCGCTACACAAAATGAAGGGCGAAAATACAATGATTATTTAAATAATGTTCTACATACATTGGTCTTGAGTCGCATTTCAATAACTACATCTGAATAAATAAGAAACACCCTGTATAATTATAACACGACACCTAAGCAGACAATGTCAGTATATGTTAAATAATGCGTGGTGCATTAGTCCCTGAACACTGTCGCCTTAGACTGAAGTCTAACCTTCAAGATCAGCAATAAAGGCACAATTTAAGAGAAGTACATTGGAAAAAAAAAATCATTTATTGTGTTTGATGTTGTTAACGTTAATGTCCCTAATAGGGCATATAGCCAGCTCTGAATTCAATTCTAATTTATAAGAGTAAGAAGAAACATATTTGCATGTTGTTTACAATGGATTCAAGCATACAACTATATTTTCAAGTCTGCCTGAACCATTATTTCAATTTTCAAAATCAATTTTGAGTTTGCATTTTGTCCCAAACAAAAATGATAGGTACAGAGAAATATTTACAATGTGAAATATTTTCAGCTATGAAAATATCTTAAAAATCTGATCACAATTTAATAAATTTGTACTAGCTTCATTAACTACAATATGAAATTTAAATTTTGGTTGAAACCCACCCGGCCCGACACCTTTACAGTATGTTAAATTGTAAGTGAACTTACTTCATTTTTAACCCCCGACGCTAAAAAGACGGGGTGTTATGTTACATGAATTTTATTTGATACTTGCAAAACAATTAGTCAATTACCCATTCTGCCATTTTGATGTTCCTTCCTATTGCCAGACATGGTTAAAGATTTCCTGGGTGCTAGCAAAATGCAAAGGAATTGTACACATCATCAGAACTGTCTGGCGACTTGGAAAACCAATTTTTAGATTATTGCTCAATAAACTCAGAATTAATAAAATGTAGGCAGCTTCCCACCTGGCTGGCTGATGAGGGGTGATGCAACATACTAGCCCTTATGTAATAACTATGAAGTATCTTAGCAGCCATATAGCAAAGCCACCACAACCAACTTTTCATAGTATCTAAACCGTCTTTCCAGGATCTTGGTCAATTAGACAAGAGACATAAATAGCTTATGTTTTATTTTAGAGTTGGGTTAGACAGCTTCTAATATTATATTTGTATTTGAGCTACTAGGTATAATAACTAAAAAAATAAACAACTATTCTTATCTTCAACCTATTTCCTCTTCTCATAAGCCTTTCCACCATCTTTCTAACAGGGAGGGTGATGGTAGCAATGGGATTATCTTCTTACAGAGGATTTTAACGTCTCTGGTTTTTGGAGTAAAAATTCAACTAGGCTACACAGCAGAATTAATATTTATACTGGTTTAGGCTATTGGCCTAAAGCATTTTGTCTCAAAGTCTTATGTGAATAACTGCAAAAGTCAGTAAACCCTAATATTTCCCAGTAAAACTTTACATTAATACCAAATATTAATTAATTTATTTGTTCATATTTGTTGTTATTAATGGTTAAAGGTCGCACTATTATGTCATTTTTGCAACTTTACTGTCACACACTAACACAGAGGCATGGTTATTTAAAAATATGGTTTTCAAATTCCAGTCCTTCCATTTTATTTGTAATGTATGCAACAGTAAACTGGTCAACTTTGAATAGTTCTAAACACTTGAAAAATATTAAATGTAGGTATGTTACAGTTTACTATTTCATTCTACAGTAAATAGCTACTACTGAAACATAAGCTAAATATGTCTGCTGTTTAAATATACAGCCTACAGATTTTTACCTTTCCTTTTTGTCTTGTCATCAATCTCTCTTTAATTTGCATAAATAATTTCTCACAATTTGTCATCTACCTGTAACATGTATATGTGGGTGGGAATCATTAGTGTCACATGATAAAATAAAATGTGAATAATACTTGTGTCTGAAGTTAAAAACGAAAACATATTTTTTCCCCTTATTCTATAATGTATCATTTTCTCATAAGTTGTTTTTCTGCCAAAATAAGGCATTTCTTTTATGATATATGAATATGGATGATATTATAAAATGCTGTAAATCTTGAAAACATTGCCAGTCGGAACAAGTTTTGCAACAATAAATATAGTTTCTTTTATCCTCTAATCAAATATTATAGGGTTTACATATAACTTGGTGAAATACTTATGCTATGCCTCTGCTTGCCTCTTGCTAACCATATGAAACTACAATGAAATGATGTATATGATATAATATTTAAACATATTATTAAATTGATTATTGATACATCAGTAAACCACCCTGGTTGGGCATTTATTGCATTATAATGCTCAACATAAAGAGGCCTCAAAAATACAATCAAAATAAAATATGGTAATATTTTGAATATACAACTTACAAAGGAAACATATATTTATTATTGTGGATTTTGCTGTTACACAAAATTAACAAAACATAAATACAAAAATATTGATGACCTCAGCTGTGGCCACAAACTAAAACTAAAAAAATGCTACTGGTTCTCATAAATAAGTTAAGGACCAACAACTTGGGTTGTATGCTTGAGTTAAACAAATAAATTACATTTCACTACTCACTGTGACAGTCATCTTTGGCACCACCTTCAATACTATACTAAATATGTAGAGCACTGAGTCGGTCTCCTCTTCCGGTACTGCTATACGGTGTCCACTTTAGGTGCCTCAAGCAGGGTGTAGGAAGGAGTGGGTTTGCGCTTGAATGTGACATATGTGTATAACAGGCTAGCCAGCACACTGATGTTGAGCCCCACAAAGTTCAGCAAAGAGAACACATAGTCACCACCTATCACCATTCCCAAATATGTCACTAGGATATTCTTCAGGCAGCCAATGATTGTGGTAGTCAGTGCACTGTTGTACTGAGTGCAAAGCATCACACTGTATGAAAGAATAAAACCCATCACACATGACATCAAGAACTGTGCTAGGAACAATCCGTCATCCCAGTTCTCATATGCAGCTGAGCTGTGTAAGTCTCCAGTGCTCCATGCAATCGCTGTAGCTGGGATTATCATAAACAAAGCATTATAGTACATCAGACCATATTTACCAAGATCTTTTGCATCCAGCTTCTTTTTCATGTATACTCCATTAGAAGCAGTGAAAACATCATTGAGCAACACCAAGGTGTACCCGCTCCACGAGAATGTGACGTCGTCAGCAGCGGCGAGCATAGCGCCGGCGACCATCGCGTACACGCTGGTCTGCACCGACCAAGACGGTTTCACGCCCAGCACGAACCTCTCGCCCAGCATCGTCATGAGAATACTGAAGCGCCGCAGAGCTGTGAACATCGGCAGGCTGAGCTCTTTGGTACCGCCGAGCCCTGTAGCCATGTTGCCTAAGTAGATGACAGGTAGCGGCCAGATGCGCCGTAGTATGTCAGTTGTCAGTGGCGGGAACTGCACCACCTTGAAGAAGCGGCCGGCCCACAGCACCGTGATGGTGGCCACCATCTGCCCAAGGCCAAGTACTTGGTACGACGGGAACGCGTACGTCGTCAACACAGTCTTGTTTACCACGGTGATCATAAACGAGGCCAGCGCGTAGAACGATGCGCTCAGGACCTTCTTCAGCATCTGCGCGCGGTCCGCCGCTTCCGCCCGCTCTTGCGCGCTCAGAACCGACATCGTGCCACCACGTATGTAATTATACTAACAGCGAGCTAAACTAACATGATCGATTGGCGAACGCGTCATGAAACTCGCAGTCGGTCACGAACTCTAACATATTATGGGTGTTTGTTCACGCACATTACACTTTCATGGTCAATTCAATAATCCTTTCTTTAATAAAAATAAATAAATCCTTGATTACACCGCATGCCGAACCGTCGACATCGACTAATGACAGATCAGCGAGTGTCAATGACTTCAATTTGAAGTTGACATTTGGCAGACGTAAACATTCAGAATAGATTTGACGTATAGCGGGAAAAACTTTTATTTTAGAATTAGACGGCGACGCACGGAAATAAAGTTTTTAAATGGTAAAAAATTGACAAACAACTGGGAAAGAGTATAAGAACAGTTAATTTATAACATATGGACTATATTTTAATTTTTCAATTAGGTAAATAAAAGAACTGAAGTAAGTTGGGATCAGCTTCCAATGTTAGCTCTTATTCTAATTCTAATGTATCAATCAGCTGAATAATGACTTAAAAAAGGTGAACAAGAATTAATGGACATCAGTCCTCAGCAAAGACTACAATATAATATAGGGTAGTCCTCAGTATCTACTCTGTACAAATAGCATTTGGGTAAATGTTTTGGAATTCAATGACGTGCAACTATGATTATATTATGATTTCTGGTGTCGTCATCAATATTCTGAATCTTGTGTAGATCAGTCGATAAAGTTTTAAATTTAGAGTGTACACAAAACCGCAAAACTAAATATATTCTTCTTAGTTTCTGATCTTTTTTTAAAATGTATATTAAAGAAGAAAATTGAAAAATTATGGCTGCAGATTGATGAAAAAGGCCCATATTTTAAAAACTAAATATCAAACCAGTTTCTCTAAAAGGTTTCTAAAACGTACATACCTACTGCAATCAATTATTTTTTCAAAATATTCCTTTTCTTGCTTTGGAAATAAGTTTTAGGGAACCAAATTTTTTACTTTAGAACCAAATATCTCATCAATCATTTATTTGAGAGAAAACGCTTATTTGCTTTTTCAACTTTGTGGGATCAAGATTCTCGGAGTAAAATGGCTGTGACTGACGGATATACAGACAGACGGACAGTGCGAATCTGTAACGTCATGCTATGTGGTGTTTGGCATTTGGTTATAGAACCCATGAAAGGCTACATAAACGTGTCCTATTAAACCACACTAAAACCATCGATCTTAACTATTACTACCCTTCTTTCTGGTTGCTGAAAACTCCGAATAGAACCGAGCTTTCATGTGATTTTTGGGAACAGCGATAGAATAATCAACATCGCCTCTTTTGCGGCGTTTCTTCAGAGTTCATACGTTTAACAAGATTTCAAATCTTGTACTTTACCGAACACATTGATTGTTGAACTAAAGTATCAAGACCACACGCCGTACAACCTTGATACCTGATGTTGATTAGTGATTACATACATACATACCGCAACCACATACCATCCCCACTCCAACTTTGTTCTCTCCAGCCCCACATCGACAGTCTACAGATAAAAAATGTAATCAGCTTTAGTCTATAGTACAAACAACTTTTAGTTTAGTCTATGGTCCACTAGTATTGAGTAAAATAAGTTCTGTGATTTGAATATTTACTTATTTTGACTAATTGTAGAAAATCATTATTCTAGGATTAAAATACGCCTAAAAAATTAATTATTAATTCTTCTAATAAATAATGTACACAAGAACAAAATTGCAAATTTCAGTTTTTTTCATACATTCTGACATAATGTTCATGTTGTTTGTCGGACAATGAACGGTGCATTGTGAAGAATCCGCGTAGCAAACCAAACCAAGCGACATTTTGATTATTATTCCATTGTATTGCCATGTCAGTCAATATTGTTTGTGTATTATAAATGATCGTGGGTACAGGTACCCTCGTAGTGATGCGTTGTAAATAATGTTAGAGAAATAGAACTTTCCTACCCGATTCGTATACGTGGGCAATAATTCGCGTTTGAGTTTTCAGTTATGTATCACTGTTGGGACGCGTTGCTATTCTGAAAGTGGTACAGGTAGTGTTAGGAAGGCGTCTAGTGATTTTTGTCGTGATTGTCGGAGTTTGTCGGCGGGATGGCTGTTCCCGAGCAGTTCTCGCTTCGGTGGAACGATTTCCATTCGAATTTGTCACAATCGTTTCATGCGTTGCTGGAGGGCGAAGACCTAGTGGACGTGACTCTGGCAGCCGGAGGACAGTACGTGCACGCTCACAAGCTCATCCTCTCAGTATGCAGCCCCTACTTCAAGGAGCTTTTTAAGGTATGATTCATTAATTTCGTATAATTTTACACCATCATGGTTGGTAAATTTGCTTGTAAAATACCATATCTATTGTGATATTCAGCATATTTTTTCGCCACACTCACTTTTTATGAGAAAAAAAAACATTTATCACTGTTAAAGGCCTACCCCTTTGATGATAGTAGATAGACAAAAACAAGGAATTAGTCTGAATGTAGTTATGTTTGATATGCTTATTGTTATAGGTACACAAACATATTATGTGTGCTGTTGTGTGCAGTATGGCTGCTCTAAATGTATTGATTTTGGTCTATAGGTGTTTAGGTATCTGTCTGAAATGTACTCCCCTTCCCCTCACATGCAGACAGACAGGAGGGTTGATTTGTTACCTTTCCCTTCCCACCTCACCTCTCCTCTCTCAGATTAAAGGGAACCCCACCATTAGTATTATTAAATGCAGAATCTCGAAGCCCCTTTGAGAGCAGTTATAAAATTTTCACTGGATGTGATATTACTTGTTTGCTGTGTCTCTAAATTCGGGTATGTTTTCTCTTTATATTAGTAAGCATTTAGATTGTTTTATAGAAGTTTAAGACTCATATTTATGATCAAAAGGAAATGTATGCATGAAGTAGAAACCTTTTGTTATCACTTTTAATTTTCTCACGAAGGTAAGCATAATTGTTATCTCTTAGGGCAGTTCACATGAAGACTCTGTTCAGCACATTTATGACAAGAAAAACTATCAATAGAAATACAGTTTTGTCACTAATATTCTACTCTATAAAACATACATGATCCATAGGTGTTTAAAAAAATAAAAGAACAGGTATGGGGATTATTTGTCACTTCTTTGAGAGTTTTCACTGTGAAAATATTCCTCTAATGTTCTAGCCAATGTCTTCCATAGCTAAACAATACGATTTTTGATCAAAACATGCTCATAAATTGAAGAAATTCAATGAATCACTTCTATTATTGTTACAATGACCTTTGTTCCATATCTCTGTATTGGAACTAAAACAAATAAAAACTTAAACATATCTGCTATCATAATAGCATGCAGGCTAATACAATAGTTGTTTATTGAATAGTTTTACAAACTCCAGTTGCTTAGCTATCTATACTAAACAGATATTACAGTTTTGACTGTGTTTGCCAGAGCAGTAGGTTCATAGAATGTCCCTTTGGTAAGGTGAAAGAATTCAGTATTGTGTTAACATAAACATAAAATAAATATGAACTTACATATTTTCGTCCACTATAGACTGGAATGATGATCCACTGCATCATTCCAGTCCATAGTGGACGGTTTTAGAGTACTTTTGATAAGAAAATGTTAGTAAAAACTCAGGAAAGCATTGTTAATGAATTTTGTCTGTCACTGTTAATTCTATAACAGTATCCTTATTTTAGTACAAAGATATAACATATTGAGTCTGTACTTTATTTAGCACAATGTGCATGTAAGACCAGTTGTTATTGCAAATATTAGCAGCGAGATAAACAATGTATTTCTGAAAATTTAATTATTACAAGATAAAGTTAATAAGTGAAAGTGCACTTTGTTGTTGTACAAGTATAGTCAGCTAAGGAGATAAGTAACCAGTCCTGTCAAATACATTAAAATTTTCATAAAACTCCATGAATGTTCTCAAACAAAATTAAATTTATACAATAGTTAAGAAAAAAATGTTGAATGAATAAAATTGATTTAAAAATGACCATCATTTATTTACTTATTGGGTACTTATCTCTTATGCTGACTGTACCTTTATGTAATAGTGAACTTGATATTCACAACAATAAATCAATCAGTAAACAAAATTATTTTATGAATAGCTGAGATGATCTACAAAAGGTGCTTTCCCTCTCTTATTGCGTTTGTCATTATAGAGTAATGTAACATATAAAAAGAGGAGTGGCATTCTCATGCGCCAATCTATCTAGCTGCAATCATAATATCAGTGCTTGTTGCAACTGTTATGAATATGGCCTTGTCACCCTGCATCATTCACTTTAGCGGTCCATGGGAAGTTGTTGGCATGAAATGGAAAATTGTTTATTATATAAACAGTGACAAGGTGATTTTGTGTATGACAACACAAACTCACTTTTTAGTAGTACTTACTGTTTCCTCTACATCATCCCCCAGCTGGACAATGGCCTCCTTCCATGAGTACTTACTTCTTTGTTTATACTATTTAGAACACTATACTGTCTCTTGTTAACTTTTGATGTTGAAAAAGTTCAGATTATTAGCCTGATGTGAATTAATGAGTTTTAATATTTTTTGTTTTCATACAACATGATTTCAATAGCCCAATAATAATTATGATGAGCATTTCTAATCAAGAATAAGAAATATCCCAGTCACATTTCCAATCTGGATCCAAAAATATTGATCACACAAACTTAAGAAGACTGGCGTGTTTGCGATCTAGCATCTGGTGGATGGCTCCCTATAACATGGGATGATATATGATTGTACATCTCTGGATAAGCCTTCACGGCGTACACTTGGTGGTGTTATGTGTATGATTAACCAATTATCTCCATTCACAGATGAACCCATGTGAGCATCCCATAGTGATTCTCAAAGACGTGGCCCACCAGGAATTGCGTCAGCTGCTACAGTTTATGTACCGCGGCGAAGTGCACGTGCGTCGTCAGGAGCTCTCCGGCTTCCTCCACACCGCTGAGCTGCTGCAGGTCAAGGGTCTGACTGGTGGACGGGAAGTAAGTACCACTCTTTATGAAATGGGGAACAGTTCAAACATGTTGGTACTAAATTTCTCATTTAGAGGATCAGAAGTTCGGTGTCCCAATTTACAAACATTAATTCACGCTTTCATTTCATTAAGGTAAGCAGAAACCCTACCTGCTACAATCCTTATAGACTAATTGTGTTTCATAATCATCCATGTTTATCCATGGTTAAACAAACCATTTAAGTAACAACAGACACTGGTGTTACACTTTTCATCTGTGCTATGGAAAATACCCTGCAAGTTTGCATATGTATATGTTACTGTAAAAGCCCGAACTACGGTTAATCTTAAGATTTTCCAGTAAAACCTAAGATTTACCGTTTATGATTGGTAAATGTCCATAAAAGTTTGGGATACGAACTTTTACCATCATTCACTTGGTCAATCTTAGGATTTACATTAAAGGAACGGTAAATGTCGAAAAAAATTGGGTCCACCCTTCATAGCAGAACTTTTTATGTCATAATTTTATTTTGCATAACAACGGATAGCATAAACTTTATTTCGCAGAAAATTGTTTGGCAGCACTCATTACACGTACATTCAAAACTCATAATTTTGTAAGTCAGAATCATCTCTAGACATATTTCATCATAATATTTAAAACTAGAAACATCATATCGCAGAAAGTTCACAGTCAGAATCGTTTTTCGGCATATATTTCATATCGATAATCATTAAACGACAGAATTGTCATATCGCTGAAAGTTTGTAGTTAAAATCATCTTGGTCATTATTTGTTGCCATTTATTTAAATTATTTATTTCTTTGAAATAATGTCATTTAATTCAATAAATAATAATCCTAATCTAAATAGTTGTTCCGAGTAACCTACTAAAAACAATCTTATTTTTCTATTAATGCAAGTCGTTTCTGCCACTCGCCGGCCGCTGCCGCGGAACCGTTCGCTGCGCTCGCTCGGCTCGTGCGTAGGGGTCACAGTTTTAACCTAACCCAACCTACCCATTTCTTTTTTTTAAGGAATTAACCTAATATAGATAATTCAGTTTCGGGTAACCTACTAAAAAAAATATCTTTTTTTATATTTTATTCCCAAAAAATCTTATTTTTGCCTTAATATTTTTTGTATAATTGTAACTCACTGTATCAGTTTACGCCAACATATTGGAAACTCAAAATAAATAACAAACATGGTAAATACCCGGTTTTAACTGTTAATAATAATTTTAGTGACCATGTCAGTTTAAAGACTTAATGCCTATTAAAGTTATTCTTAATGAAATTCTGCATCTGCATAGCATGAAAAGTGAAATTATACCAAATAATCATCGCTCTAAATGAACATTATGCTAAACGATATAATGCTAAATTTGAACTCTGTCAATCGTAATTATACTAAATCATCTACTAAACCATCTTAAAAGTATGCCATTGTAAATTCGGAGTTTTAAACATTATGCTAAACGATAAATATATCAAATAATTTTTACGCCTTATTATTTATTATTCCTAAAACCAACATTTACCAGTCTACATTGGTAAAACCTAGCATGTACTAAATTGGAACGGCAAAAGTCCGAAAAAGTCGTCCCTTTTAATAAATACTTACATTTACCAACTCATGTCGGTAAATCTTAGGTTTTACTGGAAAATCTTAAGTTGTACCGTAGTTCGAGCTTTTACAGTAACATATACATATTTGAAAACAGTGTAGTGTGCACACAGATATTTTTAAACATTGTAGGCTCCACATTTAGAGTTGGGTACAAAAGACCGAGTACAACGCCAAGAATTGGTACCTCTAGGATGCGTCGACGAGTGGGCGTCCAAAGTATTATGACGCATGCGCATTCAAATTTTGACGTCACGGTTGGCGCAGTGGCTGGGAATTGCCTGCTTCGCTTCGAGTCGCGGGTTCGTTTCCCGTTCGCATCAAATATTTGTATGGCTGGTAGTGGTTTGCGTATGTGAGTTTAAATATTTGTAAACGCACCCATGATACAAGAAAAAATCCTAGTGGAGAAAACAGTAAAAAGTGGGAAATAACTTTAACTTCTTGTTTTAGGATGGTATCTCACAGATAGTAATTATTTTTTTTGCAGATAATCCATATAGACATAAAGAAAAAAAAATATAAATTATAGAAGACTAGCTTTTGCCAGCGGCTTCGCTCGCGTTAAATTCGGGGTAACACAGTTCCCCTTGCGCTTTATTGATTTGTAATAGCAACGCTAAGTTTCCCCTTTTCTTTCCTCTTTCTCCCTCACATCCCACTATTTTCAAAAAATATTAGCCTATGTCCGTCTGCTGGTTCCCAACTATCTCTGTACCAAAATTCATCAAAATCGGTTAAGCCATTAAAGCGTGAAGAGGTATCAAACAAACAAACAAACTCACTTTCGCTTTTATAATATTAAGAAAGGATAGTAAGGATAACTCAAACTAAAAGTCGGTAAAAAAAGAGCTGCGTTTAAAAGAAACTTTATCCTTCTTTTCGTGTTGATGAAACTCATATTGTGTTAGGTCAGTCAGCAGCCACCAGTGCAGCTCTAATATTTGCTTAAATCCTGATAGGTGTAAGTGGGTGTGCAGGCCATCCTGGCAGGTCAGGAGGTCGATATTATCCTGCAAAACCTCCACAGTGGTTTTGGGAGGAATCTTTACTTCTCATGATTTTTCTGGACTTTCTAGCTTCACTCGCACGACGTTACAGTTCGGCGTAAATTAAGTTGACACAAAAGTGCACCGCTTCAACATGACTTCCTCACGATTCACAGCGAAGCGAGTCCCCGTCAGCCATGCCGGACGAGGTCCCGAAGCAGATGCCATCGCAGCCGGAGGTCGCCGAGCCCGTCAACGAATGGACTCCGGCGGTGGAAGACACCACGTCTTCGGAGCCGCCGCCAGAACTAGCTGACCCGGTCACTATCAAAGAAGAGGCAGCTAGGAGCCCTCTCAAGAGGTAATGCACGCCAACATTTTACTTCTTTCTTGCTAGGAGACAGCTGGACCACCTCTAAAAGATGGTCGTTATGATATGAAATCAAAATATAGTTCATCCAAAAGACACCGCTATTTCCCTACAGATTACTTAAGAACACCCCGACTAAGAACAGCCACAACGTGAAGAAGAAGCCGCGTCCCATCAAGGACAGCCCCACGCACCCGGAGAACACTGACTATGCTTACGACGGGTAGGTGCCCTTACAGACACAAAGATCATCCGCTTATCGTCAGCTTACCCTTTAGGCTAGTGCTACAAGCCTTCCCTTTTCCAAACTATACTGGGATCGGTTCTGCAATGCTCTTGTAAATAAATACGGAATTTCTTTAATTATTTTGTTTATTTTTGCTTGCTGAAACCGGCGGTTGCTTCTTTGCGCTCATATGCACCAGGATGGAGATACCGAAACACATATTAGTCGGTAATTTTCGGTATCGGTTTGATCACAAGTTGAGGCCTAGTATTCAAACGAAGGAACAGCTTTCGATTTCCGCCGCATGCTCTGTCACCTGTCCTCGTGAAGAACTTATGTATCTGTATCGTTGTGTATTAACGTTGCGGAGTACTGAAATAAAAACAAAAAAAAAAACAGTTGAAAAAGATCAGGTATATATAGTGTAAATAATGTCTTGGGGTTAGCTTCTAGTCTAGCCAAATGCAGCTGAATACTAGTAGTTTACAGGAGCGACTGCCTGGATAACCTCTACAAGCTAGTTGCCGGCAGACACACTAACACATTCAGAGACATACCTAGCTTCCTATAAGCATCGCTTTAGACTTACGTTGCCGTTGCTTGCAGCGAGCCGCTGATTGACTTCGACAACGAGCTGTTCCACAGCGTGCTTGTGCTGCCCGAGTCCGCCAAGGAATCTGGTAAGTCACACCTGCTTTATGTGCTATGTCTTCATTGTATTTTCAGGCTTTTTATAACTGTGCGTTCGCACTGGTGAAACATTTCTGTATAGCTATTTTATTATCGTCGTTGTTGAAATCTCTATCTTTATTTGACATGTTAACATAAATGTGTCGTCAGTGCGAACGGACATCAGCTGCTAATGCGGCCATGCGAAATAAAAATAATAGTTAGGTTACTCTCGTTGTTCTTTTTTTTGCGGATCGGAAATCATCAAATAACTTCTGGGAGTGTCAGACTTGTACTGAATAAAAACCCACCCCCATGTTCTTTCTTTGCCCTTTATGTTCCGGGGCCGCGGTATCTCTTTCGGTTGGTCTATCTTCTTTGTTTTCCTTAAAGAAGGAAAATATACCTATTACTATACTATGGTGTTATTATATGTTTTAAATTAGTGTTGCCCAAATTCAGTCTTGGTCTTGCAGTCTTGGTCTTGTTCTTGCGTTTTTGCAAGACCAAGACCAAGAACAAGACCGCGTATTTTTAGCAAGACCAAGACCAAGACTGACCGTGCAAGACTTGAGCAAGAACAAGACATGGCCTGCAAGACTCTTGCGTCTTGCAGCTAGGACTTAGCGCTATTTCACGGAGTAGTTAGGTGTAACAGTTCGGTGTATAGGTACGCTTAGGAATTCTATGAGACGCAAAAAACTGTATCAAAGAATATGAAAAACTGGACCTATGCGCATTACGACTAATACCATAAACATACCTACATAGCGAATAAAAAAATATCCATTAAAATCAAACTGAGTGCATGCATAGTTATGTTTTAATCATCGGCACTTTGATAATGCGGCATCAAAGTTGTTATAAGTTTTGTACTTCTCAAAGAAATTTGCCGCTTTTCGGAAGTACATGGTTATGATACACGCGCCGGGCGGCGGCTTCTTTTGAAATCATATACAACAATCGTTGCCGCCGCGCCGAAATCACAACATTTGACACTATTTTATGGCCGCCACAGGGCGTAGGTATACTCATGCAAAATAATTTCGAATTTTAAGAGTACGAGGTACGAGTAAGAGGTGTTCCAAAGAATAAATAAGTTTCAGAGTGCTTAGAATGAAAATGAATACATTATAATGATCACGCAATATTAAATTTCATATAAGTTGAGGGTTCAATCTTTCTAGACAGATATTGTTCTTTAAAATACAGTCAAGTTATTGTAATTAATTTGTTTATTACACGTTTTAGCAAATGTAAGCTTATTTGCTAAGACATGTAAAAAAACAAATTGGAATGTGGAAGTAACTGTTTCTTAATTATAAGATATTATTATTAAGAAACAGTTACTTCCATGAAAAACGACATATAGGTCAGTTGATTTTTCAAATTTCTTATCAAATCTTCAGTAATTTAATAATCTGCTTGATCTTTACTATGGCTATGTTAATTCAAGCTCACAATGTTCCAATTCTAATACGTTTTTCTAAGATTTAAAATAAACTTTAATAAATAGTAATAGACTAATAGGTAATTGCAAGACTTGCAAGACTCTTGCTGCAAGACCAAGACCAAGACCAAGACTGGGAGCGCAAGACCAAGACCAAGACCAGGTGTATTGGCGCAAGACCAAGACCAAGACTGGCTAAGTCTCGTCTTGTTCTTGCATTTGGGCAACACTATTTTAAATAGACTTAAAGTGGAGTATCAGTTATATAAACGCTCTATATATTTAAAAAGCGAAAGAGCATCTCAATGAATGGCTGCTTAATTGTACGAAATAGACCAATATTATTAATGATTTTATTACGCGTATCTGCATACTATTAACTGAGCCACTACACCAAGACCCCTTTTCATCAGAACTGTTAGTGTCTTCGTAACATTTACCAAGACATACGTAGTTGATTTGACCGATTGACTTTAAACGGCGTCTTGTGGCGTATACAACAAACAGATTCGTCCGTGGACAATTAATGGTCGCGTTATCACCTTTTTTGCACATAAATCTTAAATGTTGTATCAACTAACTCCCAACAGGATGGAACTGCAAGACGGGCGGCGTGAAGTGTCCCTCCTGCCACCGGTTCTTTGCTAACCGCTACAATCTGAAGGTGCACATTCGTGATAAGCACGACACGCGCGAGGGCACGCTGCAGTGCGAAATCTGCCAGAAGCGCATGCGCAACCCAAGCTGCCTGCGTGTGCACATGTACCACCACCGCAAGCAGGCCGCTTACCTCGCTCAGCTCAGCTCACAGGGGGATCAGATGAAGCATGTGTAAGTAGCATAGGCTCATTTTCCTTACAAGTGCTCCATTTTGAGGCGGGTGAAGGTTGGGTTCGCGGAAGTATGCGCAATCTTCAAAATGAACACAGTTACACCCTAACCTGCCTATATCTGGAATTCAACACTAAGAGACGTTGGTACGTTGACTTCAGGGTCTACATTTTGCTGGTGGCCTCAAACGCGACTTGTAATCAAAGAGTGCGAGGTGGCAGGGTCTGTTCGGTGTCCAATACAAAGTGTTTTTGTTATAAGGTGGCTTCTTCTCTGAGCTTAGTAGTTTTTCAGTTTCAGCTAAACGCGAAACTTAGTTATAGGCAGTCGCTTCATATCAAATACTGGTATTTGGCTGCATCCGGTAAGACTAGAAGCCGACCCCAACTTAGTTGGGAAAGTTATACTTTTTTTTACAAAGATATTGTGTCAGTTAAATGATATACGCAGGCAATGTGCTAGTTGGCTGTATGAAAACAAATGTATTTGAACAATTGTTTTTGAGTAACAAACAACTCGTGTCTAATATTTTTACTTAAAAACTTGCAGTGTGCAGAACATGGTGGGAGGCAAGTGGCGCTCTGACTCTTCGATGAGCAGCGGGGATATCAAGGACATGGATAAGTGAGTACACTTCTGACAAAACAATATACACTATGAAAAAAAACCCTGTCCGATCCGTGAGGTTATTATTAAGCAACGAGACTAAATTCTACTTATGTAATCCGTTTTGGAAAGCACGTAAAAAAATACCCTGACACAAATAAAATGAAATATACACTAACCGAGGAAAATACACTGGTGGAGGCGTCGATATTCCGGTCGCTTCTCGGGTCGTGACGTCACAAACCCTCTTGGGTTTCGATCATTAATTGTTATTGATGATCAAACATGTTAGAGTTTAGGGAAATGGTGGTAAAAAGGTAAAAAAATCATGCTTTTTAAATTTCATTAATATAATAACTGTCATGAATATTTTGTTTCTTATTCTATTGAGCATATATCAATATACGCGCTTTTCTGATAAGACAGTATTTTTTAACATATATAATTAAAATATAAAAAAAAACTACTTTATTGGTATTGAGTTTAGGGTTATTATTGAAACTTGAGGTTGGTTACTCTTATCATAATTGTTTCACGATTTCGATGAAATTTGGCATACAAATAGACCTATTTTACCGTGCCGTTCCGTAACGTTTTTCCTGTGGGTAATTACCGACTTACATGTGAGCAAAGCCGTCGGTAAAAGCTGGTTTATTGTAATTTTAACGGCTAAACAGATTTGGATAAAAAAGCAACTAGACTGACCATCAAAACTTGGTATTAGTTCTGAAATTAGGTATTTTTTAATAGTACAAAAGACAAAATGCACTTAAACTTACTTTTCTCATGGAGGTAGGCAGAAACCACAGAACGCCACCTGTGCTATGATCTTTACATTTTCCTTATGCCTCGCCCACGTTCACACCATATGTGTCAAAACATAACATGACTGTGTGAATATAAGATTTGACCAACTCATCTGTATGTTGTTATTTAGTAGGATGTGAGTAAGCATAATCGGTCAGATATGCAGTACGGTATACAGCTACATTCGGTTAGACTGGAAGCTGACCTCAATATATTTGATAAAAGGCATTAGGAATGATGTGAGTGAAAACGTAATTGGTGATAGGTAGTTAGTTTTATACTTATTGAAGATTTACGAAAATAATTGACTAAATGATTTTATAGCTTTTTTGTGCTTTGTTTTGTTTTTTTTTGTGATTATAAATTCGTTATTTTTCGTTTTAAAAGAGAGAGTTGTTAGTAGATTCTAGAGACCACACATTCCAACAATAAGCGCCTTAATTAGATTACAATAATGTCACTTTAAACTAACAACGCAAACCCATATTTACTAACATTTATGCAACAGAAAAACTCAAGCACATGCGTATCACACCTCACATGAACACAACTAATTCCAAAAGAACACACACTGATTTAATGTTGGTCACAAAATGGCTGCCGCGCATAGAACACTATACACTATGGACGTAGTACATTTAGTAATAACTTGAACTTTTCTGAAACGATATGCTGTTGCGACGAGTGGCTCTGTACAGAGGAAATATGATTTTAAATCCACCACAGAACTACTATTTAATAAAGGTGAAGAATGAACGGTGGCAATCTGCGAAATATATTTTTTTGTTTTTTTTTTTAGGTTCAGTGTCGGGTGTGTATTGATTAAAATATTAATCGCGACCGTAAGATTATGGTTTACTGCGCTATAATAATTGAACTCATCAATATACCCCTCTAATTTCGTTCAATTTAATCCCATTGAATGACAATTTCATAAAATAGTTGTTTATAGACGTTAAATGAACGTACAGGGTTGTATTGATGATTTTAATTATTAAACTATGTAAAGCCATGTTTGTTACGGACACGATTTATATTACAATTAACATACAACCTAACACTGCAAATTGCAAAAAACATAGATATTTTGATTTTCGTGGGATACCCTGGCGTTTTCACATTAATACGGCAACACAAATTTTACAATTAACGCGACCTTCTGAATAACAAAGTGAAGCACACCTCAGACATACATTTATTTTCAAAAACCAATAAATTACGCAAAACTAACATTACCTTCATGCTGACCTACTTCATACGAAATCACATTAAATTGCCTTGCTTAGAGAGCAAGGCAATTTAATGTGATCTTAATAACGTTCACAAAATGGCCGCCGTACACAAAATGGCCGCTACACATACAGTGCCGCTCGCGTCGGTTGTGGGTTATTTAGTAATAATTGGAACTGCTATGCGTTCACCAGCCGATACTCTTTTGTGGCGACAAATTGCGCTGATCACAGCCTTGCGAACCAATTGCCATTGAGTGTGTTAATATGTTTTTTTTTAAATAAGCGGTAGTATCGTTGCTGCCCTCTTGACCAAGTCGTTGAAAACTGCTGAGCATTAGGGTTCGATTCCCAGGTTGAGCTCTATTGGACATTATTAGCAAAACTAGTATTAGCTGGCGTCTTTTCTCTTGAAATTTCGTATTACACTATATATTTCGTACTAGCTCAAGGACAAAATGAATCGTATAATGTACTAAAATAGACTATGAATCGCCCGGATGGTGAAGAGAAAGTTAAGTAGTAAGAAATGTAATGTTTACGCTGAGGTCATTGATAAGGAAAAACCCCAGATAAATAAGCACAGCAAGTGCTGGCCTAGTGATAGCGCCCCCTATTGACGTGGGTTCGAAGTTCGAACTTCGATCTGAGACGGTCACATCATTTCTGTGTATATTACTGCTTCCAATAAGAGGCTTGTGTCCCAACTGTGGGCATATTATTTTCTTAATACACACTGAGAATAATGAGAGATGGCGCATTTTGAAGAACAGTATTGTAAACAGAATAAATCAAATAATTGCCATGGTAAAAATATAATAACAATGTGCTAAGAATATTTGATTCTAATAATCTTTAACCAATGTTGTTAAACGCTTGCTGTGCTCTGGTTGTGATGCGGTAGGAGTTACTGTAATAATTATGACCCGCTGAGCTATATTCGTAATTTACACACTTTTTTTTCTTCTAAATAGTCTTGCGTGATTCTATTCAGTTACAGGAAAGGCTGTACTGTTTTAAGTCTGGCACCATAGATTAAAAAAAAGATAAATATTATTTAGGTACCGTACACAAGCATTTTGTGTAAAACAAATCAAATTATACAGCGAATATGCATTAATCCATTGAACAATGCAGTATGACGAATGTTTTTATTTAACGTGCATTGTGTTAAATTACCGCGAAGGAGTATAAGCTGCAGTTAATAGCAAATTTATTTTCTAAATGTGCTGTGACTAAGCGCGTATGATATGCGTAATGAATGAAACATGCATGGCTAAAGGAATGAAAATATTGAAATTATATGAAGTTGCTGGCATAAACGATATGTTAATGAAGTTATGCGACGAAAAGACTAACAGTTTTATTTTAATAGTTATAATTATCATAATACCAATGTTCTAAATATTTAACTCTAAAATTGGGATGTTTTATACCATATTTTAGTGTACACAGTCATGTCTGTTCTGATTTTTTATTTTATTGACACCAACATAACACCAATAACGCCACAACTACATTACACAAAATTGTAAGCAATGGCGTAACAACATAATAAAACTGTATTTGCAGTTAAACTAGGTGTAAAACTATCACGGCAGTTTTTAATGAGTTAATATAACAACCAATAGACATACGTAGCCAGGAAGTGCAATAATATCTCTAAAAGTTATTTTTTACAATGTCACAATGGTAAAACTAACGGCTTTGCTTCGCATGGATGCAGTAACGACATGATATCAAACCATCGTGGTTATATATTTTCAGTAAAACGTGGTCTCGCGTTGTATAGATTTTCGGTACAATGGAAGATTCGCATAAACTGGTTATGCAAAGCTTGATGTGTCGCCGTGTGTATTAAATGTAAATGGAATATGACTGTATTCTACACATGCCACTGGCAAGTTCTAGCACCAAAAGTTCAAAGACTTATCTGACTAACATAACCCATACTGCCCACTCCACTAGCAGAGTGAACCGTCAGGGCCACCGCCGGGGCTGCGGGTTGTACGAAAGAGTTACAGCGGCCCCGAAACACAAAGGGCAAAAGGAAGAACATGGATGAGTTTTAGTCAGTACAAGTCTGACACTCCCTTCGCTCTGCCCAAAGCGAGTGAACTCATTTGATGATAAAAAAAGCCATAGCCTTAGGTCATTTATTCCGCCTTGTTTACTAAGACAGAGAATGTTAACGTATTTATTTATACTCGTGGCTCCACAGAATGCCAGACAATATATAGACCGACTTTCCTAAACAATTATATCGTGAAAAGCGACATCTACCTGAAGTAAGTGTAGTTACTATCGATAGGTCGATCACAAAACTGAAGTAGTTCTAAATTATATGCATAGATGGCAATGTCTGCAATGCTTGTTGAAATTGGTTGCATAGTCGGTATTCGAGAAGGATAAAGGGGTGACTGTAGTGTGTACCACGGTGAAGGTTATTTCGGAATTATATTCAGAGATCGTACACATATCAGTGGGCATTATAAAGATTAGACAGTAAAGTTAGTGGTTCAGCAATTGGCTCATGCACTCGGAGTTTGCTTTTGTTCCTCGCCTTGAACAAAAATAAATGGCTATTGATGAGTTTCAACATCGTTGATATACTTAGGCTTTTCGGTCGAATTTCAATACATCGTGAATATCACCGTCATTTAGGAAATGTATCCCACTCGGGTATCTTAATGAAATCCACTAGAAAATAATGTAATTCATTTCTAATTGTTTTATACATATTTTGTCCACAGCTTTTCTTCATCTGGCTCGACTCCGGAATCCAATAAGGCGTTCCTCGCACAGGTCGGACAAAGCGACGGTATGAGGCAAGTGTAAGTACAACGAAACATTTACTTGGACGGATTCAGAACGTGAATAAATTATATATCCTACAAACAATTATAACTGTGAAAGTTTGTGAGGATATGTGTATGGATGATGGTACTCTTTCACGCCAAAATTGCTGAACAGATTTGGAACACGGAGATAGCTTATAATCTGAATCGAATTTTTGGTGGAAAAATGTAAATACACTATCCCGATCCGGGAATTAAATTGAGGACTTTATGTTTAGTAGTTGTGTTTGCAACCATTAGATTTATGAGGCAAACATATTCTAAATATTACTTTATCTTGGGGATGAAGGAAGGAAGGTTTTATTTACATAGTGATTATAAACAAAATAATAGTAAAGTTATAATAAGTAAAGTATAGTATACAAGTTTCAACAAATGTGTGTTTGTGTATATCTTAGTGATATTGAGTGTTGTCAATTTATTTTATTTTGGATATAACAAGATCCATAGAGTTTTAGTAATTTTATAAATAGTTTATGTCTAGTTGACGGGCCTGTTGGTTTAGTGGTTAGTGGCCCTGACTGCTAAGCCGGAGGTCGTGGGTTCGATTCCCACTCAGGACAAACTTTGTGTGATGAGCATGATTGTTTGTTCTGTATCTGGGTGTGATTTATCTATAATATGTATGTATTTATAAATTATATCAGTTGTCTGGTTACCATAATACGAGCTCTGCTTAGCTTGGGATCAGATAGCCGTGTGTGAGTTGTCCCAAGATATTTATTTATTTGTCCCAAGATATTTAGTTTTAATCTACGTAAAGAGAGGTTTTGTTCTAGATATATAGATTTTGGTGTAGCGGCTGAGCAATCGGTTGCCGTGCTGCGCGTGTCGCGGGTTCGATTCTCGCATGGAAGAAATATTTGTAGGGTCTACAGATTGTTGTTTTTGGTCGGGCTGTTTGTGTATGTTAGTTTAAATGTTTGTTAACGCACCCACGATACTGGAGAAATTACTAGTGTGGGAAAACGTTTTTTTTAAAGAAGTATGATTTGTGATTATTTATGTATGGTGTAATCTGGATTAATTTGGTTTTTTGACATGAATATGCTCACACGACGTATATGCGGCGCGGGCACGCAATTCCATCGCTAACATGAGCGGTGTAACACAAATACACTGCCGCTCACACACACACATATCGGTCCCTTAGTCCGGACCGTGCTCGGCTAGACCTGAAAGCGTCTCCGGACGGGGGCCCACTGCCTCGGTAGCGAGCGCCTGAGCCACCTCTGTCGCTGGTCGTCACCCGCCGGGCCTCCCCCGGGTAACCGGGGGTCTCACCTGGCGGTGACAGGCCGCCGAGGTGGCGTGAAGAAAGCGGTCACTACTGTGTAATGTTTACACAGTGCCGTGGCGCTCCTACCGAAATACTTATAGCAACCACTCACAAGCAAGTCGCGTGCCGCGCGCTTGCCGACAGGCCCTTCCATGTTATGGCCCACAAAGAGGGTGCCCGTTGTAACGGGCACATAACTGACACCGCGGGACCAAGGATTATATATATACCCCGCCCTGTCGCACTTTAATTTAAATAAAAAAAAATATTGAAACAACTGACACTCTACTATACACAAAACTTTTTTACAAACTTTTTAATCTTCATTTATGTTTACAATTCCAACTTGATACTATACAGCATCTTATATATTTTAAAATATAACTATGCTAATAACAATAACCTTTTTTTGTACAACTATTTTACTCCGAATTTTTAATATACAAATTTTTCTCTTATTCAAACATCGTTACAAATCAATAGGTATGTTTAATCATCTATATTTATCCTAATAAAAATAAACGTATATTACTACACACACATCTCACTAATATACGTTTTATATAATCTGGCAATAAAATTAAAATACTGTTTACATTTAAAATAAAACTCTAATCTAGCTCAAATTCTATCAAACGAACATAATATTACCAAATGAAACCCAAAAAAAATAACTATATCGATTTAGTCTTACATACCGAATATGATATTACTTAAACTTTATAACAACATCAAACATTTCAGCTTCACATCGTCAACTCCAGAAGCCAGATCATCTCCAGACGCGAACAACTTCCCAAACACACCCGAACCCGCCCAGCTCTCCGAGTCCATTCTGCCCAAGACCGAGGCCGACTCTGATGCTGTATGATGTCAACCCACTTGGCCCCCTCTCATCTACGACTTTGTGCCTCCCGACGAGCTATACTCCATCTTCACTGAACATTCGTATTGGACCGAAAACCTCATCTTCAAAAGGTTGTAAAAAGGTTCGATGTCCTTGAATATGTAGGACACTATCAGGTATTTGTATCCACTTCCGTTTACATAATATTTGACGTACATTAGAGTCGAACGGACGTATTATGAACGCATTTTTGTAACTTGAGATTAGAAATGTATCAATGAGTAGTAGTATACTCTGCATTTTGACTTATTGTTAGTATTAACTGTACCTCGAGATGTGTTATAATCCTTGATGTTCTGTTGTAGTAGACATGGCCTCGAGTAAACATTAGTCAGCCGTCATCTAATTGATGAGTAGAATTTTTGTATCGTCGATTTAAGAGTAGTGAAATGCAAAACTTTTTACATAAATACGTGGACATCAAGGAACTTTCGAAATTACTTTTTTATCATATATTATACATTCCAATACACAAATTCCAAAGACTGAAACAATATAGAACTTTCATATTATGTAGTATTTCAAAAGCGCAGGACGATAATAATCTATTAGTTTGATGTACTTTGTCGTCTGTAATCTCATTTATTCTGCAATATTGCTTAGATTTAAGACTGTGTTTGATGCCATTCTTCTTATAATATCTTCTACACTATATTCTATACTCTTAACTTTAATTAATAAGTATTACTTAAGGATTTTTGAAAATTATTAGCGATTCTACACTTGTATAATGATGGAATTCGGATCTACATGTAGTATAGGTCAGTAACTATGTATCAAGTTTACTGAACACGTCCTGCGCTTTTAATAAAACGAGATTATTCAACGTAACTTGTATTCTATCGTCCATTCTTTTATTGCGAAGAAAATGCTCAAAAAATGGTTTGTAAAATATTAACGTTTGAAAAAAGATATAAAGTAAAAGAATGGATCCTAGATGATTTTCATAATAAAAATAGTCCAAGTACAAGTTATTTTAGGCAGCTAGACCGAACCGATTAGATAGTACGAACAAACAAACGTTGCCATTCCGTGTCGAAGTGTACAAAACAAACGTTTCTTTACGACAACTTGATATTCACCGAGCGTGACGTATCGCCGTATAAAGCATAACCTTACAGTACAAAATACGTTATCGTATATTAATCATCTATGTATGCTTTACTTAGACATTTAAGTTTATTTTGTTAAGTTCTTAATTAAGTCCCGTAAATAAACGTGAACAATTTATACGTACAACATAGGTTAAGCGATGTATACATTTTTTTTTATTCTATACAAGGGTTGTTTAGGTGTATTATGATTATAAAAATTATACCTCAATATTTTCAAACGACTGTTTATGTAAGATATGCTACTCACTTCGGTTCACCGTAGGAAAAAGAACTGCTCTCGTGCCGCGAAAGATCATATTGTGACACAGGATATGTAGCTACTATGTCCCTTAAAGTTTTTGTATATTCGAAGTAAAAAGTTTGCGAAAAGCTATGATAAAAATAATTGATAGGATGGACTGATAATGTTAGCATTATTATAACAAAGTGTTGAGGACGAGAGCAGTGCGACGGCTCGTGGAGTCTCTGGTCGGTGACAAATCACATTCCAATATAATAATGATAAGGTATAAAATTTTCGTCAAATTGTGACCGGAAAATATGGCACGGGTTTAGATAACGTCGTTCTTGTAACTTGTAGTTACTCGTGTTAACGTTTTTCTGGTCAGGCTTTAAAGCGTATATAGCTTTAACGTTTAAAGAATCGTCCCATCGTAATGAAGTCGAAATGTATTGTAGTCATTAGCTCTCTTATTGTATCGAGGTGAACCTTGGATTTGGAGAAAAGTAGCGGACGAAGCGCGGGTGCCGCTTGCGACGCATTCTATGTATATTTAGTACGAGCGTGCAACTACGGCCCGCGCACTTTAAAAAGAAAATGTATAAAAAAAACAAGTACGTCCAATTATCGGTGTATTCTTACAAAGGTTTGGGTTTCTAACCATTAATTATAAGGGGTTATGTCACTAACACTACGATATTGAAAAAAAAATCTCTTTACATTCCACTAGATATAAAATGCATAATCTTAAAAAAAAAGAATCTTTTTCTAACTTTATATAATATTATATTTATAAATAAGTAATGTAGCGATTTTAAGATTATAAAAGAGATTATTAAGAGGTACGAGTTAGGACATTGCAGACACGATAGCTCTTGTAGATTTTTAGCATTTATATTGATAATTATGATATGATGTGTTTTTACCAAATTATTTTTATACCAATGCTATTTACATTATAGTATATGTTGAGTGTATAAGGTGCAACCGCAAGGCCTCTGTCGTCGACATGCTCTCAATACAATTATTTATGAAGACGTTGTTTTACAGGCATTGGCGATATCGTTTCGATCACCGACTCACAATATTTCACAAAGTTTATACTCTTTCCAATACAGTTTGATGAACATTTTAAACATAGATGGCAAATGTTGCTTCACTTCACTACATTTTCATTTAAATCACATTAAGGCTGCGCTTCTGCTTCTTCGAAGTAATCATGTTTTATACTGAATACCCATAATGTTTAAAGAACATTTTTCTCTTTTTAAAATAGCCTTTTTTTAGTCAATACATTCAGCAGTATTTAACAATAATCATTTAAAAAAAACACTCGAAGGTCAGTGAACTACGTTGTACGGTACTACTGTGTTTTTCGCTCACTCACTCGAGTTTAGGCGAGATAGCATGTGTCTAGCAACCTCCACCAACGAGTTCGAGCCTTACGCTAAGCGCAGCCTTAAAGTTTATTTTCTTTTGAGTAGTAAATAACTAAATATTCCATAAAGCAATAACTCAAAAATCTATTTCGAGAAATCAGCAACTAAAGTGAGTGTGGCCAGTTTGTAGAGGAATCTCGAAACAGGCAATACTTGTCGTTTTGCATAATATTTACCCTCTATCACTCATAAACTGGCATATATTTGATTTATGGGATTGGAAATGATTACAAAAAAAATTATACGCGTATTTTTGGGTTTTAATATGTTTTTACAAACAAAAAAAAAAATAAAAAAAATTGTATTTTTGGTACTAGTTCGTTAGTTCGGAAAGTAGACCACGATTTGGTAAATTTTAAAATATTTTTTTGCCTACAATCTATACAATGGTACAGACGAGCTAATAAACAGATTATGACTATACAAATATAATATGCAAGAAATACTTTATTTTAGAGAGTAGCTTAAAAGGAATCGTAGTATGGCAGCTACAACGAACGCTTGCTTATAGTTCACTCACAGGAGACATGAATGGTTCGCCATTGCCTCTAAAACGGCCTATTAGAGCCAGCTCAAGATTGTGTAGTACTTGATGAAAGTGCTCAGAATATATTTTACTCTTATTCTATTTAATACTCAGTATAATGTGTTGCCAAATAGATATACTTTCATTAGTATGTTATCAAGTCAGACTCGAGGAAGCCTCAACTTTGTAACGTAAATTTTTATAATTCTCTCTAATTGTCGTGTAATTCGATGTAATTCAATGTTGCTGTATCTATTCCCCTAGTCGTCTAACGGCTACATTGGCAAGTATATAAAGTGAAGCCGAAACAATAGTGTAGTGTAGTTCGACATGTAAGTAGAATTAATGGACACATTTAAAATCGTTTGTGATGTATAACCAGCGAGGCGGCCTCGGATATAAAGCGATTAATAATCTACATTCTACAGTTGATAGACTAAGATGCGATTGTCGCACATTTATCGATAAACTCATATTCTATTGATGTGTCAGTAATGATTATTGTATATGTTAAAGTATCTAACCCTTATGCTAAGCTTTCTACGTTGTGCTCAAATATTCATTGAAAGTACAGATCTATGTATCCATGACAAAACCTTAGTTTTTAAGTTCAGTCAATTTTGAATTTCTTGATTAAATTACTATCGAATTGCTTTGAAAACTGATTGATTGAATTTTCTTCGATCTGTCCACACTGTTAACGAATGCATTCAGCATTCGTTAACGACGTGCTTTCTAGCACATCGTTAACGAATGCAAAAAAGGTTCTTCCAGCCTATACAAAATATTAAAAAAATAGTACATCATAATATGGTACAATCACCTACTATTGACGGGATTCAAAAAGTTTTTTTTTGAGGTATCCGGAATAGTAGACAATCTATACTTAAAAAAATGTGCTCGTGATGGAGTAGCCCTTGTCGCGTCGGCCCATTGACAGCAACTAGAAATTCAAAATTGACTCAAATCGAGAAGTAGTTCGTTCACAACGATCACCCAGCCATACAACACGTTTAGGCAACTAATCAATCGTATTAATATCAAACTGTCCGTCTTAACCTTTATAATTAAGTATTTTTTACGAAGCAAAATAACCAATAGAATGATATTCGTAGCGTAGATGTAGTTTTTTCAAGTCTTCTATCGATATTTGTACTGTCTCTATATCAGACAGATGTTTTCTACATTCCATTAGGTACGGTATATTTCTTATACTTGATAAGCTATTTTCAAATTATTTATATATCCTATATGTGTATATTTCGGAACTTTAATATTATGATAATATTGACAATAAATTGTCCAAAAATTGGCCAGTATTCTTTGAGACTAGGATCTAAATATGCGACTAAGTATCTCTGCATTCTTATTAAGGCAGCAGTTTTTTTAAGGCAGCAGTAATTGTGACAAAAGTCTGACTTTACGTCTATGCAGAGTAATTGTAGTTCGTGAATGATAAAATGCAGTGATATTTGTATTCGTCCTATTGAGATCGAATCTCGTATAAGGCTGCTATTAAAACGTTTGACTGCAAATTCCGAAGAACCTTTGTCTCAAAAGTAACAAAGATGATTTCGATGTGAAACATTTTTGTATTCAAACGTAATGTTGTGTCAGTATCATTCCTTAATTGGTTAGTAACTGCATTGCAGAAACTGTTTACGTATTTATATAAAACTCAATTTACATTTTCGAAATATTTTTTTACAAATTTGCTCAATACATATTTAAAACTTATATTTATCAACATAAGTCTTGTCGAATTTATAACGTACATTAATCGAATTTACGAACGAAAATTATGTATATTTCAGAATCTAAAAACGGTAGCATGCTGAAACGAAGTCGAATTGTTAGTGTTTCTCTTGAATCACTTGGAAAAACACCCGTAGAATATTTAAAGAATCTTCTTAAAACGAGTCCTCAGGTTTACATTCTAATATGATTATTACATTCAAATTAAATATTTCTGGAAAGACGAATGTCTCGTAAATCATAATATAATCACCATAACGAGTATAAATACAAGTAGTTTTACACTATATCTATGAAGTAATTAATTATTCACCATATCTATGAAGTAATTAAATATTCACTATATCTATGAAGTAATTAATTATTCACTATAATGTGAACGTCAGTCTTCTGTACATCTTTTGTTTTCATATTTATTTCCCACAATAGCATTGCTACCCATCTTCTTGTTGAAATCTTATTTTATACAACGAAGATGATTTTCATTTGATTTGATTCAATGTTTTCTCTTAAGCTCTCTATGTTGTGATCATATTTATTTAATAAGTTAAATTTTCAGCCCGTTGAATTTACTTTTATCAATGTCGATTGTAATTGATTTGCAATGTGAAATGATTGATTATTTTATTAGCAATATTTGTCTAATGCCAAGTTTCTTAGGGCCACAGTAACGCATAGTTATAACGTTTGATTACACAAATACAAAAACCATATCTCTTTAAAATTCAGGATCTGATCTGTTAGTAAGTCCGTGGGCATTGATATCGGTATTTTCACTTAGTAACGAAAAAGTGTTGGCTCCCTGGTTGCCCAAAAACTTCTCTTATGATTAGCCTTAGTTTTCTCCCGTACGGCCCACCATCGCTCCTTCTAAAATAATCTGATTGAAAAACGTAACGTAAAAGTTTTTGGGTGTTGTATTTGTAGCAAGGAGCAGTACATCTTATATGGTGATGTCGACGTGACACATTATGTGCTCTGTTTATACTCAAATACCTTTTATATTTTTATATTTTAGCTTTACTAAGATAATAAATTATAATTTTTTACGAATACTTATTGTTTTATTTACATTATTTTAGATCCTGTTTTACCCTGGTGCATTTGGACCGAAGTGCGCTTTTGTGAAGCAAAATTCCTAGCATTATGCCCCGTTCACACGACATACTGCATTTGTTTTCAACTGTGATCATTGGGATATTGACGTGTAACCCCAACTTTATACTGTAAGCAACTTTATACTGTGCAGGGGCCTTAGTCTGCTATTACAATAGTGTCAGAATGGTCGATCACTGATCGCATAATGGTTGATTTTGACATCTACTACATACTAAACTTGTCAAAATCAACCATTATGCGATCAGTGATCGACCATTCTGACACTATTGTAATAGCAGACTAAGGCCCCAGGATAGCGACTTGTGAAGTGGTGCTTAGTGCCCAATAACTTTAACAAAAGCCGCAAAAGTTATCAAGTTTCTAAAATTATGTTGTCATATTGCAAAATGCAGTGTAGCTAAAAGTAACTTCGGTGTGTGGATGCATTATTATGAAAATGTTGTTTACTTTGATCTGTTTCACATTTGCTGTACTAGTTCTAGGATTTGTGGAAATAATAATGCATGATCATCTCGGTCCATTGATATATAAAAACCCAAGACACACAGCATCTCAAACATGTAGAAAACTATAACAGTACCCACATTATGCCAGTTATATTTAAATCCTATATAATAGGGCGCGAATGGGGGCGAAGTAACTGTGCACGTAGGTTTTTTTATGATCCATTTGATATTATGTCAATGTTGGGACTGACCAGTGACCATCTAGGTGGAAGGAGCTAATATTTCTCTTCGAAAAAATCAATAATTTCTTATTAGCGTTGAAATTTTGATCTTGCCAACTAGGTAGCTAGCTCTATTTACGAAGATTAGTCCCGCATATTGAGGGATCCTGGTATTGGATTCTCCAGTTATCACAATTTTCATGACACCGTATTGACAAGATCTCAACATATACCTACAAACAAAAGTAAGTAGAGTAAATACTTTTAAAAATAAAGGGAATAATAATTGTACCTATACAATCCTTAAGCAGGTTTGCCTAGATTGATTCATGTTTAAAATAAAATAACATCATCATCATATTCCTGCCCTAATCCCAATTTATTTGGGATCGGCGCAGCATGTCCTTTTCCATACTTCTCAATTAAGTATAAGTACTCGTCATTCTATTCCAAAGCTTCTTTTCTTGCCATATCAACCTTCACACAGTAAATACATTCATCGTTTCTTTCCAAAAACAGTAACATGTGAATAAATGAAATTATATTATAAGCATTCATGTTTTAAGGGACCACATGGACCCCCTAGTTCTTGGGTAGTCGAGCAGGCCCTCGAGGGGGCCGATAGCGGCCACCACAGGGCACTTGTTGTAGAGATAGCGATAGCACGTGTCGCGCACGTGCGATACGGTGATGCGCTCCACAGCGCGGATCTGGTTCAACAGCGTCGGCCGGCTACCGTGGTACAGCGTCCACTTCCCAATATCCATGCATGTTCCCAACGCACTTTCCATCTGTGACAAGATCTTCGTTATCAAAAAATTCTTGGCCCTCTGGACCTCCGGCTCTGTGACACACAAGCATAAGTACATGAGTTCGTCTTGTATCAACATCATCATGTCGTCTAGCTGCATCACACCGCTCACATAATGCACTCCAAAGAGTCCGCAGTCTTTGTAGGGAATACTGATTGCTTGGTAAGAGTCGCACAAGCCGCAGCAGGAGGCTTCCCGGGCGATCCGCAAGGGGTGCTTTTCCCCGCCGGGCTGCGAGCGGTCCCAGCCGCCTAGTAAGAACCTCGCCACCTCCATTACAATCCTGTCGTTGTCGCTAAACGCCGGCCCCTCCACAGCCAGTATGACTTGCGCAGTGGGCATCGAATCGTCACGGTATCTCACTTCTGAGCCTGTGTATCTATAGGGTTCTATTTCGGAACTCTTGATCGACTCCAAGCAGCCCATGTAGCAATTGGCAATCGACGCCATCTGTTCGTGCGTGATGCCGCCGACCGCGGCCAGCACTGTGCGGCAGGGGTTGTAGTACTTGGCCAGGTACCTGCAGATTGTGCCGGCATTGAACCAGTACAGGTTGCTAGACGGGCCCATCACGGTCTGCGCGAGCGGAGTGCCCTGGAACGCACTAGCATGCAGGTAGTCGAGCACCAGTTTACGGGGGCTACTATCGTGTTTTATCATTTCCTCATAGACGACTGTTTTCTGACACTCTATTTCCGTTCTGTCAAAAGCGTTGTTGAACACGCAGTCGACGAGTATCTCTGTAGCGAGCCGCGCGTCCTGGCTCAGGCACTCCACATAGTAGACTACTAGTTCCCGACTCACTCGGCATTTGAAATTGGCACCGATACACGCCATTTGTGACGCGAGAGTAGCTCTGTTTCGAGCGCAAGTTTCTTTGAAAGCAATATGCTCGAAAAAATGAGCTATGCCATTCTCACGTGCACTTTCGTAACGGGAGCCGGCGTCTATAAAGAGCCCGATGCTGGCTTTACAGCTCTCACGCTCCTCGGTGGCGATGTTCACGCCGTTGAAGAGTCTAGTGTAGCGAGTTGCCGGCAGGTTTGAAAGGTATTGAGTGAAATCACACGGGTAACAAATGTGTCTGCTTAAAGACTTTAAAGGGTTGAACTGTCTCTTCAGAATGCTTGTTGTCTTGAGCATCCTTGATTATTATTATGTGTACACTAATAAACAAAAACATACAATGCCAATGAGTGGGTGGTTACGCTGACGCGTCATTGTCATAATGTGACCATAGCGAAGTAAGGCAAAGAGTAGAATACTTATACCAGTAAAGGCTTCTAGAGATTACAGAAGTTTTTTTTTTACGAACCTTTATATCATACTCAAGAATAATGTAACCTCTTGGCCACTTACTAACCCTCTAACTAAGGCAACACACGTTTCGTTCACTTATCGATAGATGACAGTTGATAGGCGATTCGCAAGGCGGTATCGACTGGCCCGCCAGCTTGCCGAATGTCAACAACTGGCTACCGGGCTTGCTTTAGAACGACAGTTGCTGCTTGTCTGGGCACTTGGGCTACACACAGGTATGGCGTGAAAATAGACTTTCGTTTAGACGAGTTTACGAGACCATTCTTTATGAAATACTAGCAACCCGCCTCGGCTTCGCACGGGTGCATTGTAGATACCAATATACTAATGTTATACTACTCTGTTAAGAAAGTACCGGGAAAAGATCAATAATACACAAAATGTCTGTTATTCATCCAAATTTATTTTATCACCTTCAAAGTATGCTCCTTTAGAAACGATACACTTGCGCCAACGAATAATCCATTCATCAAAACATTTTTTAAACGCTGCTTCCGGAATTGAGTTCAGTTTTCGCCGCGAATTCTCCTGTATGTCTTCTATCGATTGAAAACGGGTGCCACGAAGTGGTAATTTGAGTTTAGGAAAAAGAAAAAAGTCAGCAGGAGCCATATCTGGTGAATATGGTGGTTGCTGGATGGTATTTGTTGAGTGTTTGGTCAAAAATTCGTTCACAATGATAGCCTTGTGCGAAGGCGCATTGTCGTGGTGCAAAATCCAAGAATTTTCTTTCCACAAATCTGGCCTTTTTCGTCGAATTTGCTCTCTTAAACGCCGCATAACGCTCAAATAATATTCTTTATTTACCGTTAGACCTTTCGTTAAGAATTCAGAGTGCACAACACCGCGATAGTCAAAGAAAACAGTCAACATGACTTTGACTTTTGATCGACTTTGGCGTGGTTTTTTCGGTTTCGGTTCAGTTGGAAGGCGCCACTCCGAAGCTTGTTGACTAGTTTGCATGTCAAACTCGTAAACCCACGTCTCGTCACCAGTAACAATGCGTTTCATGAATGTTGGGTCCGAACTGACTCGTTCTAGCATGTCCTCAGCGACTTTCATGCGATTGAGTTTTTGGAGAAAATTCAGATCTTTTGGGACTAGCCGAGCAGCAACATGTTTCATACCCAAATGATTAGTTACAATGGTACGGATCGACTCGTGAGATACAGAAAGTTCGGCGGCTATCTCTCTCAGAGTTGAATGGGGATTTTCAGTCACTATTTTCTTCACTTTTGCGATGTTAACTTCAGTTGCAGACGTTGACGGCCTACCAGAGCGAGGCAAATCTTCCATCACATCTCGACCGCTTTTGAACGCTTTGAACCACTCATAAGCACGAGTTTTTGATAAAGTCGATTCACCGTGAGCCTTTTTTTTTTTTTTTTTTTTCTGGTGGGAAATCATCCAATGACTTCCCTCGCTCTGGGCGGAGCGGGGGGGCATGTCAGACTTGTACTGACTAAAACTCACCCATGTTCCTTCTATTGCCCTTTACGTTCCGGGGCCGCGGTATCTCTTTCGAACAACCCGCAACCCCGGCAAGCGGAGGCCCTGGCAAGCCCCTCTGCTTTGCTGACTCTCTTTGAGGCGCGCGTGAAACACGAACGCGCCGTCGACACGGCCTGTCGTCAATAGACGGACGGACGGTGAGCTACCCATTGCTCAGCCGTCCACAGGCCCGCATCTACGGTGGCCGGGAGTCGTCTCGCGGCGCCCGGCGCCCTGGGCGTCTCCCGCGGCGGCTGGGTTGGCCTGATGTTCTCTCCCTCAAACGCCCGGCCTCCTCCTTTGCTAGCATTACTGCTTCGCAGAAGGAGGTGACCGCTTCCCATTCCCTCTCGCTCCGGACCATAGCCTGAACCAGGGCCGGACGCGAGAGATCGCCGCCGCCGATCGCCTCCACGAGGGCACGGCGGTGCTCCGCCCAAGCTGGGCAGATCGCCACTGTGTGCTCCACCGTGTCCTCCGGGCGATCGTCACAATGGTGACTCCCGGGCGTTTCCTCCCGCCTGATGATGTGCAGGAACCTCCCGAAACTTCCGTGTCCGGTGAGGACCTGCGTCAGGCGGTAGGTGAGGACGCCATGACGCCTCTCCAGCCACTCCTCAAAGAGGGGACTTACCGCCACTATTGTGGCGTGCCCTGCACGGGGTTGCGACAGTCGCTCTCTCCATGCCACCATGAGATCGCACCGGAGGTCTGCCCGCCGAGCGGCAACTTGCCGCGGCAGCGGGTTTTCCCCCCGGTGTAGTGCCTCCGCGCGCCACTTAAACAGGCGCGCGAGGAATATCGCCTCCATCACCGTAAGCCTTCTGTAACATTTTCAGTGACTCCGAACACGAAATTCCATTGGCGATGCAAAATTTAAGACAAACTCTTTGTTCGATATTTTTGTCCATTATGAAATTCGCAATACACACTATATATGATATTACTAAAACCAGCACTGTATTTAATATAAATAACAGATGCAACTCAAACTCCGCGCCAAAATGGAAAACAGTTGTGCCAATCTAACAACTACAAAAAAAAACAAAAATTTTAATTTGGAACCATAAACAAATCATCCATTTCCGATACTTTTTTGACTGAATGAACTGAACATAAAAACCTCTTGAATCAAACTACCTATTAATTAATATAAACTATAAACTGCATCAAAATCCGTTGCGTAGTTTTAAAGATCTAAGCATATTTCATTTTTGAGATGCTGAGAAGTCTGTGTACTGGGTGATCTGTTCGTAATCAGAAAGGGGCAGAAGAAAAGGAAAAATACAGGGTTGTTGAAGATCAAGCCGAAATCCAGCTTCGTGATTTTAGATGGTCACGGTCGTTCTGTAATTAGAACTGGTCGCCAGGTGGTCGTCCTGTAGCAGTAGTGGATGTCTTTAGTCAGAGCGATTGAGTAGCGTAGACGTGCATCTTCAGAGTTATCCATGGCGTAGAGCTGGTTCGTGATAATCACCGCTAGCAACCTCACGGTTCCTACACTCATAATCTTCACGTAGCCGTTGCACAATATGCACGGAGGTTTTTTTAAGCTTACTTGTCAATGTGGAGTTGTCACCGGCAAAAGTCTCAGACTTACACGCAGACTATAATGGTTTCTTGTGTAAAACAATCTTTACGAAATCTTAAAAACCAATCTAGTTTTGAATTTTGAAGTACACTTTAGTTAACAGGTTCCTCGAATGATTTCGCACTTTACTAAAATATAGATAAGTACACATAAAAACAGAGTACAAATTGTGTTACTGTTCCACTCGCTGCTATTGACGTAAATGCTGTGGCATTATAAAGGTTTTTTATTAAACGTATCAAATACATACCTTTGATTTCATTTAAATATACATACGTTCATAAATATTTTACGAGTTGTGCTTGCAACTGTGCATTGATAAGTTACAAAATATATTTGCAACGGGCGCGTGAACATCATGAGTGTACGGACTGCGATGCTGCTAGCAGCGGTGATGTCGCACCAGCTCTACGCCACAGATGTCTCCGGAGATGAATTCCTCCGCCATGTAGTCGCTCTTTTCACAGACGTCCAAGTGTCTTGCTATGGGACGCTCATTGCACCCAACTGGGTGCTGACCGCTGCGAACTGCTTTGCTGCCACAACTTTACAGTACGGCAACTTATCCATTCCATTCAATGAGACGACATCCACGCGAGAAGTCTTGTCTATGGAGCGACCTCGATCGTCTAAGATGGTAGAGCCCGATCTCGGCATGATCTTTATCAACTCGGTGCCCCAATTTTACTTCGCACAGTTGTCGGCCGTGGACTACAGGGCGATGACAGGCTACGTCATCAAGTACACCGACTTCGCAGCCTCCCATGACGATGTATTAAAAGAAGGTGTCGTAAGCTCGTGCGTAGACTCGACAAATAAACACACGCCACACTTGTGTGTAGCGCCCAAGTGCGCAGATAAACCGCAGCTGTCCCTCCCGGGCGAACCCGGCAGTCCGCTGTACCTCGACGGCAAGCTGGTGGGCGTGCACGTCGGGGTCAACCCCTTGCAGGACACCGTGGACAACAAACTGTATTTCTTGCGCACCTACACGCCAATCAGCCCTTACCTAGCGTGGGTAAATGAAGTGCTAAATGCAAAAGAATCTCCACCATTTCTCTAGGCGAATCCTGACGAAATAACACTGTAATTTATTACATGAGATAAAGCAGGCATGTGCTCCGGACATGCGGGCACCGGCACTAGAGCTGACCGGCACGGCACTCTCGCACGTACCTGTGTGTTCTTCTAATAAATTAATTATTTCGTGTAGTATACCTAAGAAAAAAAATACAATCTTATGGAATCGGAAGTGCCATACTTTAGATATGTGCTCGTTCTCGAACATGGCACTTTCACATTGTACTGGGATCGTCGCATCATCACTGACAGGACTATTATAATAGTTGTCAATAAGCCTGATGGTGGTGTACCGATCAGAGTGGCGCGCAATGATTGTTGACATAATGGTCCCGCATGACGAGAACCGTGTGAAAGCCAAGAAAGATAAGCTGATCAAGTAAATTGACTTGGCTCGCGTGGTTTTCGACATGTGGGATGTAAATTCAGCGAACATTGTGCCGATAGTCGTAACAGCCAATGGCTCAATTGCCAAGGGCCTTGACTAACACCTGAAGAGGCTCTCGTTTGGCAGCTGGATCAAGGGTTTGATTCAGAAAGTGATACGGTTGGATACAGCTCGTATCGTTAGTCGGTTCCTTTCTTTGGAGCCCTGACCGTCGGTAGCTTGAAATCTGTTGGACGCGATAGCGATGGGCTACTATTTTTTGTGTTTTTAAATGTTTTTTTTTAATATAAGAAATATAAATTATGAATATGAGTAAAAATGAATAAATGGAACGATATCCAATCCTTTTTGGTGTCAGTGGGAGCGCCTCCACCACGCGGCTGTAGTGTAGGTTGGTGACGTGTCTTCAAGTTTTGAATTCGGTTGTTTAAAGACTAAACCGTTTTGAAAGTATCGGTGTAGTTTGTTGTAGTTGGGCCGGGCCATCGCTGCTCGCATTAGGAACTTTTCCAAAAGTATTTTATATTATTTTTCATAGCAATCCTAAGAGTAACCTACCTAACTAACCAATTAGAGATGCGTTCCGCTACGATACCAGGAATGAGGGGGAAGTTCCACTGTTCCTCGCACCGCGGTTGATCGAGTGCCGTTTGCGCCGCCAATCCGCTGCTTACGTGACAACTACTTGCCCCCGATTTCTAAATCCGAACATACTGTAAATTACAGTGAACGTGTAATAGGGGAATAAACTGTTTTTTTTCTAAACTCACTCAACCATTTTTTCCCGAAAAACCTCTTCCCATAAATTGTACTGATATTTACACTATAGTCTAATTACTTACACTGTCAGAGTATTTGGTTTATGGAGTATTTTTTACTAAATGGCGTCAAGGTTTGGTCAATTTCCACAGAAAATGTTAAATGTTTATCAACAGCTCCCTTCTGATAATGGCTGTCAAGCAGATGCTTGACAGCAATCGTTATGGCAGTGCGTCCTTCAGGTGAAGGACGCACTGCCATAATTATTATTTTAATTACAGCTGATGTAAGAACTATGTGGACTATACGAGTATTCTTGATTTCATTCAGTTTGTTTATACGTTTGTCTGACAATTTGTGACTTCATATTTTTTTTGTGCACAACTGTGTGCACTGATTGGATAAGTCCACTCAAACTGTCTGGATCTTACCTCAAAAGACCATCTCAGGCACTAACCTGCATAGTCTTAGCCTGACTGAGTACCAAAATTGTTACCCCTGAGTTTATCTCTGTATTTCTTTGTTTAGTTGGATAGGAGTTAATATTAGTTTTAGAACATAAATTATATGCATATCAATAAAACCTTAATGTTACAAGAAACAATGTTGTATCTGTTTAATCTTCATCCCAACTTATTTCAAAAACCTTCTTGTTAAAAAAGAAAATGAACAGACGACATTTCGTTGATACCTTATTTTATTTATACAATGTTCAAAACGATACTAAAATCTATTTCAATAAAACTCACCAGGATAGGTGTAAGATATGACACTACCATCGAAGGTGCAAGCTGTACTACAACTTTGATATCGTTGCCCAACGGAGTGAGGATCGCCACGGAAGTGAAGAGCACACAGCTGGCATGTGTGACGCTGGCGGTGGCGGCGGGCCCGCGCTTCGAGACCAAGCACACTAACGGCCTGACGCACTTCATTGAGCACCTGGCTTTCAAGGGCTGCAGAACGTTGAACAAGTCCCAAACGGAAACAGAAATAATGAATATGGGTGGTAAGATGTCTGTGCACACGTCGCGAGAGGCGCAGGTGTTCTCAGTGCTAGTGCTCGCAGAGCATGCGCACAAAGCCGCAGACATACTGTGCAGGCTTATCACCGAAATAGAAATCACCGATTCCAAGATCGAGCAGGAGCGGGATAACATCAAGAGGGAGCTCGCCGATGCTGATATCGATCCAAAAAAAGTGCTTTTCGACTACCTTAATGCAACAGCTTTCCAGGGTACACCGCTTAGCCAGCGCGTTATTGGCCCAACCGAAAATTTAAACCGATTTAATGCCGATATAACATCAACTTTCTTGTGCGAAAACTATGTGCCTTATAGGTTATGTTTGGCAACTACAGGGGCAGTGGATCCCAGACTACTGATTGAGGCTGCTACATGTACGTTAGGGAATATACCTCGCATGCCGGTCGGTGAGTTGGGACCCATCCGGTACACCGGCTCCCAAGTGGTGTTCCGCGACGATTCTTTGCCTTTCTGCCATGTGGCGATCGCGTTCGAAGCCCCGGGGTACACTGGCGCCGACTACTACAAGATGCTAGTGTTGAACCAAATAATAGGGTCGTGGGACCGCAGTCAGGGGCGCCACGAGGGGCATGCGTCACCGGTTGCGCGCTGGGTGGCTCTAGACAAGCTGTGCGAGCGCTATCAGCCAATCTACATGGCGTACCGCGACATCGGTCTGTGGGGCGTGTATTTCATAGCAGACAAGTGGAAAATAGACGAAGTAGTGACCAGGATTCAGGATCAGTGGATGGAAATGTGCACCGTGCTACGGGATTCGGATGTTCAGAGGGGTGTAAAGCTCGCTCGTCTGAACGTGGCGCGGAAGTATGACAGTGTCGTGTGGTGTGCGCACAACTTGGGGCAGAAAGTACTGCATACGTCTGCGGGGATAACTTTGCGCACCGTGAACTCGTGTCTGGCGGGTATCACAGCGTCCGAGCTGCGCGGGCTGGCCGACCGATACTTGTACGACCGCTGCCCGGTCGTGGCCGTGGTGGGCCCTTCCGAGACCATGCCCGACTACGCCAGGATAAGGAGCGGCACGTGGTGGTTAAGACGGTAATATTTCAAATAAAATACAACTATTTTTTCTATTAATTCTGACTTTGTATTAAATATTGATGACTGCTTCTGCGTATAGTGCTTTGACCAGTTTACCCAGATACTATTAACTACTACAAAAAAAGTTTTATTCTCTATCTCAGCAGTATTAATATTATTATTTATACTCACATATTAAAATTAAAAGGAATACTTCACAGTTCACACCTTACCATTTTTAAAACCTTATACTCCTCTCCTAAAAATCTTCGTCTTCGATCACCAATTATATGAACTCCCGAATGTTCCACTCCTCACTACTTTATAAAGTTTATTAAATTAATAAACCTAATTTTTAAATCCAGCTAGCAGTTTTTTAGCTTGAATATCAAACATACACATACAAACTTTCGCCTATACAATATTACGGTTTAATATTCTTTATTATCTCAAATAATTCAGATGTTTTTAGTGTGATGGATAATAAAATCAAAATAATTTTATTGTGGGCATAGGTATTAATAGGTGTTACACAAGGAGAAACTTAAAAAAACTGTTCTTTCTTTAATTTCCAAAGGTAGATGTGTTTTATTGACCGATTGGTTTCATCATGAGAAATCAGAAAATTGACAATTTAACAACCTGAACGGCGTATATTTCTCACAATCAATAGTTGATACGTAGAAAATTTAAAAACCAGTGTTGACCCCAAGCTATCGGGTCATATTTCTTGCAAATTAGGTACAACTATCTACTTAATTACCAATCATGCTGTAATTTTTTTTGAATATTTTCGTCAGTTACACAAAATTACAACATTCTTATATGATGCAAACATCTGGCATATCATGCAAATATTAAAAAGAAAGAAAACAGGTTTATTTGGCATTTGCCACAAGTACACACAACATTAAAAAAGAAAAACAAAACAATCCCTAAGGATGCACGCTGATGGCTTCATTCGTTTAGTTTCCGCTGAAAGCATTTGCTTCAGGTGCATTCACCTCTCATCCGCATTGAATCTTCTACAGTTCCAGAATTCGAAATTACGGGACCACTTCATAAAGTATTACAACTCTTAATAGGGTGGTAGTTAGCCGCACCGGCTCCAACCCCCTGATAGGGTATGGTTACACCCCATCCCTATTTGTTTACTCCTATCGGGGCAGGTACGGCGTGCGAACTTCCCCCATTCCTGAGATTACAGCGGACGTACAAACACATAAAATTGGACGGTCGCCCGCTCGCCGGAAGCTTTGGACGACATCGATAGGAATTTATTAAGTTTAATTCCAGTTAACGTGACTAACTTAATATTACTTCATTGCTTTTGTAAACAATTATCTTTACTTTACAATGTTTTTAACGGATAATCTTATCGAAATGAGAACTATTAAATTGTAATTTTATAGGTTTTGAAATGGCATACCTACCAAAGAGTATGCTATGGTAGAAGGATGTTCCTTCAAGTAATGCCCAATGTCTCTCCGAAAACTTAACATAAGTTGAAACATTATCAGCCCATGTATAATGTTACCGCAATCGTACTAAGACATAGACAGAGAGGGGGTCGGACCAGGATTAAAACCCAGAGCACAGAGAGCTCTGAAGCTTTGGTTTCAGCCCGGTTTTCTTCCAATGATTTCCTTCACAATTCTGAAAGCAGTGGTGACGAAAAGTGCCATTCCCACTGGGCTACAACTGCTCTTGCGCTCAAGTATCTCAAATCACTCGTACATATAATATATTTTAATATCCGGCAGGTATTGAATTGCCTCCCTCTGGTAGGGCTTGGCATTGACTGAGGAGCTTTATGGAACACTTTAGCCATTCAGCCCCGTAGTGTTGTGTATTAACCTCTCTGAATCTTCTTACGTCATATTTGAGTGGTAGGATTCAGAGAGTTGATGTTAACGGGAAAAGATCTCCCGGGTCTGTAGTAAGAATGGGAGTACCACAAGGCTCAATTCTTGGCCCTTTTTTGTTTCTTATTTATATAAATGACTTGCCTTACCTCATAAAGGATAATCATGATGTAGTGTTGTTTGCAGACGACACTTCTCTTTTATTTAAACTAAAACGTCAGCAGCTAGCTACTGACGATGTTAATGGCGCTCTAGCAAAGGTCGTTAATTGGTTTAACGTTAATAATTTACTTCTAAATGAGAAAAAGACCAAATGCATTAAGTTTACGTTACCTCATGTTAGACAAGTGGAAACTAGTGTAGTAATCAAGGATGAAGAGTTGAAACCGGAAGATAACACAGTGTTCTTAGGCTTAACCTTGGATGCTAAGCTTCAGTGGGGCCCTCATATAGATAAGTTGTCAAAAAAACTAAGCTCTGCAGCATACGCCGTTAGAAAAATTCGTGATTTAACTGATTTAGAGACAGCCCGTTTAGTTTATTTTAGTTATTTCCACAGTGTGATGTCGTATGGTATTCTCTTGTGGGGTCATGCCGCCGATATTCAGACAATTTTTATTTTGCAAAAGAGGGCAATTCGTTCAATTTATAAATTAAGTCCCAGACACTCCCTCAGAGAAAAATTTAAAGAAATTAATATACTTACTGTGCCCTCTCAGTTTATTTACGAAAATCTTTTGTACGCGCATAAAAATATAAAATTGTTTAAAAAATACAGTGATATCCACAACATAAATACGAGGAACAAACACAAATTTGTTGTCCCGGCAACGAGGCTCAAAAAAATAGGGGGTACGTTCACATGCCAATGTATACGTTTTTATAACAAACTCCCAAACGACGTTCAAACACTAAGCCTCAATAAATTTAAAGTTTTTGTAAAACGTAAGTTAGCTCTTAAAGCTTACTATAATATTAATTATTACCTTGAAGATAAAAAGGCTTGGGATTAAGCTGCTCCAATTTAATTTACTCAGTGAGTGTCAAAATTTTCCTTTGTTTCAGTTATTTATTGTTTATTCCTTTATTCTATACACTGACATTTAATATTTGACATTGATATTTACTTTGTTTTATATTTTATTATTTTTTTTTTTTTTATTTAATTTTACATTTTTTTTTTATTATGACATTTTATGAGATCATTATGATCTCATTAATTTATTTTGTACATATTTTCTAGTCTGTAGTTGTTTATTGTGAATGTGAGGACCATGTCGATCATAATTTTTATTTACTTTGTTTGTTTTTGACGATTGTCTGGCAGTTGAGTACTATTAGGGACCTTCACCAATGTCCTTTTTTTGGTATTGTTCGTCGTTTCGTTGAGCTCCTTGGGCTATGAGTCGAGCTACACGATAACTGACAAATGCTTGCACTGACTGGACAGGTCTACTCAATCTGTGTGGTGCTTTCTTAAAAAGACCACTTCAGGCACTAATCTGCATAGTCCTCATGTAAGTTGACCAAGATTTTTTGTCTGGACTTTAAAAGAGACTATGACCTCTGAGTTTGTTTCGGCTGTTTCTTCTCAGAGTAGTCGGGTACGAAACACCGGCCTCATCTAGTTTTAAAAAAAAGACGTGTAAAAGTGTTTGTGAAAACCTACTTGCAAAATAAACATCATTTATCATTTATCATTTAAACGAAATGAGAACATCTTTCTTATTAAAAATATCTAGTACTGATGTACAGTCAGCATCAAAAGTTGATGACCACTATAGATTTTCAAAATCACTGTACACCGTATTACACCTAAATCGATCAACACCGCCAGAAATGTATGATTATCATAAAAGGGCACAAGTAGGTGAGCTTCACTTTTTAAAAGTCACTAATCAAAGTTAAAGTAAAAAAAAGCATAACATTCTTCGTCTCTAAAGTCTCAGATTTTTTTTTACAAAAATAGCATACCATCGTACATCTCTAAAGTCCCTGAACAAAATAGTTTTTGGGTTTTATGTGTGTGTATTTCGGTACGTATGTGTTTGGTATATAAATTAAGTAAACACATGCAACTGTAAATCACCATCCTTTTACTTATTATCAACTAAATTAAATGGTTCGATAAATCAATACAGTTAAAACTTATATTTTTTTTTATTTAGAAATCCTATTTCAAACTCGACGTGATACCAAAATGAATATTAAATGGCATTTTTTTTGGGATGTTTGGAAAGTTCCGTGTCCGGTGAGGACCTGCGTCAGGCGGTAGGTGAGGACGCCATGGCGCCTCTCCAGCCACTCCTCAAAGAGGGGACTTACCGCCACTATTGTGGCGTGCCCTGCACGGGGTTGCGACAGTCGCTCTCCCCATGCCACCATGAGATCGCACCGGAGGTCTGTCCGCTGGGCGGCAATTTGCCGCGGCAGCAGAGATTATTAAATGGCACTATAATGTTTATTTGTCAGTAAAGCGCAATTGATAACTGACACCATATTCTTCTGTCGTCTTTTGTTTTTAAACCAAAAAAAAACCGGCCAAGAGCGTGTCGGGCCACGCTCAGTGTAGGGTTCCGTAGTTTCCCGTCCGTCACAATAAGTGTTCCCACTTATGAGTTTAAAGGTGGAGGAGGAAATTATTTTGTACAACTTTTTGTCTTTTTTGTACAAAAACTGTTGTGTCAATCAAGTTCAAAATGATTTTCATAGAAAGTCCTTATAAAGTTCTACTTTTCAGATTTTTTTCATATTTTCTAAACTTATGGTTCAAAAGTTAGAGGGGGGGGGACACATTGTTTTTTACTTTCGGAGCGATTATTTCCGAAATTATAGACATTATCAAAAAATGATTTTAGTAAACCCCTATTCATTTTTAAATACCTTTCTAACAATATATCACACGTTAGGGTTGAAATAAAAAAAAAAATCACTTCCCACTTTACATATAGGGTGGCTACCCTAATAAAACATTTTTTTCCAATTTTTATTTTACCACTTTGTCGGCGTAATTGATATACATATTGGTACCAAATTTCAGCTTTCTAGTGCTAACGGTCACAGAGATTAAGCGAGGACGGACGGACGGACGGACAGACAGACATGGCGAAACTATAAGGGTTCCTAGTTGACTACGGAACCCTAAAAAGAAAAAGAGGCGTTGACAGCTGCCTGCATGCTTTTTTATGCATTTTCACTCGGTCTAAGGTTGGTAGAAAAGATCTATATATTTAACTTTTTTTTACATGATTTAGTTTGGATAAGACAAGATTGGTTTTAAAACTCTGAAGATAGTAACGCGCACATTTTTAGTTTGCAGTTTAGCTACTTTTGATAGTATTAGTATAAGTTTACACGCTACGTATCCGAAACAAAGTAATGTTCCGTAACTTTTGTTCTTTATGATGTTAAGTTATTTTCGGCCGTGGACGTTGCCGTGATTACACTAGAAAACCAAAACAAGTATTTTATATTGTTCAGTGACTTTTGTAAAACTGAATGTTAAGATGTTTACGGATATTATAACGATCGACAATTTTTGAAAAAATGGTGTTCAGTGACCTTTGACGATTAGTGTTCAGTTAATGTTGAACTTTAATGATTTTCATTCAATACTGGCGCTCTAGTTGAGCGATTTATGGGTGATATAATGCACAGTGATTTTGAAATTCTGAATGTGGTCATCGACTTTTGATGCTAACTGTACTAGATATTTTTAATAAGATGATAGAGATAGCAATGATGTGTTAATACACATCATTTCCAGCACAGTTTTTCTTGTACTTTTAATGTAAATGCTCGTTGGTCTCGCGGCTGCACGACTCCTGAATGTGAGTTCCTGGGTTCGGTTTCCGGGACGGGCAGTGTCATTGATTATTTCCCTATTTCATATCTGATAAGCCATCATGATCGAAACAGACCCTTTTTCTTTGGCCCCGTGAGTTTTTAAAAGTGTAAATGACACAGGTGTGGGTTTTTCAAATGCGGTTGTGTAGGTAAGAAAATTTGGTAGATTTTGGTCTCAAGAAACTAACAAAATACTTGTATCGCTAAACCAAGTGTTTCCATATTGACGGTTTTGCAAGAGAAATTGGATTGGATTTTTATCGGCCATAAAGTTTTTATAGTGAGCTTCTGGTTAGTACGGAGAAGGCGTATTGAATTATTGAACACTGCGCCAAATCTGACGTGGTAGCTGAATCGGAAGGTGTGGGGCGCTGCTCGAATTAGATGGGAGCCAGTAAATAAATTCGAATGTTATCGAAACTTGTAGGAATTGACAGCATGTGGTGTGGTTCCTTTTGAATCCATGTCGGTAGGTTGGTATGGTATTGTATCGTCACGAATCATTACATTTACACGCGTACATTTGATTTAATCTGAGGTCATCTGGAATCAAAAGGTCTATGGACTATTTCTTTAGGTTTATAATTATTCCATTCGGTTAAATAAGAAAAAACGGAACCTTTATAGGATCACTCTGTCTGTCACGACCCTTTATCGGACACACATGGAGGTATCAATTTGAAAATAAAACTAAATACTCAAAAATGTGGTCTCTTTGTAATGCTCTATGCTGTTTTGACTGCACGGTTGGCGCAGTGGCTGAGCGATCCGCTGCTGCGCTGCGTGTCGCAGGTTCGATTCCCGCACGGGACAAACATTTGTATAGCCTACAAATAGTTGTTTTGGGTCTGGCTGTTTGTGTATGTGACTTTAAATGTTTGTAAACACACCCACGATGCAGGAGAAATTTAAAGTGTGGGGGAAAGATTTTTTTTTTTTTAAAATTGCTATTTTGTGTCTCGATGCAAGAGTCAGACTCGCTCTTTGCCGGTTTTTTTTATTCACGACCGGGAAAGAATTCAGCATGTCTGGTCAGGCACATACTACGGATATCCCGAAATACTGTTAGTTTTTCTAGGGATGTCGAGAGTACAGATAGGCAGTCACTCCTGGTGAGAACGGAGTTGGGAGGTGGCTAGGTAGATGATGAAGATGCTATACTTTTAGTAGTTAGGTTAAAACTTATTTATTTAACGTGTTTTCCGGATTCATTGTGTCCTTATTTTAAACACAGGTATCCTACAATAAATCGTAATCACTCTGTTTAGACAGACAGGCAGAGTTACTTTTGAATTCACATTACTATTTAATTAAACAAAGTTCTAAGGTCCCCATAATAACAATTGAATGAAACTCCATTCAATAAACTTGAGAATACAATTTGAATCCGGATGACGAACTAATTAGAATCTCCGTCTTACCTAAGTTCGTTTATATTGAGGCAAGTCTGAAGCTGTTCTTAATGCAATGATAGCGAGCAAGCAATATACGGCCCGAAGTAAGATTAAGCCAAGAACTCCATCTGGTGGTTGGCAACTCAGTTCGGATCATATTATTTTTACCTGGGCAACCGGCGGTAGATTCGTCATGCTCACTTAGATGTTATTCCTTGAGGTAGTGTCGGGAGTCGGGTTGTTTCCTTTCCTCAAATATAGCGCGGGGGTTTTGCCGCCCCCCCTGGGCGGCAAAACCTGATTCTTGCGTTATGCTCGCGAACGAGTGCTGCTTATGGTGACTGATCGACTTGCTGACCTAGGTTGTGTTTTTTTTTACTGCTTTTTTATTAGTTATAATCATTGACTTCTAGTTAGAGTAACATGTTCGTATTCTAATATTGCACATATAAGTACGTGAGTTCAGCCATAATGCTCAGAGGCTTTCTTTTCTAGTTATTTTTTCATTTGCTTGACTAAATTTTCAATGTTTATTTATTTTTTATTTTGGTATAAGGCATGCGGCCAGCATACATAATTATGACGATTAGATCAAATGTAGTAAGTATTTCATACAATACAATGCGTACTTTGGATATTATTGTATAAAATGTGGTTCTACAAACCCATCAGATAGATGTGTTGAGTTTGTTCCGGCACTTCTTCTTCCCATCTAAATCACTAGAAAGTAGCGAAAGGTGAGGCTTTTGGGGAACGTTCGAAAAGTGCTAATCAGCAGCCTATTTTGAAGAAATTACTTTTGATATTGGTTGAGCAACTTTCTGACTAATAGTGAAGGCTACTTTTTTTTCGGAATGAAGAGGTCGATTAAATTGGGTACTCGGTTTGATTTTTGCGGTCTGTAGGAGAAAATATGAAAGAAGAAGACAAGTTACAGAGACCCCCATGACTATTTTTTTCTTTCTTTCTTTACATGACGAAGACTTATGAACTTAATACTACATAAATTGTCGGTTCCTTTTCGGGTCATTACTGCCTCTCTTATGCAGTTATAGAAAATGATTCTTTATCAGAAAATTGTCACAGTGTCACAACTTGATTTCCCATTTCCCTCGCATATTTTGTTATTGATGATGTTTTTAAACAAATACAAATTACTAAGACGTTTAATCGAGATAGATTGTTTCATACACAAACGAAACATTGCCCCACTTTATGTGTTTTAAAATTACTTTATACTTTTAACTAGCTTTTGCCCGCGGTTTCGCTCGCGTTAGATTCCGGGTAACACAGTTCCCCATTTCTGATTTACAGGTACCTGCTACCTGTAGCTTTTGCTCTAGCGCCTTATTTATTGTAATAGCAATGCTAAGTTTTACCTTTTCTTCCCTCTTTCTCCCTCACATCTCAATATTATTCTAAAAATAGCCTATGTCCGTCTCCAGGGTCCCAACTGTCTCTGTACCGAAATTCATCAAATCGGTTAAGCCATTTAGGCGTGAAAACGTAACAAACAAACAAACTCACTTTCGCTTTTATAATATAAGGATTCTGCACGTTAACAATTTTATAGAAACTGACTGCTATATAATAACTAATATCTCTTATACTCGTACCAATATATCTCTGTTACCGGTACGATGTAAGATGTCATCATCAATATTCGTCATAGCTCCGCCATCCGTTGTTCTCAATCGAGGCAGGAATCAAAGGACACGTGATATTGCTTACATTTCACATTTGTGACAACGACAGACGAGCGCAGCACTATTTACAGAAATATAAGATCCCAGTTTTTTGCGGATGGTCATCAAATTACTTCCCCCGTTCTGGGCGGAGCGGGGGGAGTGTCGGATTTGAACTGACTTAAACCCACCCATGTTCATTCTATTACCTTTTATGTTCCGGGGCTGTGTATCTCTTTCGAATCCGCAACCCCGGCAGGCGGTGGCCCTGGCTGGCCGCTCTACTTTGCTGATATCTCTTTGAGGCGCGCGTGGAACAGTAACGCGCCGTCCACACTGCAACATCACACCTGTAGCACACACACTGCCAGTATGTTTTACTGGAATGTAATAAATGTGTTTCGAGCACAGGCTCACAGTGTCTGGATTTTAGTGCGGTTTATAACCACAGGGTTATAAACCGCACTAAAATCCCAATCACAATTTTGTCCGTGTGTCTGGCTGTCTGTCTGTCAACACCCTTAGTTTCGGGAACTCGTGGAGGCATCGAGTTGAAAAAAAAACTAGATTCCCTTTGTCTATGGTTCCATGGAGCTGTGAAAAAATCGGAACACTTGACCGGTTTTTAATTAGATGTAGGTAAAATACCAATATAATGAGATATAGTATGTAGTGGCGTTATGGGGTTGCGGGTTGTACGAAAGAGTGACCGCGGCGCCGGAATACAAAGGGCAAAAGCAGGAATTTGGATGACTTTTAGTCAGTAAAAGTCTGAAACTCCCTCCGCTCCGCCCAGAGAGAAGGAAGTTATTTGATGATTACCCATTCGAAAAAAAAGGCTAACCCATATTATATAACTTAATTTTGAGGTCAAAACTTCAGACTTCACAAATTCCTAATAAAATAACTGAATTACGTGACCGGCATGTTTTGTGTGAATACATTTGACTCCGCATTCCGTTGACTAAGTGAGCAAAGCCACGGTCGCAGCACAAACACGTCCACGGTATTCGGCTGTCCGAAATTTTCAGTCACATTCAAAATCTGTCCAGAGTCCAATGCTGCGGCGCGGCGTTTGAGTGAATTCCTCATTCCCATTAGCGGGCAATACGCATCCCATTTGCAACACATTCACAGAAAGGAAGCTATTAGCACTGGCCATCGGGAAATATGATTCCTTTTATTTTGTTTCGTGTCGCATAGGACTGCTCACTGATTTGTAGCCGTACCGAGGCTTTTAGTAGTGACTCGTGAGTGGCATAAATACTCACTTAGGTACCTGAGTACTTTACAGTTAGCTTAAGTATTTTGCTGTTGACTTTTATTAATTTACAAGCTCTATGTCCAATTTCCCATCGTTCCCCATCTCCGGTTAAACAAATCTTCGTACGTGTGATTTGAGTCAACTATTGGATCAGATTGTGTTAGAAAACGATTTTATCCAGTCCAACGAGTGACACTGCATTCAGAAGCACGTTTTTAGAGCAAATACTGGAGTCGTAGCTTAGCTCATCGGACGGTATATTACAGCGGTTTCAGAATCACGACCCATTGAATTAATTGAATGTAGCACTTTGATTACGACGAATTCAATTAAGTGTTACCAGACCATGGAAAGTTGTAAACAATTAGTTTGTTTATTTCGGTAACAATTAGAGGGTACTAAAACTTGCGCGGTTGGTATAGAACGCTGCCCACATATCTTTCAAATATGTTATGATGGCCCTCTTATACACGGGTTTAAATAAATATCTAAATAAATAAATATCGTGGGACAACTCACACACGGCTATCTGTACTTGTTTAAACAGAAAATTATGCTCATAAAGGGCCGAATGAAGTAATAACTGCTTTGGATGATTATTTTTTACACTATAAAATTCCAGATCAGACCAGATCAGAATTGAATGACGAAATAGAGTAACTAGCCTAGTTATTTTTAATGGTTAATAGGTGTTACTCATTTTTGATTAATAGAATACTGTTAAAAAGCTAATTTTGTTTTGTTTAAATCCTTTAGTCCTTAAAAAGAAGGAAATATAATCCTTTAGTCCTTAAAAAGAGGGAAATATAACCCTAAATATAATCCTGTTGATTTATGATAAGTCCAAAATTTTGTTTTTTAAATTGAAGTTATTAAAAATGCTTTTTATGTTTTGTTTTATATACTAAAATAAAGAGTATATTGTGTACTATAACTGAATGTTATTTTAATTTCAACAGGTACTGTAGTTTGTTTTCAAAAAAAATTATATGTTAATTTTTTATATTACTAAAAACTGAAAAAGTGGACTTAGCCATTTTTCGATTTGGAGCACCCAAATTGACATTTTTATTTGAGTTCTAAATGAAAAAAAATCGTATTTTTTTAATATTTGTTTGTTTAGCTGTGCCATACCTTTGTTTCTCTTTCAGTTAGGTAAGATAAAGTGTAGGTACGGAAAATGCAAGTTATTTACTTCTTCGTAAGTGTATTGAAAAACGTCGTCTGATTCACCTGAGAATTTGTCACTGCTGTTCTCGGCTCTATAACGTTAAATCTGCCTCGGCTGCATGACAAAGTTACGACACTTTAATCAAAATGTACTATACAGCACTCAGATGCAACTACATTGACAGCCTAATAGATTACAATGCAATGATCCCATTGGTGTTAATTACCACTAGGGTTAACAGCAGGTCATTATTTTTTTTCGTTGTCTTTCTTAAACATTTTTTTTTTCGTAGTACTAGATCACTTTTGTAAACTGTTTTTGTTTAAGACTTTTCTTGATGTATTTGACTATAAACTGTATTTTTTTGGCTTATGGTATGTACAGATACGGCTAACTTTACGACGAAAATCTAGACGTTTTACAAACTGTTTGCTATGTACAGCGCCTTAATTGTTATGTTCCCAGCTGGGCTACTGACAACAGGGCACAGCTGTTCTATTCTATCTATCTATTAACAAACTATGTGGGCGAGTATATATTGTTAGTATATTATGTAAATGGGCAACTGTCAAGTACCAAAATATATTAAAACGTTACTCACTTTTCATATCAAATCAAATCAAAATCATTTATTTCAAGTAGGCCAGTTACAGGCACTTTTGAACTGTCGAAACATTGACAACAATAAAAATGAAGCTACAGTCCCAGTCACAAGGCATAATAACTGTGAAAGTACTGTAGTTGCCCATTCCAAAGCGTAGATCTCTATGGAGAAGAATGGGCAAGAAACTCCATGGACACTCTTTTAAATCAAAATATTGTTACAAAACCTTGGTTACATCATTCGTGTTAATGTGGTAAACTATGTGAGAACGATGTAGCAAGACGTGCACATTAAAAGTGTCCATAGTAAAAGAAAAATAATTTCAAAAATACATAATTAAATTAAAAAAAAGCTGTGGCAACTGAGAGATGACCAGTCACAACTGACAGCGCCCGTTCACGAACATGACGCATAGATCAGCACCATTCAACTCAACCATTTTGAAGGGAACTAAATGATCCGACACATGCGCCACCATCAGCGAGACATTTGAGTGAACATGACGTGCTTTCAACCGCCAGAGCAAATTAGTCAAGAAAAGACGTAGGTTTCCATTGAATGATAGCTTTGTAGTACATAGTACTCACACATTTTGGGCTATGCGATTATATAATGCTAAAAAATTGAATCTATACAATGCAAAGATAGTTGTACAATCTTCAGCAGCTCCAACAATACTATTGAATGCTATCAATTTACTCGCCCCTGTTCTTGTGGAGCAAGACCGACATTGAGCCAAGCATTTTTGTCAGTAATATAATCGTCCAACTTATAATATGCTTGTTTACATAGTGTGCGTTTAATGCATGTTTTAAATTTCGTCTCACTCAGTTCAAGGATACTTTGTGGAATTTTATTATAGCACCTTAAACAGTACCCCATGAAAGATTTGTCTACTTTAGCGAGTCTGAAGCCCGGCTGAACTAATTGGTTCCTATTTCTAGCATTGTAATTATGTCTGTCATGTCATAAACACTCATGTGTTTTAAGGTTCAGTACCACAAAAAGAAACAAAACGGAACCCTTATTGAATCAATTTGTTATCCGTCTGTCTGTCTGTCAAGACTTTTTATCTCGGGAACGCGTGGAGGTATTGAGTTGAAATTAAAACCATATACTCCCTGTGGCCCCTTTGTGAATAAATCAAGTTCGAAGTCTACGCAGTCAAAAGATACTGCTGTTTATGTTGCAAATTTGTACGGAACCCTCGGTGTGGCAGTCTGACTCCCCCTTGGCTGGTTTTTTTAAGTATTGCTCCTATATATCCCCCAGCAGGAAGCAGGGTACCTGCACAGGGCTCCGGACAGGTCTATTAAGAGCAAACGGGGCCTCCTCTCATGTGCAGATGGTTATCACCGGGGTGGTTTTAGTGCGGTAAAAGTCCCACACTGTCTGGTCTTGTCCCCAAAGACCGGTCGCCTTTTAAAGGTTTCCTCCCGACAGCAAAAAAAACGGGGTACTGTACAGGGTGCGTCTGATGTTATTAGAAATCCTTAGGCACATTTGGAAGTATAAATAAAAATATTTTGTCGACACCCACAGATTGATGACGTTACATGGTGGCAGCTCTATTTTGAATCTAGGTCAGTGTTTGTTCTAGACACTGTCTTCAGGAACACTAACTACGGTGCCTATACAAACACTGGCTCCGCGTCGACTGTTTACTCAACTAAGGCTCGCCTCTGTAGCTGGAGTCTGTTGACTCTGGGGACCGAAGCAACTGGACCCAAAAACTTTGTAAATATCTGTTTCAAGGAAATGAAAAAACTCTAGCAGTAAGTTAGAATAATGTTTGCTGTGAAGTTTGCACGAAAATATCGCTTTGCCTGATATCGTGGAGCACGGGGTGTGGATGCGTTCAAGAAGTAAAGAAAACTTGCAGAAATTTAAGGAAACGCTAGATGAAGTATTTAGGCTAAATAAGTTATGGTCACAGGGAGTCGATTTTAGTTTTGTTATATACCGCGGCCCTGGAACAAAAGGCTAAAGAAGGGACACGGAAACAGTAAAAGTCTGACACTCCCCCCGCTCCGAGCGGGGGAAGTTGTTAGATAGCTTCCCATCCGCAAAAAATAACATCTCCCTCACGCTCAGTACATGATCAACAAAGAAGCAAATTAAATATTTCTGTTTCAAACAACGGATCAAAGAAGATTCCAGACATTATGTTACTCAAAGGTTTTTATTTACACAAACACGTTTTTTAAATATTTACGTCAGACAAGTATTCATATGTGTGTAAATTTTTCAAATCGTTTATAATTACGGGTCAGACGAAACCACGGTCTTAAACAATGCGCGCGTGTTCTATTGTTTGTGGTAAAGCATTCTTTATTCAAAAATGGGTCAACGTGTATAATGAACAAGGTTGCTTGCTAAGACATCTCTATAGAATTTGCTGGTTTTTTTTTAACATTTAGTTGCGTTCGGTTCTCTGTACTACCTGTGAAATAAGCTTAATTAGTTTAGCTAGCTCAATTATTTAGGTTATCTGCCAAACTTTTATTAACCACTAATGTTAACGGCTGACTCGTGATGGTCCAGAGGTTAAGCGAAGCGCCTCTCGTTCTCGTTGTGGGTTCAAATCCGGGTAAGAACCAATGAGACTTTTAAAATTCATATATTATGTCTAAAAGTTTATGTACGACATCACAGGCAACGGTGGAGGAAAACATCGTGAGGCAACCTGGACTTATAATTACCCGCGGCTTCGCTCGCGTTAAATTCGGGGTAACACAGTTCCCCTTGCGCCTTATTGATATGTTACTTATTATTGCAACGCTAAGTTTTCCCTTTTCTTCCCTCTTTCTCCCTCAAATCCCATTTTTTTCAAAAAAATACTAGCCTATGTCCGTCTCCTGGTTCCCAACTATCTCTGTACCAAAATTCATCAACATCTGTTTAGTCATTAAAGCGTGAAGAGGTAACAAACAAACTCACTTTCGCTTTTATAATATTAGTAAGGATATAAGCCTGAAATCGCTAACTCGTCTTGTGTGAGCGTGGTGATCAATGCTAGGCCTTCTCTGTATGAGAACAGGCCTTTGCCCAGCAGTGGTATAATTTTAGGGCTACCTATTATAATGATTATGAGGAGCTCGTGGCTAAATAATAACAGCCACTCGGGTCGATCTTTAGGTTAAGCCGCGCTTGCCTAGGTTGGTCTGTGGATGGGTGACCAGTGTGACCACCCGTTGCATACCGAGTTTCCTCCGTGCCTCGGAAAGCACGTTAAGCCGTTGGTCCCGGCTGTCATTCGTAGATCTTTGACAGTCGTTACAGGTAGTCAGTGTTCCGAAAATCTGACAACCAGTCTTACCAAGGGGTATCGCATTACCCAGTACTAACTGGGTTGTGGAGGTCAGATAGGCAGTCGCTCCATGTATAATACTGATATTCAGCTGCATCCAGTTAGACTGGAAGCCGACTCCAACATAGTTGGGAAAAGGCTAGGCAGATGATATTATAATGATTATGGGTTTTCTTTGCAGACATCTAAGTTTACCCAATTTAAGATATAGTCAACTAGCTGCGCCCCGCGTCTTCACCCGCGTGGTGATAAAAAAGTATCCTACGTGTTATTCCAGACTATAATTATAGGCTCGCCTTATAATTTGACGGCACGGTTGGCGCAGTGGCTGAGCGATCGACTGCTGCGTGTCGCGGGTTCGATTCCCGCACGGAACAAACATTTGTATGACCTGCAGATATGTAGTTGTTTCGGGTGTAAACGCACCCACGATACAGGAGAAATTCCTAGAGTGCGGCAACGTTTTTTTTTTTAAAAAGAATAATCTACCTCTATTTTCATCAAGATCCGTTCAGTAGTTTTTTTCGTGATACAAGATCAAACATACATCCGTACTCACAAACTTTCGCATTTATAATATTAGTAGAGTTTGTATAAAGTAAACCAAAGTCCGTTAATCATATTGCAATCAATAAACTACTATAAATATCCATCTTGAACTCAGTCGAACTGGCTGTTTCCACGTGCTCAGAGACACTTCTGCTATTTCCAAGAAAACGAAAGCAACAGTGATTTCACGATAAATGCTAATTCGGAAACAAGCTCCTTGAACCGTTAATGGGCTCTTCACAAAGAAATGAGAAGCGGAATATTTCAGACTATTCCTTCATCATTTTCATTAAAGGTAGTTGGCACGTAACCTCGGTACGTTTGATGAGAGGAACTTATTATGAAATGTTAACATACGCCGTGTTGTACTTCACTTCGATATTACTTCTGCTACGCAGAATATCTGTTGATTACAGTCGGTGATGTTAGGAATAACCTTGTGTTCGCTGCGTAGGAATGGGGATATAAAATGAATGGAGGGCTTAATAATATGAATAGCAATTTTTTTATTGTGGATATTTTTTTTTTGTTTTAAACCGATTTCAAAACAGGAGAATGTTTTATGTTCGATCGTATTTTTAGCCCATCTTGTGTCCCAGAGATTCATTATCTATACTAATGTATAAAGCTGAAGAGTTTGTTTGTTTATTTGTTTGAACGCGCTAATCTCAGGAGCTATATATTATCACGCTAAGACCAATAGCAGCGGAGCACCAATGGAGGAGAATTTTTCAATCCTATACTCGAATAAATCCTATAATATAAATTCGAATGCTTGTGTTTTGTGTTTAATGTTACCTCAAATGAGTCTATGTTGCTTGAAATAAATGAATAATATATATTAAATATACTGCAACCAAACGGCTGGATCGATTTAAACGAATTACGATTCAAGTAGGCACTAGTTTTGCATGAATTCACGGTGATATTAATTCCAACAGTTTGATCTGTGGATTCAAGTTCTTGGTAGAACCAACTGCGTTGAGATAAAACTACTAGGATTGCATGAAATTCACAGTGGTATGCTTTCTAACAGTTCGGTCTGTATACACAGCTGCAGCTATCGGCTGTATAACGTCACGCTACAATAGTTGGGAGCTGAGTGGTGAGTGAAACCGCTGGGCACAGCTAGTTAAAGATAAAGCTTGAATCTTGTATGTAGAGGCGCCATATTACGGTAAAACTGAAAAGGTGTACAGCTACCATGGGTAACTTAACAGATATCGTCATTTAAATCACATGCGCCGCTATCGGGTAACTACATTGTAAAACGCAATATCTTGCTTAGTTACAGTGCGTGTGATAGTGCCATACAGAGAAGTACATACCTACACGAATAAGGTTAGGTACTGCAATTTGTGGCTGACATTAACAAAACATACACAATGAAGACTACCTATGTAGATTGTTTCGTTTAATTATAAATATTTATTTTGCAAGTATTTTTTTACAAACACTTTTACACGTCGTTTTTTTTTAAACTAGGTGAGGCCGGTGTTTTTTACTCAACTATTATTGAGAAGAAACAGCCGAACTACCCTATTAAAACTACCTACCTTACAAATGGGTTCAGCCGTTCTTGAGTTATTAATAGTGTATACATAACATATAGATATACCTATATACTTAGTTTACTTGAGCACATAATGCCTACGTCTACGTATCGACTCAAGTAAACTCAGTCACAGAATAAATTCAAACGATCTTACCACCGTTACAATAAGGTTTAATGTTGGACTGCAGTAGTCAGAGATTACATTACTATGGGAAGGACTGGGACTGTAACAGCAGTGTACTGTAGCTTTGAAAGTTTGAAAGGGGGTGTGCTATTGTATAAAATATTGTAAGGTCTTCTTTCGTATAAATGTGACGCCTTTTGATACAAGGTTCAAACTAAATTGAGCTTTCTTTTACTCGAATTATGCTTCGTAATAAGATTGCTTGTTCTGACCTCTGAATTTATTCCGGCTCTTTCTTATGTAGTGAGTAAAGTAGTCGGGTACGAAACACAGGCCTCATCTAGTTTAAAAAAATCGTCGTGTAAAAGTGTTTGTAAAAAGCTACATGCAAAAACACATCATTTATCATACAAACACATTGTCGTATCACAATAATATGTATTTAAATTAATTTAAACGACAGTAAACTATTATAACTACACGCTCATAATAATTCATTTAAAGTTTTAAATCGTCACTTTATTTAATCTCTCCAATCTCTAAAATCACGTCGGTAATATCGCACTTTATCCGATAAAATTAAAAGTACCTACTTATGCCGTGTTTAAAACGTGCAGCGTTTGCACCAGCTCTAACTTTTAATTACCTCGTTGAAGTACCTAATGGGAGCCCGAACTTGGGACCTGTAACACTGTCATAGATAGAATGGTGCATATGTCGGAAGACTGGACCAGTAGTCATTCGCGACACAGTTCTTTATCTCTTCTTTGAAACTAGGGGCAGCATTAGAAACAAATCTCACTCGTGGCCTTGATAAAAACTCTGGTCTCAACGTAACACCATGTTCTTAAGAGGTTTCTTAATGAATATACCTAGTCGCACAACATTTGATACAAATTTATAGCTAGTTGGAAATGGATCTTTATTTTACCACAGATAACATATAATATGCCATATTGAAGCTCAAAAGGCCGAAGTTGCCAGAAACTAGAACGTAATCAAAAGTCTGATATGTTAAAAACCTACTCCGAAGAAAGTTACTGTGTTAATTTAATTTTTTTGTTATATAATATATATTTTAGGTTCAAACGCGTCGCGTCACAAATAACAAGTAGTTTTTCACGTACCGAACACAAACCAACTCAAGTCAACCAACTGTCAAACATGATTTTAACGAACAGAAGGTCTACCTCTACGTCTTTAGATAAGGTCTACCATGTCTTTCGACTATCTTAGCGACAGAACCGATATATTACTCACTAGTAATCTCACTTAAAAATCGAGTTGCAAACCGGGTTTCAATATTTGTTTCGTCACGTTTGGTGTGGCGTCGTTAGTTTTTGTGTTGACAAATTAATTTCGTAAGTACTTAATCATCTTATCTTTAGAAACTTCAATTAGTAAATAAAAAAACGATATAAAGCAAGAACCATGTATCAAATTAAAACTGTGTATAAATTTTAAAGATCGCAAAAATAACTTGTTACCCCAAAGGGTCCCGAGTCCCTCTTCGATCCGCAAAATAGCAACCGATAGAGGTGAACTGTACTGCCTTTACTTTAAAGCACAAATTTGCATTTCAAACCATAGCGTCTTGCATCGCGCTATTAAAGTTTTCGTATGAAGTTGATCCGGTAAAACTTCTAATACCAAACATTTGTGAAGTCCGTTTCTACACAGTAACGCAGTTTGGGATATTCAACGGTGAACTATGCATACGACGATGTTCTTGGAAACTATCAGAGAAAATATGAAGGTGGGTCGATCGGTTCCTCTCGTAAACGAGGAGAGTCGATGGTCTAATAATTCTGGAACAGAATCGATAATAAAATTAGTTGCTTTTTTTAAATCGATTATTACTGATGGAGAAATCGAGTACCAAACACTCACAAAAATAGGATTGTGTGAAGTTTTTTTCACATTATAGACATTTAGACGTCCCTACTCCGCGGCCGACCGTCACGCAACATGCAACACACAGATGAAAAAGATTGAGACGATGTAATAAAAGTTTCACTTTAACAACATTCAGTCGAATTGATGACCTCCTCCTTTTTGTAGAAATCGGTTTAAGACTACGTGCAACAACGCTAATTAGCTGAAAAATAGGCTAAAAAAAAAAATTAACGATGTGTGCTTTTCCTGAAACGTTGGCAAAAAGCTACTTAACATGAACAAACTTGTTGAAACGGTAATCTCGTTTCAGATGCTGTGTTAGTTATAATTGCTGGTTTGGTAGCTGTTTGCTCATGGTTTTTCCTGGGATTAGTCTATGTGCCGCCACACACACATACAGGAGGAGCTCGTGGCTGAACAATACCAGCCGCTCGGGTCGATCTTTAGGTTAAGCTGCGCTTGCCTAGGTTGGTCTATGAATGGGTTACAAACCGAGTTTCCTCCGTGCCTCGGAAACCACGTTAAGCCGTTGGACCCGGCTGTCATTTGTAGATCTTTGACAGTCGTTACAGGTAGTCAGTGTTCCGACAGTCTGACAACCAGTCTTACCAAGAGGTATCGCATTACCTAGTAGGTACTAACTGGGTTGTGGAGGTCAGATAGGCAGTCGCTCCATGTAAAATACTGATATTCAGCTGCATCCGGTTAGACTGAAAGCTGACCCCAACATAGTTGGGAAAAGGCTAGGCAGATGATGATGAGTCAATGTGCCGACACTGCACCGCTCGCGCACTCTCTACAAATAACTTGGAAATACTTGAAAATAAACTGTTATAAAAAGTCTAATGAAATATAATGTATGTGAGTAATTAAATGTGTTGTATATATTGACGGCACGGTTGGCGCAGTGGCTGAGCGATTGACTGCCGCGCTACTTGTCGCGGGTTCGATTCCCGCACGGAACAAATATTTGTATGGCCTACAGGTAGTTGTTTCGGGTCTGGCTGTTTGTGTATGTGAATTTAAATGTTTGTAAACGCACCCACAAGACAGGAGAAATTCCTAGCGTTTTTAAACAAAAAAAAAAACAAATTAAGCATTTTTGAACAACCTTTATTATAAATATTCTTCAATTCAAGCTATTTATTTTCTAAAATCAAATTTAAGGGTTTTGGCACGCTTCTGTCGTTCTATTCTATAAGAATACAGCGTCAAGCTTAGCGCTGCCGCAGCGTCAAGTTTCATAGGGAATCGTCTGGGGTCAGCGCTGCGCTCAAGGTTGATTTCTTAGAGAATAGCATAACTTTTTCATCAGTGATCTTATGAGTGAGTTACTTTACTTAATTGGCGCAGCCGTGAGACACACAATTACGTATTTGTTATTACCGTTTAGTTTTAAGTTTTTATCTCATTTTGTGTTGCACTTGTGGCATGGGCCAAATAAATGTTTTTTTCTTTTTCTTTTTTTTTTTCTAATTCGGTTAAATTTAGTTACGGAAACCAAGCTAAGCGATTCTAGTTTTGTTAAGGCGATGTTTTACTAACTTTATTTAAGAAAAAACACCATAAAAATATATTTTACTAACGATAAAAATATAACCTGTATAAAAATCAAAACATGGTATAAACTAGTTGACACGATAAAAAAAAACATAAATAAGTCATTAACGCTTTCAAACGTTTGTTTCTATGAAATGATGTATCGGAAAAGTATTTGAAAGTAACATAAAATAATAAAGCTTGTTTTTTAAAACTCCTACTCCTGTCCTGATGGATGGTCGCCACGACCGATTTATATTATTGACTTTAATTATGATTTAAGGAAATCTTAAACGATGAACTTTTGCTAGACTTTCGGGCTTCTGTCCACCTGTATCGACTGCCAAAGATCTACAATTGACACACGTTATTATTGGCTTGGCATGCTTCGCGAGCTGAGGGGACCTCGGCATGATGGATGGTCGCTATCCACGGACCAACCACCACGCAAGCCCTCCCAGTGTTCCACAACGCTTCCCAAATGTTCCACGTGCTTTCAGATCTAAAACCATCCCGTCAGAAGCACTAAGGTGAAGTTAAAAGCTTTGTAACTCAATTAAATTATATGAGTTGGCAATCACGGCTGGCTAACTTTGTGCCAACTTTACACCGCGTTGTGAATTCAGTTAGTTACGTACTATTGGAATTAGAGTGTTTTGTTTCTGGCGGGAACGTTTATAGGGGGTAATGAAGTAAAATAAGGTACACTTACGTGCTTAGCTTTCTTTATTATTATTAAAGCATTTGTTCCCATAGTGTGTAAGCAAGGTCTTAATAGAGGTTCATCCAATTCATAGCATTTTAGACTCGTCTATCAGCGAAAACATTTAAGATAGTCCAACACTATCAAATGCTTTTCGTGCTTGCATGTTTTCGTGGCAGTACTCAAGCAAGGATGTGCTTCTTATACCTACGTATGCTATGCCTTTTGGCGGACATTTTTGACGAGTGCGTGCAACAGTTTACAGAGTTCCTAGTTCGTGATGTAAGATTAACGTCAATTTTAAAATTTAAAGTATCCGCTTCGCACATAATCCTTACTAATATTATAAAAGCGAAAGTGTGTTTGTTTGTTACCTCTTCACGCTTTAATGGCTACACCGATTTTGATGAATTTTGGTACAGAGATAGTTGGGAACCAGGAGACGGACATAGGCATTTAAAAAAAAAAGTGGGATGTGAGGGAGAAAGAGGGAAGAAAAGGGAAAACTTAGCGTTGCTATTACAAATCAATAAGGCGCAAGGGGAACTGTGTTCCCCGAATTTAACCCGAGCGAAGCCGCGGGCAAAAGCTCGTATTTTCATAATTTCGTTGTGTGTCGTCGTTTTTTTCTTTTTGTTTGCACCGCTCACTCGTGCTAGGGACAATCTTCTAAGTACTTCACTTGTAAACGTGTGGGCCCAGTCGATGAAACTGAGCTCCTATGTGTCCTATGTGTGACTAGTTTATCGTAATTCATTTTTAGAAAGAAGTAACTGGCTTTTGCGACTGTATCCGTTATTCTTAACAACCAACGCTAGAACTTCATAATTATTGATACAACATTATTATACATAGTTAGAAGTGTAGATCTGTGCAGTGTGCGGTTTCAATATTTATTATTTCACAAAATCTCCAACTGTTTCACACTCAAAACTCAATAAATGCGAAGTATTGTGTTTAACTTTTTTACAACCGTAACCGCTGGACAGTTCGACGTTGCTGTAGACCTAGAATATCACATAGTCATTGACCGATAACGTGTGATCAACAAAACCGCGGGCTGAAGCTAGCAGATATTTCCATAATTATCATCTACAAACACCGATTCGTGTGTCTTCACTATGTTCTGTCCTGGTTCCTCAGTTGACTCGTCGCAGTTAGTAGTCAGTAAACTGGGTCACTTTGAAGTTCGCCGCCTCCGACTGCCGAGTTGCCGAGTTGCTTCTAAATACTTTGTTCACTAACTTCGTTAAAGGATGCAGGAGCACTGTGATTCGCTGGAATCGTGATTGATGGTCTGGCTTCAAAGTTGACGGTCCTTGAGTGTTTTAAGAAGTAAGTCGATAAGATAAATTGGTGGTTAAGTTTTTATTAAAACCCGCTAAATAAATAAAATAGACACAACCTTGTTGCCAGGATTATCCACGAGCAACTTGCTTTGAAGTACAACCTTGTGGAATCAGAAGTGCCGTACTATAAGTATGTGCCCGACCCAGTTCTCGATGATGATAATATCTCGTTGTATTGGGATCGATCTATAGTCACTGACAGGACTACTGTTGCCAATAAGCCTGACATTATTGACTATTATTGACTGATAGATCGATTGGAGCGTCGCGCAATGATTGTTGATATAACGGTTCACACAATTTTTCTTGCAACAATTTCCATGCGACATCGATAGAATGATTACTGACAGAAAATTCTTTAGATTAAATCACTATTTCATTCGAGCTCTCGTGAGAAGCCAACATGTTATGAAATTGGTATAATCTCCGTATCTGGTACTGACAACATAACATAACATAACATAGCGCACTTTTTGTACCAACCATTTTTAACATCTATATTACGATTGAACCTATGTTAAACAAATGAATTGATTTGATTTGACAAATTCCAGATGGAAAACCAAAATAACACTGCCCATAACGGGAATCAAACCAGGACTTCATGCTCGGCACTCGGACTTGCTGATTTTATTTTATTATTGAATCCTCGACGAGACGGTATGCAGGGGCTTTTTTTATTTTTTGTGTGGGAAATCATCAAAATAACTTCCCCCACTCTGGTCGGAGCGGGAGGGAGTGTCAGACTTGTACTGACTAAAACCCACCCATATTCCTTCTATTGCCCCTTACGTTCCGGGGCCGCGGTATCTCTTTCGAACAACCCCTACCTATGCAGGTACTTTGATAAAAACATTACACATTTCTGCAAATTATAACTCTTATTTTCTGCTTTTAGATTTGAATGCTGATCCCTCAGATCAGCATTCAAAATTCAAAAGTAATTTAGTGCGCTGATTACGAATATGTATTTTACTTATTCCACTTGGACTTTTTTTTTTAATCCGTAGGTACGTCTTTTAAATCGCAGCAATAAAACAACTTTACTACGTATTTTCTTAACAACACTTACGAAACAATTATAAACACTTAGTTTGCAAATCCTACTTAATATTATACATAACGAATGTTTATGAGATGTTTATGGATGGATGAATGTATGGATGTCTAAATGTTTGTTACTCTTTCACGTCAAAACGGCTTTTTGATGAAATTTGTCACAGACGTAGATTATAGTCTAGAATAACACATATGATCCCTTTTTTCGATATTTCGCCAGCTAGCTTTATTATAGATACTAGCTTTCGCCCGCGGCTTCGCTCGCGTTAAATTCGATATAACACACTAAGCAGACCTGCTGTTTTTGCTCTTGCGCCTGATTGATTTGTAATAGCAACGCTAAGTTTTCCCGTTTCTTCCCTCTTTCTCCCTCATATCCCACTCTTTTTTAAAAAAAATTCCTAACTACCTCTGTACCAAAATTCATCAAAATCGGTTTAGCCATTAAAGCGTGAAGAGGTAACAAACAAACAAACTCACTTTCGCTTTTATAATAATAATTAATATAGTAAGGATTTCTGCCAGAGAAAATTAAGACAGTATATACGATACCCTTTGGTAAGACTGGTTGTCAGACTTTCGGGACACTGACTATCTGTAACGACTGTCAACTATCTACAGATGACAGCTTGGACCAACAGCTTAACATGCTTTCTGTGGATGACTTACCGCCATGATCTAAACTCCGGGCTGCTATTATGGAAAAACCCAAATTCAATTTTTGCCCGACCCGGGCATTGAACTCAGGAACCCGCGCTCAGCAGTCACGCTAACGACCCCGACACCAACGGAGCAGTCGTGGGCACTGTACATTTACACGAACGCACTGTTCTGTAATTATTCTATCCTTTAAACATTCAATTCGAATTCCAAATAAAGGACACAAGAGATAACTTTTAAAATGAATAGTGTTTATAAATAACATTCTCGGAATTAAAAAAGTACTCGTTAAATACGGGACTCGAACGCGCTACAGTCCAGTTTAAGCGGTGCACATGTCCTCACTTGTGCATTTACAGAATAGAAAAAACGTATTTTTTTTTGGTGCCCCGCTGTAAGCACACTCTCTTTTATCTGGTAATTAAAGTATTTTGCAATCGCAAAGGGTGAACTGTAGTATCCTTTCATTAAAGCACAAATCAGCACTTCAAATTTTAGCGTCCTGCATCGCGCAATAAAAGTTTTTGCATCAAGTTGATTCAATGCAACTTCTAGTGGTAAACATTTGAGGAGACCGTATCTACACAATAACGCAGTGTGAGATAGGCTGCGCTGAGCTATCCTTACTGTTTGATGACTTCTACTCCCACTGTTGTAGAATGTATGTTATTCACTTTCAAGTTGGCATAGTGGCTGTGCGATCAATTGTTGCGATGCGCGTCGCGGATTCGATCTCCGCATGGAACAAATATTTTTGTTCTACAGGTGGTTGTTTCGGGTCTGGCTGTTTGTGATTGTGAGTTTAAATGTTTGTAAGCCAAGTTACAGGAGAAATTCCTAGTGTAAAAAAGAAACTTGCATCATCACATATTTATATATTGTGCTGATATAAAATTTTATATCAGCACAATATAACAAGCGTGAGTGCTGCTTTTTGATTGCTGGGCTGGTAAAGTTAAATTGAGTTTTGCAACTATGATTACGAACAATTTTATGATTTAAATATTTCCGATAAAGTTCTTAATGGGTTGCATGAAACCAACTTTATGGGGAACTCAAAACGCGTTAGGTTTACTGTAAATGTACACAATTAGTGAGCTTACCAGAGTGTAAAGTAATGTACCTAGTTATTGTTTAGCACCAAGCTGTTGGGCGGTCCGCAGTGCTTTTAGTTTCTGATTCTATAAGACGTATACAGAATAGGGAAACTGGGATAGTGAAGGAAAGGAGAAGTGTAAATTTACCGGTCAAAGGGTCCCGCTTCGGACCATGGACTGAACCAGAACCGGACGCGAGAGATCGCCGCCGCCGATCGCCTCTACGAGGGTACGGCGGTGCTCCGCCCAAGCACGGCAGACCGCCACTGTGTCCTCCGGGTGATCGTTACAATGGTGACACCAGAGCGTTTCCTCCCGCCCGATTATGTGCAGAAACCTCCCGAAGCTTCCGTTGATCTATAAATTGACACTTTTCCCTTCCTTCTTTCCATATATACATGCTGACTACTGATACTTTAGAAATACTATCTTTAGAAAGGCCATTACTAACATAGGTTAGTATTGGCCTTTTTTAGAGTTATGAAATCATCAAATAACGCGATATCAACACGGCCTGTCGTCAGTTGACGGACGAACGGTGAGCTACCTATTGCTCATTGTCTATTACAACGTATTTTATTGTTTTATTTTAAAGAGTCCAGATCAGGCATTTTGTGCATGTTTTTGGTCACTACTGCTCCATAACCTCTCATTTGTACTCGTTCAGGTTCATTGTTAACCGGCCACCAACCACCTTTTCAGGGAAATTTCAAAACGTTTAGTTGACCCAATGGGCTGGCTTTAACCTTGGTCGAATGCTAAGCGATTCTATACAAACGTGGCAACAACGCCGGGACGCACAACTTTGCTTGGAGATATCACCAGTTGAAACCGTTAGAGATTTTTAACGCATTTTTTTAGTTCATTGTTACGTCGGTTATTTTAATTCATAAATATTTAGAATACTCTTATGAAATTTAGCTACGTGCCATTCCTTATGTAAACAATCAACGTCAGCAAGATCCTCGCTTCCCTCCCTCCTACCATTAACATGACTTGCAGTACGCACTGGATTATCCCGGGCTTAGTCCCCTTGGCTTACTCTCACGAAGTCGTAAATTACTTAGGGGTGATATTTTCCCGGATAACACAGTTTTGTAATGAATGAGCCGCCGAGGATTTTGTGTACTGCAGAATATTTTGGTTTGAGCTGTGAATATTATACCCTCTCCCTCCTTAAACACCACCAGACTTTGTTCAAGTTAATCGTCACAGCACGCGGTGTAATTTCGCCTTCCCTGCCTACCCACGATAGTTCGGCAGTCACGATTTACCCGGAGACGTCTGATAATGGCCACATTTATATATTTATAAGCGTTTGTATTTGCTTTGTACATATATGCATGTATATAATTATGTTTATTTATAAGTAGTTGGTACGCCACAGACTACTTATCTATGGTATTGTTTCTGCGTCTTCCTGTAATCCATCCAAAAGTTGTATTGAAAAGATCGCTTTTTGTGTCACTACCTGTGAAATGTTTTCTGTAATTATGTTATTAGTACGGTGTACACAATATATTTTCTATTTAATTCTGTATGTGCTTCATAATTACTTCCCAAATTCAAGATTTTCGATCTTTTGGAAGACTAAGGAGAATGTGTTCTGAGCGGATACTTTTTAGAGCACTGTTTTTATATTTCATAATGGATTTGGGGAGACGGGCAGTACAACCATAGAATGTAAACTTAGGTGAATATTTCATCGTAATAAGAACCTATCTATACATACTTGACGACCATTCACTTCATCTTCTAAAGCCGAAGAAAACTCGATTGCATTTTTGATTTTATTTAATGCTTTATGGTTGGTAAATGCCTCACGGGAACTTTTTAAATAGAAGCACTAGGCTTTCCATTACTTATACACTTTTCGGAATCGTGACAGGAGCTTCGAAGATCACAAACTTTCCCTCTTCTAATATTAGTTTACATTTTAGCTTATAGTTACGCTAACCTCGTGGTAAAGCTGGTACGTTTAATATTATCGAGGTGAAATATCTTTGAATATTGCACTAAGTTGGAATACCGTTATAGTTAAACCGAAGTAAACTAACTGGAACTTAGTACGTCGTTAATATTCATTAAGTGTATTATTATAGCACATAGTAATTACAGCTCGTGTTTGTTACCACTAACCATGTTATTATCTTTACAACACAAACATGATTTACAGGATATTACTATGGGGCACAACGGCGACTTTTTGTTTATTTATTGATTTACCTACAATTGTTACACTGATAAATAAAAACAATACAGCCAAAAAGAATTCAACTAAGTGTACAATATACTGCGGCAAACATAGATAGCAAAAAATTAAATTAAGGTAAAATCAAATATAAGGTACAGAAATAACACATAACAATATTTTGTTTTTCAACAAAGTTCCTTATCGCGCGTTGCGAAAAGGGGCTAGACGAAAAAAATTAAGACCAAAACTTGTAACGACACCTTTTTGCTATAGTTGTAAGCCGTGCGGTGCGCGCGTGTTTCTCTGTCTCTCTCTCTCTCTCTCTCTCACTCATAGAAAGCAAGCCAGTTATTTTAGTTTCGTCTATCTATTTCGCATTGAACAGTGTGGTATCGTGACGATTATTTTTGTTTAGTGTAAACAGGTTTTTTGTACATAAAAAATAATCACTTCGTTCCACCCGGGCGTTCCTTCATAATACTCTCAAGTTTTTTTTGACAATGTGTACGACTGTATGTTGTGTTCTTACAATTAATGTTGGTACATGTTGTTGTGATGTTGTCTTATTCGTTGACATAATTATGGTACCCATCAATGTCGGACGACGTCGCGGGCACGAATAATAGAGCACAGAGAGCATCGTGACTAAGACATTATAGCCATTGCAAGAGCTTCACACATTCGTCATCTGATAAGCCTAACCTAACCATGTTTGGGTCGGCTTCCAGTCTAACCGGATGCAGATGAATTTCTTCTTTTCCAGAAGATCATGGAGCGACTGCTTATCTGACCTCCACAACCTTAGTTCTGGGTGATACGATACCTCTTGGTATATTAGACTATTAATAATGAAGAACAACCAGTCTTGTTAATATTCTTCTGGGATTAGGTGCGTTGTGATTGCTACCGGCAGCGTGTGTCAATGAACAGATGTATAGTGCCGGATTCACGACAGGGCAACAGAGGCATTTGCCCGGGCCTTCCACAAAGCCTTCCATGTGGGGGCCCCGGCCTTCATAATTTGATTTTTGTTACGAAAGAAAAAAAATTGGTATTTTGATGCCTTTTTTTTGGGGTGGGAAGTCATCAAATAACTTCCCCCGCTCTGGGCGAAGCGGGGGGAGTGTCAGTTTTGTACTGACTAAAACACACCCATGTCCTTCTATTGCCCTTTACGTTCCGGGGCAATTTTGATGTCTTATACCTCGAAAACGCTTAAGAAGATTTGGTCTCGTACCAAACTTGTTTGGAACCACATAAGCTATTACCATATTTATTTTTAATGCGTGGCCGTTATTTGAAAATAAAACAAAATGGCAAAAGTAATGGAGGGCAAATAATTCAATATCATTTCCGTTTATTTCATTTTTATTTTCATTTCGGATGCAAATTGTGGCAAACATACACAAGGTTACAAAAATCGCGTGGAAATGTTGATCTCGAATTACATATAGGTCTGAATTTATTAGAGCAAGATGTAAAAAACTCGTCAAGTTCATTTCCCCTAACAATCATATTTTTTTAATTAATCTTTTCGTTTATTCATTTTTTTTTGTATTTTTTTGTTTTCCTACCCGATATCTGTACGGTCCAGGAATTAAAACCGAGATTAAATGAGGAATGAAGTTAATCTGCGGTTATCGTGGCGTAACCCTACTATGGAGTCAATCAATCTATCAAAATGTCTTCTAGATTTGGGTATCTTAGTCAATTTCTTATCCCACATGTTTTTAGTAAAAAATTCAAACACTCTTTTATAACGACCGAAAGAAATTTTTAAGATAACTATCAATTAGTTCGAATTTCAAAGAAGTCTACCCTCAACGACGTCAATGAAGCAATGAATGCTGCCAAATTGCCACAATGATTGGCATGAGCATCGTGTGCTCTAACTACACAATTACCCCGCCGGACTAATAACACCATTACAAAAAGACCAGCTAATAGCAGTTATTTCTAAAGCGACCCTATTAACCATTTCACTTTAAAAATGTCTGCTCCTTAATGTGGGTAAGACATTCTCCTTCTTTTCCTTATTAGCTGTCCCGCGCTCCAGATGTATTTACGACCACATAATGAAAGCCATGGAAAACATTTTGTGGGGTCCCCTCTAGCTTTGATTCCTGGAGTTTGGTCTAAGGTATGAGCTTAGCGACTTCTTCTTAGTGAGTCAATGGTTATCTAAATTATATCAGACTATTTTATATATTCTATAGAGTCCATTAGTTTTTGTAACAGAACAAAAAGTGTCCCTTCAAATCTTTTATGAATCTTGTGACCAGGTTTTCCTTATTTTGACTAACATGGATCCTGAGTATAAAACCGACGTCACTTGTAAGAACTACCTCGATGGTGTCGTTTGTCTAACGGGTTTAACATTCTTAATTGCAGCTGGAACTTTGGATTTGTGCTTGTTTGGTAACAATACTCTCATTCCTTGCTTTTGTGCTTGTATACCAGAAAGTTCTGTTTACTCTTGCAGCCAATGCAACCGTGATCGTATGTTACTCGTTCACCTTAAAGATTTGATCCCTGTCTCTATCAACACATAATTTTAATTGTACTACAGTAAAAGGGACTAAAGATTGTGGAAGTATACAGATGAATCGTAATGTAGTTCATGTTTCAGCTATTTTATGCGTTCTTTATGAGATCAAAAATTATAAGTTTGTTGTTTTTTCATAAATTTTAAGTCAATTTAATTTACTCGGTTTTGTTTATTTTTCATGTTGCTTTCAATGACGTTTAAATTACAGGCATGTTTACTTTACAGGCACTTTTGAATGTCAAAAACAAAAATATGAAGCTACAGTCCCAGTTCTAAGGCTAATAACTTGTATTGTAGTTGCCCATTACAAAACGTAGATCTCTATGGAGAAGAATGGACAGGAAACTCCATTGACACTCTTTTTAATCATAATATTTATGAATATATAATATAAAAAATCATGGTAACATCATTCATGCCGAGATTATACAAATATGGGAGAACGATGGAGTTAAACGTACACATTAAGGGCGTCCAGAGTAAAAATAGAAATCAACAATTCTAAAATAAAGTAATTAAGATAAACCGTGGCAGCTGAGCGATGACCAGTCCCAATTGACAGCGCCTGTTCACGAACATGACGCATGGATCAGTCCCATTCAGCTCAACCATATAGAAGGGAACTAAATGACCGGCATGAACATGAATGAACGGCATAGCCGCCACTATCCACGAATATTTGAGTGAGCATAAAATACTTTCTATGCAAATAGGTTATCATGTGTGTAGTACTCATTTCATCTGTTTTCACGAAGTTCGGCGAATACTTCTTTTTCCATCCTCGCCATTTTCTTACAACTTCCACCGCCAACCATTTGCCACACTCTTTATTTGTTTTGTATTCCCCTTGGCGAATTTCCAAATAGCGCACACAACCTTGGTTCCGTAAGAATATTATTACATTAAGCCACTTATAATCCGTAGCGCGGACAATTTGCTGTTATATTAAGTAGTTCTCCGTTACTGTAACAACCCGAAGATTTAGCTTTTAACTAATGAGATGAACGGTAGCGCTTACTGTCGTAAATAACGATTTATTATTTATGTAATTACTTAACTGTGGTCTTATTATTCTTTTTACACATCATTATGGTTGATATTTTTGTCTCACCATCATCTGCCTAGCCTTTTCCCAACTATGTTGGGGTCGGCTTCCAGTCTAACCGGATGCAGCTGAATATCAGTATTTTACATGGAGCGACTGCCTATCTGACCTCCACAACCCAGTTAGTACTGGGTAATACGATACCCCTTTTACAGACTTTCGGAACACTGACTTCCTGTAACGACTGTCAAAGATCTACAAATGACAGCCGGGACCAACGGCTTAACGTGCTTTCCGAGGTACGGAGGAAACTCGGTATGTAACGGGTGGTCACCCATCCACAGACCAACCTAGGCAAGCGCGGCTTAACCTAAAGATCGACCCGAGCGGCTGCTATTATGTAGCCACGAGCTCCTCAATCTCACCATGATCATCAAAAACATAATTGTTTTAAAGACCATTAATGCACCATGTTTCAATGCAAAGAAAAATATTTATTTTTATAGGATACTAGCTTTTGCCCGCGGCTTCGCTCCCGTTAAATTCGGGGTAGCACAGTTCCCCTTGCGCCTTATTGATTTGTGATAGCAACGCTAAGTTTTCCCTTTTCTTCCCTCTTTTTCCTTCACAAGTCACATCCCACTTTTTTCAAAAAAAAATTAGCCGTTATGTCCATCTCCTGGTTCCCAACTATCTCTGTACCAAAATTCATCAAAATCGGTTTAGCCATTAAAGCGTGAAGAGGTAACAAATAAACAAACAAACTCACTTTCGCTTTTATAATATAAGTAAGGAAGTAAGGATTTTAACAAAAAACTTATCTGTGAAACGACTGATTGATTGTCACGACAGCCTTAGCTCGACTCCCTATTGGGTAAATTGTAAATAGGATTAAAATAAAAAAAAATGTCTTATATCTTTTGGATAAAATTTGGTTAAAGGTTTTGCTGAAGAAGGTGTCATGTGAAACTTCCTATCATTCTGAACATCCAAGTAGTGATGTGTGAGGGAGTCTATAATTGTCTCTGATTGGTTGAATAGAAACAGCGTTCCTGTCATGGACACGGGTCATACGACTTGCGTTAAGCGATCCCACATACGTACGTGTCGCGGAAAGTCGTGCCATGCTCAAAAGAACTTGTTTCATTTGTTATCTCCGCGCTAAGTAGCTGTAGCAAAATGTGTGCCGCTTGAGCGAGGAGTTTGTGGCCAAGGTATTAAACTTTGAAGTCGGAATGAGGATATTTTATACACCTCTGCTTAACCCTTGGCGCACTGCAAGCGTGATAATTATATTGTTGTTTCGAAATGGGCCAACAACAACAGCCTTCAGAAAACCAGTTGGAATTAATACACAATTTTGAAGCGTCTTGGCAACAGTTAATTAACTTAAAACTGTGGCCCAAATACGAAGCTGCCGAATATATTAAAGTTAGTATTTTAACTTGGTAACTTTACCCTGGAATGTTTTACGGAGCGAAAACTTAGTCGTGTGAAGTTGCCCAATGAAAAACGACGAAGGGCAAAGATGAAAATATTTAGTTTAACGATAATTAAACACGCTTGTTTTTTATGTTAACCGTTTATAATTTGTGGATTTTATACGGCTTCATTTTAATATTATTTTGAATTTCTGTAGGTACTGTGTGGAGGAGAGTCTGCGTTTAAATAATATTAATTTGATTGACGAGGAATAATAAGTTTGTGTAATTTTAGACTTAATTTAATTTCACATTGTTGCCAAAATGAGGTGTATATCTAAAAGGACATACACTGGCCATATAGGTGAGGTTCTTCATAAAGGGCAGGTTAGTATACTTGCTCCAGGCACTCAGATCTGTGACCGTGGAGGACGCAAAATGAGTTTGAAGGAAGTGCCTGGTGCCTGCCTCCATCCTAAAAAGGCGTAAGTTTATGAGTGCAATATTCGTCACGTAAGCTAACGAAAATTGAAAAGTTTGACAGGAAATCGAAGCGTCGCGAGACGGCCGTATCTTGTCGAAAATTTAAAAACTTGACGGCGTAAGTCGTTTTGGGTGCACCCCCCCACACATATATTTTAAATAATGCTAAAAGTTTATTTGTAAATTAAGTGTTATTTTTACAAAAGCCATGTGGTGTTACTTTCCTTAGGTTTCTCGATAAAGTTTGGGTGAAAACCTAGCGTGACGGAGATAACTAAACTGATAAGAAAGATGCTTTAATTGCCTGATAGTGAGTACTCGTATATTGTTTAGTTTCGTGGATCTTGTTTTTTATATCTTATTTCGGTTTTGTGTAGGAGCTCTCGGCTCGATAAAAATAGCTCGGATCGACTTTTATTTTATTAATTTTCAAGACCGCGGAAATTAAATAATATTTATAACAACTTTGCGCATTTGTTGAAGTATTATTTTACACATAGATAGCACATCATCTTTAAGGTTCAAATTCTAATTATTTTTTTTTAATTCGAAACCAAAACAGACCGAAATACTAATATTATATTAACGCACATACAAACCGTATTGATCAAATTAAATTCCCGTAAAACCGTATGGAATAAAAGGAAATCTGCCGGAACAGAGTACTCATATTCAATTTCGCATAATTGAGCATCGTTTGCGTACCGTATGTTTTTATGCTGTGTAATTGGATCCCGCGCTTTGAGTCCAATAAACGAGCATTTTCCGGCTCGAATTTTTAAAGCCGTCGCGGTATATGACATACCTGAAGCTTTTAACGGGATCCTTACACAAGTGCTGCCAACGGAACACTATTTTGAAGCCCCAAGTCTCAATATTCAGTCGTTGATTGCATTCTATGTGTACTTAGGTTGGGACTTTAGTTTCAATGAAATCATTAGATGCCGTCGGACACAGCGATGTATAAGAAGTGAGGAGGCGAAAGCATAACACGTTTAACTGATATCATCGAAAAATTGCTATTTCAAATGTGTCCATGGGTTTTAATAACACAAAATTAAAAAGTCTTTTAATGTCAGTGACTTAACTTTAAGGCGCTGTACAAAGCAAACACTTCGTAAAACGTCTAGATTTTCGTCGCAAAGTTAGCCGTATATGTACATGCCACTAGCCAAAAAAAAATACCGTGTATAGTTCAATACATAAAATAAAGACTTAAACAACATCAGTTTACAAAAGTGGTATAGAACTACGAAAAAAAAAATGTTTAAAAAGACAACGAAAAATATTTTTCGTCTCGAAATTCTCAATTTTTTCAGCGACAACAATCATATTTTTTATATCTATAACAAAGGAAATTTCATAGACTAAAGAGATATCTAAAATTTTTCAAACACGGAACTGTATTTTTTTTATATTCATTTAAAACTGCAAAATGACCTACATTTTGGCAAACATGATATTCAAATAAAATCAAACACCGAAATATTTTCTACCTTATTTCTATTCTTTCGATGCAGTACTGTCGTGTACTTGTGTCAGACCCTGCTCAGTATGCAGCTAGCCTCACTTCCGCGAATACCTAAAGATTAGCTTGTCACCGCGCCTTAAGATATAATCTTACAACTAAGATACGTTTTTTACAACAAGTTAAGCTGTAAATAAACTGTATATATATTTCGCAATGCCTCACTGGGAAAAGAAATAGTCGAAAAGGTTTTGCAACCGTGTCTTCGGGATAGAATTTAACATATTTGGGCATGCTAGGATGCAAATGCGACACACCTTGAGACGCGACAGAAATAAGTAGCGAAGGCGCGGGCCGTCGCAAGTCGGATCGCTTGATGTCATGAACGGGGCGTTATGATCTATTATGGAGAGATTTCAGGGAGTAATACGTCGCATTCATTACTGTTTGTTAACTAACACGTCTTTGGTAGGTAATTACAATCTTTAAAACATACAAATTAGTTTCGTCTCTCACAGCGTTGTTTCAAAAAGCTTTATGACTTCACAAAGAACCATGTCTTGTAAAGCATGGAACACATAGATAAAAAGATTAAAACACAGTTCACAGAAGTCGGGAACTGTTTTCATTTCAATAAGCTAGTTCAAACATTGTACACTATTCTTTACAAATGGTAATATGTAGGAATTCCGTACTTTGTTGGTGAGCCGCTTTATGTCATTCCATCGGTGGTGTTTGAGTTTAATTATCTACGCTTCGGGCTTGACGACATGGAGCTAAATTCTGGAGTCTGTATTATTTCACGTTTTGTTTCGAGTTGCGTTGGTTGTGGTGCATTGTTTTGCGTTTTGCATTTGTTTGAGTATAATCGAGAACAACAAAACATGTTTACATGTAACTTAATTAAGCTTGTATTCTAAAATGATTACAATAGATTTTTTTTTACGATGTGAGAACTTTAGACACTTAGCAATTATATAATTTTATTTCAAGACTCGGAACACCTTTCTACTAGTTTTTTTTACAGTAAATCAATGGAAAGGGCTTGTTAAGAAAAAGCACAAAAATTACATTTGGCGCAGCATCTCTTTATCCCAAACATTCGTGTCAGATGAAGCTTTGCTTATTAATAATAAGATGATGATGCAGACACAAAATCATGTCTTGTAATAACTAAAAACTAAATGAACAAAATAAAATGTTCTTATAAGAAGAACGACAAGGTTTTATATCATTTAACGTGAGTAATGTAACACGTGTGTTTTTTTACACCCTTTTTATTTATAGGGAATATGCATGTGTTTATTTAATAATAATAATAAAATTTTTATTCACTATTTCTTTTACCAATGTAATCAATGGAAAACTATTCTAAAAAAAACCTAAGAAAATATTAAAAGTTTCAACAATTTAATATCGCAAAAATAAAAATTAAACTTCTACAACTTTCTACTACTTTTCAAACGCCTGTGAATGTCGCGGCCATGATGTGACGTCATTTATCACAATGTCCCTTTTACTAATCTAAATTTTAGACTAATTAGAACTATAAAAAAAATGTGCTTTATTTACGCAAATATTGCAATTACAATAATATGATAAAATCTTTGCGAATAAACGTGTTTGAAAATATTCTGCTTCCCAGTGCATATTCACTGTTGACTGTCTACGTTAGAACAATATTGTAACAATTATAAGATAGGTATTCTTAACATGTAGCAGATACGGTTCGTGTGAAGTCTAGTGTTCGCACGTAACGGGTTGCGGGTTGCTCGAAAGAGATACCGCAGAGCCCCGCAACATAAACGGCAAAAGAGGGAACATGGGTGGGTTTTAATCAGTAAACCTCTGAACCCCCCCCCCCCCCTCCCTCTCCGCCCAGAGCGGGGGAAGTTATTTGGTGATATCCCAGCCAAGAGTGAACCTTGAGCAAGTGTGGTGATCAATAGCTGTACTCTACGTACTTTTTGTTTACTGCTTAAAAAATAGATACTTTTCTTTTTTCGTGTATTGTGGGTTCGTTTTAAACATTTAAACTCACATACACAAACAGTCAGACCCGAAACAACTACCTGTAAATCATACAAATATTTTTTACGTGCGGAGATCGAACCCGCGCCACGCAGCGCAGGAGTGGATCGCTCAGCCATTGCACCAACCGTGCCGTCATTTCTTTCTTTGTTTGAAGATTTCTTATCCAACTATGGGACGGTTATAATGCTACTATACACTATTATTACAATTTAAAATACGCATGCGTTGAGGTTATGCATCTTATCGTTTTTCACATGCCATTACTGCAAGTGTACACACGACGGCACATCAATCTATACTAACCATTTTAACCTGATCTCTCTACTACGGTGTGCGATTCGTAGTAGAGAGATCAGGTTATAATAGTTTAGAATAGGTCGACCTGCCGTCGTGTGCATATTCAGTGCGAAAGGTAAGTTTTGTATTGACTGGCCTGTTGGTCTAGTGGTTAGTGGCCCTGACTGCTGAGCCGGAGGTCGTGGGTTTGATTCCCACCCAGGACAAACTTTGTGTGATGAGCATGATTGTTTGTTCTGTGTCTGGGTGTGATTTATCTATAATATGTATGTATTTATAAATTATATAAGTATGTATATCAGTTGTCTGGTTACCATAACACAAGCTCTGCTTAGCTTGGGATCAGATAGCCGTGTGTGAGTTGTCCCAAGATATTTATTTATTATTTTATTATAACGAACTTAATGAGTCAAATCTGGCAGTAAATCTTGTGTCTTCAGTTATCAACGAGTATCCAAACATGTTGCAAGTTAAGGCAACAGAAGCAACTGTTACGTGACTACACGACTATGGAACAAGTTTGAACACATGCGGACATTAATGGCACAACGGATGATACTGACAGTGTTCTTGAATAAGGCGTGATGCTTTTATATAAAGTGCAATCGTTAATTGTAAGACTTCTAGTACTAGCATCAATTCTTCTCCAAGAGCGAACTCTCTAGCGGCACATGTGTAGGTAACAACTATTACTCGATATCTCAGAAGTCACCTCCTTTCTTGCAATATCATTGTTCACACAGTTTCTTTGGTCTTCCCTGAATCTTTTACACATCTATACTTATTCTTTACTAGCTTTTGCCCGCGGCTTTGTTCGCGCTAAATTCGAGATAACACAGTTCCCCTTTCCTGATTTGCAAGTACCTGTTACCTGTAGTTTTTGCCCTTGCGCCTTATTGATTGTAATAGCAATGCTAAGTTTTCCCTTTTCTACCCTATTTATCCCTTATTTCTCTCTTTAAAAAAATAGCCTATGTCAGTCTCCAGGGTCAAACTATCTCTGTGCCAAAATTCATCAAAATCGGTGAGCCGTTAAGGCGTGAAGACGTAACAAACAAACAAACAAACTCACTTTCGCTTTTATAATATTAGTAAGGATTTGCAATACGAAAACTTGCGACTCAAAACTTTCCACGATAAATGCTCTTCATTTGTCAGCGTCACATGTCCTTATTACGATAAGCGATTAATAATAACATATTTTATTTATCCAAATAATAGACACAGTTCGAAATAAAGAAGAAAAGTACAATATAGGCATATTATCAAATTTTGTGCGGAGATGATTATGGGACCCAAACATGGTCTAAAAATAACCCACACAACGTTTCAGTAAGCGACACCATTTTTAATTTCGTCTTATTTACCCCTTATTGTATCAATTCGCGTTACACCACATGCACATATACATTGACACACACACAGAAATTGTTTAGATCACGCACAAGTGACCTCGACGCGACTGGACATAAGTGCGTCTGACACAAAGTGCATCGCATCATTCCATGTAAAACCATCGGTTAAATTGTTCATGTATTTTGATAGAAGTTCCTTTTGATCAAAATGCATGCACCGTTTTAAAAGAGTAGGATAGAATTGGAATAAAGGTACATTCAACCGTTCGCAGTATTCTCGTAGCCAATGTGTATGCGGTTGTACACCATTGTGAAGACAGGTGTGTACCATTGCTGGCCACTTGTAATCGGACAGTATGGTGCCGTGGGACTGAATAGCGGCGGATGAATGGATGTTTCATCGTGTGAGGTGGATCCCAGACAAACTTTATGCTGATTTATGCAATAGTACTTTGTAAAAGTGGCTGGGTATTTTTACATTTATAGAAGCACTAGCCCGCTACTTCGCCCGTATGATGATAAAAAAGTATCCTATGTGTTATTCCAGACTATAATCTACCTATGTGCTAAATTTCATCAAGATCCGTTCAGCCGTTTTGACGTGAAAGAGTAACAAACATGCGTACATCTGTCCATACAGCCATCCATACATCCGTCCTCACAAACATTCGCATATATAATATTAGTAGGAAGTAGGATTTCTTCTACCCTTGTTAATTCTACGACGTTTTAGTTATAATGTTAAAAAAATTATTTCGCACAGAGTCCATAGTTGTAGTGGCAATATTTATTTAACACCTAGTGTCTTAGTAGCTCGGCACATTCAAAGTTTAGCAGAAAATGTGACTGAATATATATTTTTTTAAATTGTAAAACACATTGATATTTTTCAAAAAAACCCTTTGAAGTGTGTCTCTATAGAACATTTTCCTGTAGCTATAACATTTAAAGTACCTAGCTATTAGCCATTAATGCAACAGCTCAAAATTCCAACGTGTTTGAAATGAATATGTTAAGTCTTCTCAGACAATTTATGTGCGAGGATTGAATTTAGTGAAACTTGAAGTGTTATTGTGAGTGCCAAGTTCGCAACTGTTGAAATTTGAGATAACATAGGCGACATACGCCAACCGTTGCACGATCTGCTAGTACTGTACGGATAGATAGAAATTGCAAGTTTGAAAACTGGATAAGTGGAGTGTCAAGAATGGAAAGTTTGAAAATATGCTAGGAAATCGTCTGCTTTGGTATGGAAATTTGACGAGAAATCCAAATATAAGGCCTAAGTAATTCTACCGGGGTTGCGGGTTGTTCGAAGAGATACCGCGGCCCCGGAACGTAAAGGGCAATAGAAGGAACATGGGTGGGTTTTAGTCAGTAACAGTCTGACACGAAGAGCGGGGGAAGTTATTTGATAATTTCCCACCCGAAAAAAAAACCTAAGTAATTGTGCTAGAGGGAACATCCTATCATATTTATTTCTCAGATAGAACTTGTCTTGCTGATTTTTAAACGTTTCAAAGCAAAACATGTCTGACAATGGAAAAATATTATAATACTTACTTAAGTTACAAGAATTGTTGTCAATTGTTGTCATTGTACACGTGTTTTCAAAATCAAAATCAAAATGTTTTTATTTCACATAGGCCTACATGGGCACTTATCAAACGTCGAGAAAAGATGCACACACATTCATTCATTAACATGATCATGACGTACGTGCATGTCCTCGGATCAGCCAGATGTTAGTAAGACAAGGGAGCTCATAGTTCTTGTAAACTTTGTTCGTAAACCGAGCTCTTAACATCCGTGCACAGCTGATGGACTAGTCAACTTTGTGAGCTCAAGTTTACAGTGAGCTGCTCGCGGTTTTCCAAGGACTTGTGGATACAAGTCTTGCACGATAATCGCGAAAGATCTCGATATGATATTATTATTTTGTGTTTCTCGTAAAGTGGTATTAAGTGATAATTATTTCTTCGTAAAGTTGTTTTGTTATTTATTTACACCAAACATATTTATTCTGTTTTATTGTTTTAAATTCAGTTAATTTCGGTACTCATTGCCCAATTACATTAATTTCGTACGATATTTTACAGTTTGAAGTTGGGATTATACATCAATAACCTGATTAAAAACGAACGCTGAATGGCACTGCTGTGTGATCGAAAAATAATACGGCTTACAGTTTATAAAAAAAAATACGTGTGGCACTCAGGGACTGCCGCGGTAAAGCTATTGCATCACGATTACCACCGTGAATTCATGCAAGCCTAGTACTTCATTACATACATTCTTAACATCACGCGCGCAAAGCCGCAGGCGCCAGCTAGTTTTCAATATACTTATGCATTGGCGCGTGAGCAAGTGTTAATAGAGGTATCGGTGTAAGTGACAATGTCTTGTTTTTTATAGGGTACCTACCAAACCTTTTATGGAAGAAACGGACCCCTTATAGGATTACTTTGTTGTCCGTATGTCAGTTTGTCAAGACCCTTTATCTCGGGAACTTGTAAAAGTTTCGACTTGAAATTAAAACCTTATAGTCAAGTCTTTGATTCCAGAGTCGAGCTAAGGTTTTTAAATCTAGAATTCCTCAGTAGCAGCCATAGAGTTTGGATTTGTGCCCAATTGACGGCATTAGGTTCGTCCCTATTAAATGACGGCAATAGGTTCGTCCGTATTAAAAACGGCAATAGGTCCGTCCCTTTTAAATGACGGCAATAGGTTCGTCCCTTTTAAATGACGGCAATAGGTTCATTCCTATTAAATGACGGCAATTTAAAACAAAATCTATATAATCTCTCTCTCCCTCTCCCCCTCTCTCTCTCTCTCCCTCTCCCTCTTCCCCGCTCTCCCTCTCCCTCCCTCCCTCTCCCTCTCTCTCCTCTCCCTCTCATTCTCCCTCTCTCTCCCTCTCCCTTCCTCTCGCTCTATAAACTAGGACCATAGTAAAAAGAAAATAAGCTAAGCATAAAAATAATTACTAATAACAGTAGCAAAAATCTGGTCAAAAAGACGACCAGTCACCACAAGCAGCACTCGTTCACGAACATAACACGAAGATGAGCTATTACCTCCCTCGCCATATTTGAGGGAAGAAGTTAACTCGACCTCCGACGCTACCGCAAGCAATGACATGTGAGGGTGAGTGACGAACTTGTTGCCGGTTTTTGAGGGCAATAAATATAATTAATAATATTCAAGTCTTTATATTATATATACACACGAGGTCACTAGTTAACCACATGTCAAATATTGTCTTTATTTTGTTTCATAAATAATCAATTTATAATGCACATTTCTCAAAGAAATAAAACAAAATAATAATTAAGGGTTTTTTAAAATTACAACGACTTAATTTCGTGCATACCCTTAAATTACTTACATATTTTAGTTCAAATAAATACACAAAAGACACCGCCTTCACAAACTTATTTACGAAAGGCTTTTGGTTTTTACCAACAAACTATGTAATTATGGAAAAGCTTGATTGTTTTCAGAACACGATTTAGAAAGAGAAACGCGCTACGCCGTAGCATATGCGCTACGGCGTAGCGCGCTACAAACTTCGACCGCTCTCTAAACTTTTACGCCTACGCTTTCAAACCATATTTTGTTGTTTCCTTTGTGTGGGAATGTCTTGGAGTTTTATTACTTCAACATATTTAAACATTCAAATAATAATGAAACGACACATGAGTAGGTTCTGTAAGATAACTGGCTGCGAGATTTTACACAAATTTTATTTAATAAAAGGCGTTTAGATTGTTGAACTTGAAATTTTATTTAAATTGTTTTTTTTTTATATCGCCTAACCTGTTTCTTCTTTTCTTGCATTGTCATTAGTTCAAAAATCCTTTGATAATCCCAATGCTAAAAACTGTAAAAGCTCATATTGGTGTTACAAGAATCTTTTTTTTTTTCTGTTTGGAAATCTTTCATTTCTTGCTTTACATACACATACTGCGTATTTCATAACCACAAATTCAAAGTAAATCTTTCAAGATCAAGAGTTTCATACATCTTGCGTATGTGGGCGGTAATTGTAAAGATGAAGCCAAAAATATTCCTTCCCACACATTTGTAATGAAAAGATTTCGTAGCTGTAACATTTAATTTCTGACGTTAATGGTGTACGTTCACATTAAGCCATACAACGCCTAGTAAGATAAACAGGTCTCTACGTTACAACAATTTCTTAGTAGAGACAAACATGAGTTCCGATGTCTAGAGTTTCGACAAAAACCTACTTACTCTGCTTTGTTCACATCCCTTTGAGGCGCGCGTTGAAAACGGCAAGTCGTCATTAGACGGATGGATGGATTGTGAGCTACTTATTGCTCACCGTCCACAGACTCGCGCCTACGGTGGCCGGGAGTAGTCTCGCGGCAACCGACGCACAGAACGTCTCCCACCGCGACTAGGTTGGTTCGAGGTTCCCTTCCTCAAACGTCCATCTGTCTCCTTCGCTAGCATAATTGCTTTACAGAATTAGGTGACCGGTACCCATTCCCTCTCACTACTGACCATGGAATGACCCAGGGCTGGATGCGAGAGATCGCCGCCGCCGATCAGCTCTACGAGGTCACAGCGGTGCACCGCCCAAGTGGAGCAGATCACCACAGAGTGCTCCACCGTGTCCTCCGGGCGATCGTCCCAGTGCTGATGCCCGAGCGTTTCTTCCCACCCGAACTACTTAACGGATTAGGGTAAAATTTGGTGCACAGGTGCACAAGTCACCAAAGATAGAATATTTCTTTACTTTTATCCTGGTTAACTGATCCCGTAGAACAATTCTGATCAAAGTGCTGAACTGAATACAAACAAGACAATGTGACGTCATTGTGCAGCATACACTACACTTTTCTTTTTGTGTATAAATCAAATAATTCGTAAAGAAAAATATTTCCGCCATCTGAATTAAAAAATCAAAAGTCATTTATTAAAATTAGGCTGATAATCAGCACTTTTTGAACGTCAAATTACAAGAGACAGTCCCACAAAAACGCCCTGCCCTTCATAAATTGTTAGTATCCGATCGAGACGTCTCCACAGCTAAGCAAGCCGACAACTGGCTATTACAAGTCTTCTGTCAAACTGCTTTGTTATGACGGAGGAAGTCTCCACAGACTACAGGATGCTTTTGCAGCAACTCTTATTCAGCTCAAGAGTGAGCCATTTTTTTTTCTAAAATTAACTAGCGGGACCTTCAATTATTCCCGTATTAGTAGAAAGTATTCTTCGAAGTAAGTTGAATACAGTCATATATCTCTTCTCGCCCTCTGCTCAAATGTTTCCAAAGTCAGGGCCTCATGCAATGCAACTAGCGTCAAGTGACATGACCGTGTCGGTAGTTCGAAAGATATACCGCAGCCTCGGAACACAAAGTGCAAAAGAAGAAATATGGATGTGTCCATGTTCATTCTTTTGCCCTTTGTTTCTTTGTTATAGTCGGAAAAAATCTGACACTCCCCCTAACCTGCACAAATGGGAAATCATCAAATAACTTCCCCCACTCTGGGCGGAGCGGTGAGAGGAGCGTCAGACTTTTACTGACTAAAACCCACCCATGTTCCTTCTATTGCCCTTTACGTTGCGGGGCCGCGGTATCTCTTTCGAACAACCCGCAACCCCGGCAGGCGGTGGCCCTGACAGGCCCTTCTGCTTTGCTGGCATCTCTTTGAGGCGCGCGTGGAACACTAACGTGCCGTCTACACGGCACCTGCGCCTCCTCAAACTAGACATTACTGCTTTTGTAATAAAGAAAGGTTTCTAAATCGTATGCACGTACAAGACACTGTTAACCAAATAATAAAGGTGAAAGTACCATTGTGTTACAAGTCGTTCCACATTGACATTCAATGATAATTTCGGTCATTTGTTTTCTCCGCAGTCGCAAGTCGCGTGTAGTTCGTGATGTTGGTAAGGTGGTATCGTGGCTGACAGTTCAAGAACGTCAGTCGTTCATGTGAGTATAACGTAGTTATTATTTTCATAGCTTTGTGATGGTCTGCATATCAGATGGACTGCTCAATTTAGCAGTGTAAATGCGGCCCGGCATCTCCCTGGCTGGATTCTAGAAGTGTCACTTCAAACAATCAATCGGTTTATGGTGATCGTTATTGTGTTAGATCATATATTAATACCATTGCTATTATTTGCATTTGATGTTAAAGAAAAAGGTTAAGTAAGCTTCATGCCTTATTTATTAAAGCGCTCTTTGGTCTGCGGTGAATAATTAATGATAAATAAATGATTTATCTATCACAATATGTACAGGTTTTCTAGTGTAGGCCAACGACTAAAACAAAAGTTATAGATTGATTTCGACGAGTATTTTTAATTATAACATTGAAAACTCAGCTCATTCGTGCTAGACAAGTCACAGAGCGTTAATTCATTTAATTGGATGGAAGTCAAGTCTGATTGTAAAAGGTATCTGCTGGCAATGCCACCGTTAAGGCAAATATTATACAATGTGACTTATGAGCCCACTAGCTTTTGCCCGCGGCTTCGCTCGCGTTAAATTCGGGGTAGCACAGTTCCCCTTTCCTGATTTACAGGTACCTGTTACCTGTAGTTTTTGCAAAAGCAATGCTAAGTTTTCCTCTTTCTTTCCTAATTTCTCAATTTTTTTAAAACAAATTAGCCTATGTCTGTCTCCAAGGTCCCAACTATCTGTGCACCAAAATTCATCAAAATCGGTTGAGCCATTTAGGCGTAAAGACGTGACAAACAAACAAACTCACTTTCGCTTTTATAATATTAAAATATATAGTAAGGATTATGCAGAACTAATCGAAAAATCACAATTTCAACACGTTGTTTAATTCAATGAATGAATGTCAGGTCATTGTTTGACCACGTGCCAGCGGTTTATGTTCCGCGTTCACAGACTAGGTACACTCGCAAAAACAGTTTTTAATCTGTTCTCTGTTGTTTCGAACAGACATTTCTTTAGTGAAGTCGTGGTCAGACGAAGGGCTCGTGGTTTATTTACAAGCTGTTTTTTATTATGATTTTCTTTCTTTGGGCCATAGTTTTAGATATAGGTGTAGATATTTATGAAACATCCAACCCACGCAATATTGTAGGTCTTTTTATGAACAGCAATCGTGTTTATTGGTTACCTACCAAGTTTAATAAATATACAAACAGTTTAGAAACATGATAGTTAACCACCAGACAGCCGGTGCTTTGAGGCATTTGATTCTAATCCCTAGCTCAGCTTGGGTTCTGCTTGCAAATTCTAAAGTGAAGTGATGAACGATGTACAGAGAAAGACCGACTTACAATTGAGATGTTTACCGTACGCTTCCGTAATCCCTTACCAATAAATTACTATGACTATAATAATTGTAGTCATAGTAATTTATTGGTAAGGGATTCTTAGAGTCATAAAAGTATAAGTTAATCATTGCATTAATACATCAATTACATTGTCAAATAGAATACAAATGTGTCAAATTAGTCAGGAAATAAAAAGTTATAATAATGTATAGAAATACACATTCAAACTAATCAAAGCTAACACAGTCACAATCAGAAATAGTCAAATTATTTTTCACGACACAGCGTCACTGCATCATTATCAAAAAATTTACAAAAGAGTAGAACGTTTGTTCGACAAGCCATTTCTTCAAATGAGTTTTGAAGCTGCTTAGAATTGAGGCACCAGAAATTTCTGCGGGCAGTCAGACGCTTGCCTCGCTAATCAGCTGCAAAAAAAAAATATTACTGCAAAATTAAAGACTATAAATCAAAGTATTACATATATTTTTCAGAGAACTTTTTGAGGCCTATTTAAGGTACTAGATACCATTAGAAAAAGATTTAATAAAAATGTTGGGAGCTCCTTTAAGTTAAATCTTCGTTTAATCTACTCCGATTTGATTAGAAAATAAAGTCATGAAACGATATAATTTGATCTAATATATTGTTCATATAAAAGATGATAAGTTTTAACAATATTATAGTTTACATTAACATCAAACAATGAGTTTCCAATTTCAAATACTTTTTAAAATTAAGTTTAACGTTTTTTTTTAAAAAAAAACGTAGTTTTTGACCTTGCGCCTTATTTATTGTAATAGCAATGCAAAGTTTTCCCTTTTCTTCCCTCTTTCTCACTCATATCTCAATCTTTTTTAAAAAATAGCCTATGTCCGTCTCCAGGGTCTTAACTATCTCTGTACCAAAATTCATTAAAATCGGTTAAGCCGTTTAGGCGTGAAGACGTAACAAACAAACAAACTCACTTTCGCTTTTATAATATTAGTAAGGATTAGTAAGGATATGCAGAATTTTTAATAATAAAAAATAATAAATATCTTGGGACAACTCACACACGGCTATCTGATCCCAAGCTAAGCAGAGCTTGTGTTATGGTAACCAGACAACTGATATACATACTTATATAACTTATAAATAAATACATATTATAGATAAATCACACCCAGACACAGAACAAACAATCATGCTCATCACACAAAGTTTGTCCTGGGTAGGAATCGAACCCACGACCTCCGGCTCAGCAGTCAGGGCCACTAACCACTAGACCAACAGGCCCGTCTATATAATATTAAATAAATAATTTAACATCCCGCTTTACCTTGCATTTGTAGAATACTCGAAAGCATTCGACCCACACATTCTACCATATTTAATCATCTTCCTGCCGTTGTCCCATTATATTTGGGGTCGGCGCAACACGTTTTCTTCTTCCATTTTCCCCTGTCAGATGTCACGGCATCATTTACCTCCTAAGTCCTTCATATCATTCTTTACACAATCCATTCATCTTTTCAAAATCTTTTTATTTCACATAGGCCTACATGGGCATTTATAAAACGTCGAGAAAAGATGCACGGTTCGGGTTGGTCGTTTCCTATGGAGAAGAACCGGCAAGAAAAACCATGGCTACTCTTTTAAAATCATTTGGTTTTACAATGTTGTTGTTACAGCGTTAGCACTTAAGTATGAGAAGACAGCGTAGGCCCGACAATAAGTCATTGCTTACTTTACAAAAAGTAAAATAAAATAATACGTTAAGAAAAGTTAACAAGCGTCTAAGAATCTACAAGGCCTTTTCTTTCATCTTCCTCTCCCTCTCCATCCACCAACCTTCATATCTATCACTCTTTTAGTTTCATTCTGCCTCCTGATTTTTTAGCTCTTAGTAAATGTAGAATCAACTAAAAAATGCCTTTTACAAAATAACCAAGTATATACTAGCTATAAATTTAAAACGGATAGCTCTATTTTAAACTTTCACGGTGTCTACTAAATTCACACTGTGACCTACGGGATATCGCAATAATGGAAAATCATGGGAAATATCCCGTTAGTACAGTAAGTTTATTTTTATAAGGTAGTGTATAAATGATTATATATATATGATTGTGCTTATATTAAAAGGAACACAATATCTGTCCATAACATAGTTACTTTATCAAATTGAAAAAAGTCAAAACAAAAGAATCTAAACTGAATCTAACTGTGCAGTCTAACTTTTTTTTACTGCCCGGTTAGCATAGTAACTGAGCAATCGATTCTGCGCTGTGTGACACGGGTTCGATTCCCGCATGGAAAAAATATTTGTTTGCCCTACAGGTAGTTGTTCCAGGTCTGGCTGTTTCTGTATGTGAGTTTAAATGTTTGTAACCACATACACGATACAGGATAAATTCCTAGTGTATGGCAACGTTTTTCTAAAAACTCCTACTCTATAAACACATCGAAATATTTATCGAAACTATAATCACAACGTAATAAACGGAAAGTAATTTAAAAAAAAACAAATACGATATAAAAATATTATTGAGCTAAGGACAGTAAATAAATTGGGTTAAAAACATCATGTATGATAATTTAATTTAAATTAATATTTCTAATTTTCATAATAAATAATTAACCATGTATTAAATATTTTGATTTTCGGCTATGAGGTTCCTGTCTCTGGAGCCCTAACCACCCTCTTGAAAATGGTTTTTATTTAATTTTACGAAACACGACACTTAAACGTTTATAATTACGTATTTATAGTTACGGACATACCAAATAGCTCGCAGCAGAGGACACAGAAGCATGTCCCAACAATGGGGACATTATGAATAGATACATTAGGAATAATACAATATTAGTAATAATAATACAATAGAAGATCTTAAAGGAAAGAATCCGTGCAAGTGCATTATCTTCATATGGCAGCAAGATGGCAGCCGCAGTAGGTACATGGAATTAACAAAGATGTTCTTTCTCGAACGTGTTAAATCTCGCGCAAACTTTTTTGGCAGCGTCTGATATGGGAGCAGTAAACTTGTCGCCGAATAAGTTACGCTGTCAGCTTTAAACTTCCATCATTTGCTTAAATTAAAAATTGAGATCGTTGTTTTGAAGGTGCATCCAAAATATTGTTGAGTAGCTAAATAATGATGAAACCAACTCATTATTTTCCAATCTATTTTGAGGTCGGCTTCCAGTCTAATTGGATGCAAACATGCAGGACTGGTTGTTAGGCCGTTGGGCTACTGATTTCTCTTAACGATTGTCAAAAATCTGCTAATGACAGCTGGGACCACCACTGCTAAATGTTACCCATAAAGTAGACTTAGTTAAATCGCTGACCTTTATTTATTGCAACTAGTTTGCTGCAAAATTGCCTCTCGATCGCTATAATTTCAAATAATTGAATCGGACTGAAATTGGAAACTGGAGTGAAAGGCTTATTGAAACGCATCTGATGCAGGAATTACTGCGGCTTCGATTAAAAGTGGGAGGACGCTGAGATACGTATTCATGCAGCTTTATATGGAAATGAATTCCAAAATATTTAAACTGTGTTGATATTGATAATGGAATCGTTTAATTTACAGAAGAAATTATAATTTTCCTTAACTGAAGCACCGTTTTTAATCAAAAAAGGGAATTAAGTTTGAAAAATCAAAATGAAAAACTGGTAGAATGAAAGCTGTTAAGTCTTAGTTGCAGTTAATTCGCGTGATCGTCGCAGCTGTCTTACTAAAGATCCTGAGCAGAGCTCAGAACTCAGCGAAGATGAATTCATGAACTTTGAACTGTGAAGAGCTCTCTTGTTGAAAACTTTCACAAGTTCATTGTTCGCGCCATTTAACAGATTGTATTATATTTAAAGTTGCATTGTCGGTCAATAAACAGAACATGGATTATTTGACGTGTGGCCCTGTTCGGAAATAAAACCGCCATCTTGTTCTAAAATCAATTTTCGAAGATTATTTTCGACGAGATGACGTCATCGGTTAAAGTCCCTCCACACTTGTCCAGTAGTATCATCATTTGTTCATGCGTGAAATTGAATTACAGTAAATTAATTTGTGAATGTATGTGGCTGAACCAGAGACCAAACTGTTTTGGTAAACAGTAATTACAAAATATATAACGGGTTTCCAGCAATGAAACAAGTGTTTGTGATATACAAGTCTCCGAGATATTTGAGTTGACAGATGTGCAAAAATAAGGTTTTATTTTCGTCTTCGGTGGCAAGACCGCGACGAATAATATCGCAGATGCTGGCATGCTATACGACCTGCACTCTTGTAGCACGACAGGCCATGGTGATTACGTGTGGGTCCCGTTCCCTTAGTGTTCATTAGTGGGATTGAGGTTATTTCACGTTTTCCACTGTTTTTAAAATTGGTGGGTATTTCCAATTTCGGTAGACGATTTTCAATTTTGGTAGTCTTAGTCGTAGACTTCAAACTAAAATATCTTTAAAAGTTATAGAGATATTCTCAGACCTCATAAAGATCCTTATAGCCTGGACTCTCTATTCTCATACCAAATCCTTATTTTTAACAAAAAGTGGAGAAAAAAAATTGGCCACCTAAATTGACAAATAATGCGCCTTGTTGATATAGAGGCAGCTACTGTATTTCTACTTATTATGGCTGCGCTGAGGCGGGTGCAGCAGGTGCTGAAAACTTCAAACGACCCAAATATCACAATTTGATTGGTAGTTATGTGTTTGAGCCGTTTTCAGTTGAAACACTAGGGCCATGGGTTTCGTGTGTACTCGTAGTATTTCGAGAAATCGCCAAGCGGTTGGTCGACTCTTCTCGCGACCAGAGGTCCTTTGATTGCCCAAAGAATTAGCATTGCCATCCAACGCAGTATTGCTGCCAGCCTTCTGGGCACTTTTCCTGTTGACAGCAATGCGGACGAATTTTTTGATGACCTCTTATTGTTTTACCATGTTTATACTTTTATTAGTTTATATCTATTTCTTGTTTGTAAATAAGAGTTGTTACAGATAAAATGTTGTCTGCTCTGTATCAGTATATTGATAGCTAGCTGCGCAGTATACACATGTTCCCGTCCGGTGGCGAGTGAATATTCTGCATGTAACTTGACAAGAATATGGTTTGTAGATAGAGAGTGAAAAGAATTTATAGATAGACTAGGGAATTCTGAAAATAATTTCATATTGCTCTCAAAATGTCTTTTGGTGTACAGCTTTATCGGAACACTGCCATCTATATTAACAATATATTTCTTAACAATTTCAATAACCAACAGCTCCTGAGGGCCTTCCAGGATTAAAATATTTTTGTAGCACTGTACAATTATCGAAAATGCCTTTGTTCATTTTAGCCTTTGGCACAAGGTTTTTATTAAACAGTTATTTTTTTTAGATTTCATTATAGTTCTGCAGTAGTGCCGAAAATAACAACTTCTTAACTTATGTCCGTTTTCACTAAGGATGCTAAACAAAACAAAAACCATTTTACAACTCCAATTTAGTATAACTCATTTAAAGTTCATATTTTTTTTCCTGCTATCGATTTGAGAGCTTATAGTCCATATACTTTGCCAGTGGAGCTCACCTCGCCCATGTAATCCGGCTAAACCAATAATTTTCCAAACACTAATGGTTTTCTGTTGCATCGGCGGCATTTTAGTGCGCTTCAGGTAATAATACCGCTATATATTGTCCCGATATTTGAAAGGCGTTACTTATTCTCTATGTTATATTTATTCGATATTCAGATGGTTACTACTTCATTGGGGTTGTCCAGAACAACAACATTATTTTCATAATATCTTTGGCTTTAAGGTATAAGCAAGCCTTGTTGCTATTGCTTATGTAATATATTCTATTATATATTAATTCGTGAAGTAGTTTTGGAGCTAACATCAAGCTATACAACAAAATCACAATATTGCTTAATTGCAGATGTTCCTCTGCACAAATTTAACGAAAATAAGGCATAATTGTTTTCTCTACCGAGTCTCTCAGAGGACGTGTGAAGTATCCTAATATAACAATTAAATAATATTTAATAATTCTTTTATATTTTTTTTATTAAATGAAAAGTTTTGGAAGCAGATTATCGGTAACAATACTGACGATAAAAGTCATGAAAACGACCTATAACAATTGTCAAACGATTAAGAAAAACGTTAGTTTAATCTTCCGAAACAGCTGCTGAACGTGAGATAAGGTTGGTTGCTGTCTGCCTCGCTTACTCGAAGTGTAAAACGGTGAATTTGATTAGATACGTACACAAAATCTTTATCGCAGTCTATAGAAAGTACTGATTTCAGTACTGCGTACTTACACAAGATACTACTCTGTCAAGAAAGTACCGGGAAAAGATCAATAATACCCAAAATGTCTGTTATTCATCCAAATTTATTTTATCACCTTCAAAGTATGCTCCTTTAGAAACGATACACTTGCGCCAACGAATAATCCATTCATCAAAACATTTTTTAAACGCTGCTTCCGGAATTGAGTTCAGTTCTCGCCGCGAATTCTCCTTTATGTCTTCTATCGATTGAAAACGGGTGCCACGAAGTGGTAATTTGAGTTTAGGAAAAAGAAAAAAGTCAGCAGGAGCCATATCTGGTGAATATGGTGGTTGCTGGATGGTATTTGTTGATTGTTTGGTCAAAAATTCGTTCACAATGATAGCCTTGTGCGAAGGCGCATTGTCGTGGTGCAAAATCCAAGAATTTTCTTTCCACAAATCTGGCCTTTTTCGTCAAATTTGCTCTCTTAAACGCCGCATAACGCTCAAATAATATTCTTTATTTACCGTTAGACCTTCCGGTAAGAATTCAGAGTGCACAAAACCGCGATAGTCAAAGAAAACAGTCAACATGACTTTGACTTTTGATCGACTTTGGCGTGGTTTTTTCGGTTTCGGTTCAGTTGGGAGGCGCCACTCCGAAGCTTGTTGACTAGTTTGCATGTCAAACTCGTAAACCCATGTCTCGTCACCAGTAACAATGCGTTTCATGAATGTTGGGTCCGAACTTACTCGTTCTAGCATGTCCTCAGCGACTTTCATGCGATTGAGTTTTTGGAGAAAATTCAGATCTTTTGGGACTAGCCGAGCAGCAACATGTTTCATACCCAAATGATTAGTTAAAATGGTACGGATCGACTCGTGAGATACAGAAAGTTCGGCGGCTATCTCTCTCAGAGTTGAATGGGGATTTTCAGTCACTATTTTCTTCACTTTTGCGATGTTAACTTCAGTTGCAGACGTTGACGGCCTACCAGAGCGAGGCAAATCTTCCATCACATCTCGACCGCTTTTGAACGCTTTGAACCACTCATAAGCACGAGTTTTTGATAAAGTCGATTCACCGTAAGCCTTCTGTAACATTTTCAGTGACTCCGAACACGAAATTCCATTGGCGATGCAAAATTTAAGACAAACTCCTTGTTCGATATTTTTGTCCATTATGAAATTCGCAATACACACTAAATATGATATTACTAAAACCAGCACTGTATTTAATATAATTATCAGATGCAACTCAAACTCCGCGCCAAAATGGAAAACAGTTGTGCCAATCTAACAACTACAAAAAAAACAGTAATTTTAATTTGGAACCATAAACAAATCATCCATTCCCGATACTTTTTTGACTGAATGTATATTGGATGCGCCACCATGCTGAGCCACACGTGTCAAAGAGCCAGCGAGTGAAGATACACTGATGTCCGTCGATCTTGTAAGAGTGCGGAAATGTAAGAAGCTGTCAGTTGTGACTGGTCATCTATTAGCCGCCACGGTTTGTTTTAATTTATTAATTTACCTATTAAGCTCTTGTTTTTGCTTTTATTCTGGACGCTCTTAATGTGCTCCTTTTTCTACATCGTTCTCAAATGTATTTATAATCTCAACATGAATGATGTATCCATGGTTTTGTAAAAATATTATGATTTAAAAGAGTGTCCATGGAGTTTCTTGCCCATTCTTCTCCATAGAGATCTACGCTTTGGAATGTGCAACTACAGTACTTTCACAAGTTATTATGTCTTGTGACTGGGACAGTAGAAGCATCTTTTTTTGGTTTATGACATTCAAAAGTGCCTGTAGGGGTCTAATTGAAATAAATGATTTTGTTTTGCTCGTCTGGAAAACAAACGGGAGCGCTGCGGTGAGTCTTGCACGACTTAGACTAACACACAGTAAGATACGAGGTTAAGTTTGCACTACAATCTCTCGGTCGCTCGTAAACTGTTCAGCGATTCTTTAAAATATTTTCGACATGAGGGAAAGTAGGTGACTTAATCATCACTCTTAGTAAAATAAAAGCTAATTTATAACAATAGTGACAGATTAAGTCAAATATTTTGTGGTAACTATGATTTGAACAGCGGTTGACATAAATAGAGTTCCACTGATTGTGAAATGTTTAAATTAATTTGAGCGTGAAATGACTTCAACACGCTGTTCAATTTAGTGAATAAATGTCGGGTCATTGTTTGACCATGTGCCAGCGGTTTATGTTCTGCGTCCACAGACTAGGTACACTCGGAAAAAACATTTTTAATCTGTTCTTGTTGTTTCGACCATATATAGGTATGTTTTGAGAGTCGCGGTCGAAAGAAAGGCCCTAGCTAGGTGACTGATATCCTGATGATCCTGCGGTATCCCCCAGCTAGATTAAGATTTCTCTCCCCATGACTTCCAGCTGTTTCGATCTAGAGCTAATGTGAAAATCTGGTCGTTGTTTTGTCCAGCTCGTCTCGCCATCTATCACAAGATCTGCCGCGAAGACTAACTTAGCTTAGCTTGTTTTTCATTATTGAATTTTTTCGAACAACATTTTGAAGTATAGGTATCTATTGAGCACACGATGGACACACGCAAGACGTTTCTCTTTGCACGTTCGTCTTTTTGCACGAACATTTCTCGAACACCACTTTGGAATAGGTAATTAAAATAAAAAAACAGTAATACAGTACAGCAAACGTGTTTATTGGTTACCAAGTTTAATAAATATACAAACAGTTCAGAAAACAGTTGCCTGGCGCTTTGCTGAACGGGGAAGACAGTGACGGAAGTGTGACAGACCCTCCAAAGTAATACAGTCTTCGGAGGGACGGAGTGAAGTGAGGGAGAGTGATAACTATATCGTGAGCTGAACATACGCAGCAACGCGCCATACAACTCGACACAAGCGCACAACTTGGAAATTCGGTTTCAAGCTCATCATTTTGGGTACTGGGCATTAAATAAGTTAGTTAACCACATAAGTCGTAACAACATTCATACATTTGCGTGACATAAAAGTTAAATAATATAATCATCGTACCGGGCCTTTTCCAACTATGTTGGGATCAGCTTCCAATCTAACGTAATGCAGCTGAATACCAGTATTTAAACCCAGTTAGTACAGGGTAGAACCATACTTCTTGATAACAATGATTGCCAGACTTTCGGGACACTGACTATCCGTCACGACTGTCAAAGTTCTACAAATGACAGCCGGAATCAACAGCTTAAAGTGCTTTCCAAGGAACGAAGGAAATTCGGTATGTGGCAAGCGCGGCTTAATCTAAAGATCGACCCGAGCCGCTAATATTATTGAGCCACAAGCTCATTTCAAATGATTATATTTCAATGAGTATTCGTTACATTGTTACGACTTTACAAGCACAAGTTTAAATAGATACTTCAAACTTAAAGCGAACCTTTTTAGAGCTTAATAAGCTTTCATTGAATGGTTTCTTTAATGCCCAAATTAAAAATTAAAATTATAGTTCGTTTCGGTGGGTGTAGCCACATTGTGTCCAACGCTGCGGTCACCGCTGCGGCACCTCACTCGTCTCATTGTGGTCACTTCCAGGGCAGTGAAACGATTGGTAGTCATAACATTATTTAGTAATCTCCTGTAGTATTATCATCCCTACGTACAACAGTACAGGGTAGTAAACATTTTAGTTATTAAACCGACAGTGCGCTTGTAGGAAATTACATGTTTCTACGTAAAACAGACAAAATAACAGCCAGATTTTAGAAGAAAATCCTTAGTTTATAGTTGAGTATAGGTTCAAAAAACGTTCAGTCACAATTTATAAGAAATAGTCGTTCTTTCACATCATATATTAAAGTTATATTTAAATATACATTAAGAAATTCACAGCATTTCATTTTTAAAGTGGATGGTATTATTGTCTGTATGACAAATCAACAGAAATAACGGGTTACACACATTTTCTTTTCTCCTTTCTCGAGGCATCGAAAGCCCTTTAGTACAAAATTATAAAAAAGAAAGTGTAAGTAACAGTTTTATTATCAAACTGTATAAGAAGTTATAAAAAGTTTAGGTCATTTTGGCACAACGATCTCCATCACAATTTTAGACCTTACGCTACATTGTATACTAGCTTTTAGCTCGCATAGTCGGACCGGGTCGGACAGGCGATGTTCCGGCGAAATTACCGGACGATTGCCGTGTCCGGCGGCCAGCGTCCGGCGGTACCTTGAGGCTTTGTTGCTCTCAACCCTAGCTCAGCTCTGATCCGCTCGCATTTAATGCTTGCAAACTTTAAAGACAAGTGATGAACGAAGTCTACATAGAGAAAGATGGACTCACATTTAAGATGTTAACCGTACGCTCACTTCGCTCATTACCGACTTAAGTTAAAGCCTCGTTTACTCTAGTCCGATTTAAGTAGAAAATAAAGTAACGAAACGACATAATATTTTCACATACAATACAGTAAAAGATGGTAACTTAAATAATAGATTATATTTATAGAACTATAAAAACGACTAACAAGCAGTGAAGTTGGAACAAACCCTCGGTGAAACCATACGGCGTCAAAAAACATGACGAAACGCCAATCCGTATGTTTCCATTTACGTACCAGCTTTCAATTCCTTACATGTAATTTAACATCAAACAATAGGAATCCAAATATCATAACTTTCAAATTATTATTTATAATTTAGTATAACGTCATTTTTTACAAATTTATTCTCTACCTACGTCCCTAGATCAAACCTTTTATTTTTTTATTTTAAATTACAATAGTAAAATAAAATATTTTTGTTATTTTTTCTCTATTTACCCATTTCATTTTACTTTCTCTCGCACTAGAGCCTCCCATTTAATTCCAATTTTGAGTTCTCTATCTAATACTCTCCTGATAATGCAACCTCATGAAAAGAGAGTGAGAACGAAGGAGAGATAGAAGTCGTATTATCAGTAAGAGTGGAGTTGTAATGCTACGGTCACACGCGCGCCGTGCAGCCCGGGCGGGCTGCCTGGCGGGCTGCCCGGCATGCAGCCCGTCCCGGGCCGGCGGACATTCAAGCTGTTCACACGCACGCCGTCGTGTCAGTCAGTGCCAGAATGGCGAGCAGCGAGGATCTCGATGTTGTTGCTGCCATATCCTTCGGCTTAACTTATTTTTATTGGAAAAAGAAACAAAATTATGAATGACGGAGAAAAAGACTGCAAAGAAGGTGGTGGATGATAACAGTTCACAAAAATCGTACCAAGTCTCCTTTTTTGTTTTTAAATCCTTGATTGACACATTTAGTAATCTACCAATTTTCGTCCAAGCATCGTGAATTTTTTTCTTGTCCTTATGGAATTTATGTCTGGGGTTCCATAATACTTCTTCTTCCTGGTAATATTCCAGGAACGTCAAAATTGTCTCGTTTGACCACTCCGCCATGTTGCAATCTCGTATTTTTTTCGTAGCGACTTTCTTAGCAACGTTGAATGAAGATCCACTCGTCGCGAAAGCGCGGGAGAGACTGACTGCCCGCGCGCGTGTAAACAGTCACCGGGCGCCCGCACATTCATCCTTTGAACTTTGCCAAAAAACCGACACTTGCCCGATTCGCGGCATTCACGTTCACAGGCGCGTTCACGGGCTCGGGCGTACCGTTTACACGCTCGTGAATGTGAATGTGTATGTTGAATGTAGAGTTGAACGCGCGCGTGTGAACCTACCATAAGGAGTTGTGAGTGATATATATGAACGCAATCTACTCGGTAGTGAAGAAGGAAGAAGTGCACAGTTCACAATGATACACCTACCATGCAGCTACAACATTTATTACAAATATTTGATTACCTAACAGTTACGACACTTACTACTGTCACATTTCAAAAGCGTTGTCGATGTTCTTGAACATATCGAATAGCGAGCAACAAAACATTTCAAGATGTAAGACGTCAGCTACCAACTTCTTCAGCATATGCGTGGTTACAATCAAGCCACTCCTTCACAACGAGGGGAGACTTGTGTCCCAGCAGCATTTTAACCTACCATCCCGAAAGCAAGAATCTATGTTCATTTACATTATGGTGGTGGTAAGATGGCAGCCACAGCAGGTACATGGAAGTGACAAAGATAAAACTTATTTGGCAGCGGCTGATATTGCAGCGGTAAACTTGTCGCCGAACAAGTATCGCTTGTACTGATGTGAAGAAAAGGATGTAAAGTTTTTCATCTCCCTTAGAAATGGGAGGATCATTCGAGCAGACGAGTGTCGTGTATGGTGGTCTACTACTGGCAGTACGGTTGTATTTTTTTTAATTAGACTCTCGCAGTTCAACCTAGGAGGTTGTCGTCTTAACCGGACAAATCCGGATAAATTTATTTGCGCGATGTTAGATTTTTATGTTAGTTCTGCATTTGTGCAATAGATGGCGCTTTGGTATTTTAGTGTAGCGCTCAACTTTAAACATTCACCATTTGTTTCAACAAACATAGTTCTTTTGATCGTAACTTCATATGGGGCATCGATAATATAAATAATTAATATAGATCTAAAGTTTGTAATTATGTCGGTAATATCATTGCTCGGTTTGTTAGGGTCAGCTTCTAGTATTTTGCATGGAACGTGTCCATTCCTCCTCTTGGCAAGACTCGTTATTAGACGTCCTGCCTTCTGACTTGTGACGGCTGTCAAAAATTGATAGACGGGAAGAATATTCACAAATAATGTTCGTAAAAAGTCTATTATTATTCCATTTCCATTCCAAATTTCCAACCTTCCCCAACGCTTATGAAATATGACAGTAGCTATCTTGAATAATAACTAAACAGACACATATCGTCGTGATGACGTCATCGGTTAAAGTCCCTCCACACTTGTCCAGTAGTATCAGCATTTGTTTGTGCATGAAATTGAATTACAGTAAATTCATTTGTGAATGTATGCGGCCGAATCAGAGAGCAAACTGTTTTGGTAAACAGTAATTACTAAGTGTGGTATTATTAATTGATGTTTCGTCATGCTATCAGTTTCAATTAGCAAAATATCTATTAGTAATGTTTTGATTTCAATTTAGATAGTTAGTTATTTAATGCAAAACAGAATTTTCATATTATACATGTACAACGAATCGATTCTGTGATTGAACAATCGAACAAGTGTGGAGCGACGCTTATTGGTACGCAGACATTTATAATGTTAAACACGCATCAATTGGAATCAAACTGTCGGATTGAACTCACGGTCCACTGACGTATCGCCGGACGCGACTGCCAATTCAAAATACATTTCTAAATTTGCCACCGAAAATTTTTACTTTGGTTATTCTCCAATAATTTTAGGAATCAATTTAAACGGCAGTTCAAATATTTACAGTGACACATCAAACGGGATATGAACGAGACTCGGGGGGTTATCTTGTCCTGTTAAAAGGTACTATATGGTTATAGTAAATATACTAGTTTGGGGTTTACCAAATAGTTGACAAAATGGTGGAATCTTGATAGGGAAAAAGATTTTTTCAAATATCAAAGTAAGGTTCGTTCAACAAACATATATAGACCACGGAGTTACTTGAATGTGATGAATCCTGATCCCCAGAAAGCGGGGGAACTGCACTGTATAATTCAGATAGTAGTTGACTTAAAATGTGTTAATGATATGCATATGATTCAAGTACCGACTCAGGAATACTAATCAAATTCAGTGTGATATATTAAATTAGTTTGGCATTTGAATCGGCGTTGATTACTTTGATATTAAATTTTAAATAGCCAATAGATATTCATGGACTCTACTGCCAACGTGTAGCCAGAAATCGCAGGAAGTTAATGATCCAAATGATGTACAGACTTAAAGTAATGCTGTACATAAAGAAAAAGTATAGTTTGAAGTAGTATATAGTGTCACTCTCGTCGTTATCTGGGTGGTATGCGGTTAGGACATGGTCACCGCTGAACACGAATGATAGCACGTCCGTCATAGATATGTTACACATGTCAGATTCAAGCTATTGATACAACTCCCTATTTCTTATTTATTTCAAACAATGTCTTTAATAGACTTTAAAAAGGCGGCTAAGTAAAATAAGAAGCGGAAAGCAGCCGACAGGGGCTCGCAGCCGACAGGGGCTCGCAGCACCGGCGACTGTTCGGAAGAAGACTATGTCCAACTATCATATGCTAAGTTACTTTATGGAACTGACAAAGATTGTTCAGTATTAGTATGATACTAGATATATTGCAGTTGATTGAACTTACTTACTAAACCTACTGAAATTGATGTTGAACTGAAGACAATACAATTATTTATTAATTTATAATTTCTACTTATTTAAGTCAATATTTCAAAACCAAATCCCGTTTGATTGAAGTGTCACTATATCATTGAAAAACATATCATAAGAAATAGACATAAGATTCAAATTGGCAGTCGCGTGGGGCAAGTTAGGGGCAATCTACACGTATTCGGTGTAGAAGGCGTTGCTGGTACAATTTCCGTTGTCGTTGGGTGAGTCAGGGTGCTCCTCGGGCTCGGCGCCGTTTGTGCGCATCTCATCACGGACCTGAGCAAATAAACATGATTTATGTCTTGTATCTTGTGCATTGTTAGTAGGCTTGAGAGTTAGAGTTGTCCAACAACATTTTGTCCTGCAACATTGTGATAACAGAATCTACGTAGTGACTTACGTAGAGGGGGGGACGGGACAACTATCTGACTATAAAGAATGTCATTCTCTGTAGAAAACAAAAAAATATCATTAAGTATAAATACAAACCTTCTCGACCTGGCGCATCACGCGCAACAAGTTAAGCCCAGCGAGGTTCTTGAGCTCCTGCACATTCCACTGGCCAGAACGGAGCAGTTCAGCAAACAGTTCCGGGTATCTGGACACGTCCTCCAAACCACGGGGGACCCTGGGGATGTCATATATTATACTGGTTATTATCAGAACAAGTCCATGTAAGTAAGTAAGTTGTGGAACTGGATGTGGGAGATGGAGGACAGATTGTAATGAACTCATGTTTTAGAAAGTAAGCCCATTGCCGTCACCCGGGCACAACTCCAGACTCCGGAGAGCGTTTGAAATGTTTTTATAAAATATTAATAAAATACCGATTTCGCATTGAGATACTTTCAATGTAGCATACTTTGTCGGCATGAATTTCCTTTTTCGTTTCGACATTTTCAGACCTGATTCACACGATGTATGAGATTGTTGGAAAACTTTCAGTTTAGCATAAGATATAAAAATGTCTACGTTTTCAAGGATACGAAGCGATGAAGTTAAGGAAAATACAGTGAATGATAATGAGATAACCACCGACCGACTGTAAGTAATGGTAGTATAAATAATATATGTTAATGAAGAAGAAGAGTTTAATTATGAACTCTCCTCCTGTTCTGAATCATTGGTAAAGTGGTGTCCAAATCCTCAAATTGTAATGGCATGGGGTATACCAATACTAAATGAAAATTTCGACAGTAATATGAAAGTAATAAGTTTATTATAAAACCACACTTAGTCACTAACACAATGTTTGTATTCTGAGTTTTGTCAATGCTAAGTGGCAGGGTTTTCCGAATACTAGTCCATAATAGTAGATTATTAACCAAGGGGATAAAGCAGTGTCTTCCGTCGCGGGTGACGATTTACATCGCGAGCGTAACGAAGGACTCGAGGTTTTGCTCCCGAGCGTAGCGAGGGTGTTAAAAACTTAAATCACGAGCGAAGCGAGGGATTTAAGACGAGTCCTGAGTGTAGCGAGAGATTTAAGTTCACCCAAGACTAAGACAGCTTTATCACCGAGGAAAATACTCTACTTTTCGTACCATTTTGCGAAAAAATTAACACAGTAATAATATAAGATAAGCATTTATTAAAAATAATGACAATTAAAAGTAAAAGTTAACATTCGAAACATTGGTCCAATTATTGATAGAGAGAGTTACATTTTTGTTTGGTACATTTATTGTTGATGAGTATAATTGCGGCAGCATTTGCACTGATGGAATCCGACAACTCACTGTCACTGTCGCTTTAATTTAGCATCGTAACGTATTTTTAGAACATTAACTTATTTATAAATTAAAATAAACTTAACGTTTATGTATGTGAAGATAACAAAAATACGACAAATTCCAAGACCAATATTTTTTGTCGGAAAAGCAAAGGCATCAAGCTCATACGGCCTCGTCGGTTTTCGTAATTTTATTTAATAATCATAACTTTGACGGGCCTGTTGGTCTAGTGGTTAGTGGCCCTGACTGCTGAGCCGGAGGTCGTGGGTTCGATTCCCACTCAGGACAAACTTTGTGTGATGAGCATGATTGTTTGTTCTGTGTCTGGGTGTGATTTATGTATAATATGTATGTATTTATAAATAATATAAGTATGTATATCAGTTGTCTGGTTACCATAACACAAGCTCTGCTTAGCTTGGGATCAGATAGCCGTGTGTGAGTTGTCCCAAGATATTTATTTATTATTATTTATTTATTTATAACTGCATAATAAATGCGTATTCCTTTTCCAAAAAGATGTATAATGCTTTATATAAAAACTCAATGGTGTAAACACAGATGTAGTTCAGTATAAACGGTAAGTACCTATTCCAAATTTAAATCACATTCTCCCCCTAGAGCATGAATGAAATTCAGTACAATTTTCTTTCCCTGTTTTTAACAGATTAAAAATTACTATTGTTATGTTCGCTTTTTGTGGCATAGAATGTCACTTTTTTGAGCAAGTGGTACGAAAAATATATTATTGCTAGTCTAGAAAATAAGTATAAATTAATCGTCCGCACTAGTAAACTTTAATTCAATACTGGTGTTCTGTTGGAACGTACCAACCATACAATTAATGTGGTTACCTGTTCACGCCGTCGAAGTCTCCGCCAATACCAACGTAGTCAGCTCCAATCATACGCTTGATGTAGTGGAAATGCTCTGTGGACAAACAAATAGCTTCAGCATCGAGCACGAACTATGCACAATCAAGTTAGTTTACATTCATTGAAGCTGAAAATATTGAATTCAAACTCTTGGAAGAAGGAAGATTCAAAGGTATTGCACAAAGTAGAGTTTAAATCAGTTTCGATGGAAAATCGAGTCACTTACTTAGTTACTTAAACTCAAGCCTTTTTACCAACATAATGTACTATTTAGCTGCCGGTTGCAAGGTTGCAAGACACGGGTTCCCCATTAGACAAATGAAAGCCAATACTAAAGTCGCAATTAATGAAGCTCCTTTCTAGGTTAAATTGATATGAGACGACGTATATAATCATTTAATCAATACCAAAAAAGTGGAACCGGAAATTGCTTTGTAGTTTAGAGGCAGAACAGATGATGAAGGCTAAGTTTTGTTGGCAACCGCTTACTTAAACTCGAAAAAAAAACTGTAAACCGTCGATCGCACAAACTAATACGTTTGCGTTATTTTTAACCGACTTCAAAAACAACAACTGTAGGTCTTATTTTCAAAAATAAATATATCCAAAAGGGTATACTCCCCAAAGGGTCCCAAAAAACATTTATCTACATTGCTTCGGTTGTTTATAAGTTATCGTCTATAATATATTTTTTTCTTCTAATGAAAATGGACGATATTCTTATAGCTGTTGCAAATGAATAGTCGATAAGACATTATATGAGATATCACTATTAAATGCTGCAATAAAAAACTTTGTGCGAAAAATAACACTTTTAGTACGAGAGCCCACGACCAAAATTTTTGTCTCATAGCAATACGGCCAAAACCGCATCAAATCGATAGATACGATTATCCTGAACTCGAAAATACCAATATCAGACATTTTCCGCGTAGCGTTTGATCAGACCGAATTTTCAAAATTGTCAAAGAATTTTACCGAACTGCATCATAGCAATATGTCTGATTTGCAGACTGTAGTTGAATGATAGTTCTGAGATACCGGAAACATATTTTTCAGACGTTAGTTGTGTAGCGCAAACCCGTAAAATCACTTAAGAAAATTAAAAAAAAAATTCTCATAGCAATACGTCTCAAAATCTTTTTTATTAGTAAATTTTGGTTATTTGATGCGAACAAAACAATTTTCAGACGGAAATGTGAACGCATTAAATTTTGAGACCGTTTTGAAAATGTTAACAAATTTTACCGATCGGTATCATAGCAATATGTCTGAAAATTGTTGGACATGATAAAATAAGTTGTCCACATATGCAAAAAATTTATATCAGACAAATTAAGTGTAGCACCTTCTCTATCAGACAACTTTTCGATACTCAGATATCATTTAAAAATCGTATTGAGGCATCTTGAATTTTCTGTTACAAACCAATGAATACGTTGCGACCCTGAATTTATTAGATGACAACTAAGTGAGCGTCGTTCCAACGTTTGGAGCAGCTGGCAAGTGAGCTGTATATATATTTATAATAGTAAGAAAGGGGCAGGAGCGTAACAAGCGCTGAGGCTGTTGAATATCTATGAAGGCTGTAAATTAAAAAAAAAACATTTAACAGAGGCGTCGGCCAGGCGACTCCGAAACGTTATTTTCGTTTTTGGGAGTATATGCTACACTTAAAGTGTCTGAAAACAGGTTTTTGGCAATCATGGCAGCAATACGAAAAGTTGAAAAAAAAAATTATCCGTATTGCTATGATACAGGTCGGCTAAATTTGTTGACATTTTCAAATTGCGCTCAGGCTATATGCTACGCGCAAAATGTCTGAAAACAAACTTTTTCGTAATACAATTGTAAAATCTATGTACATTTTCACTATCAGACGTATTGCTATAATGCCGACTGTCTTTTTTTTTGACACAGCAGAAATGGCCTCCCACGCAGTTGCTACACTTTCGACCGTTACTACACACCTAGTCGGGTTCAGAATCATAACGATTTTATAGGGTTTTTGCCGTATTGCTATGAGCCATGGTTTTGGTCGTGGGCTCTCGTACTATTTCGAAAAATACTGAATAGGCAGAAAAATAAATATACTTCCGGAAGATTGTGGCAAAAATCAAGATGAATCAAACAAAAGTCGCCGACTTTCGGAAGTAAATTTATGGTCTGTCTTTATAGTGTTTTTAATTCAATAATTGATTGTCTTTGACACACAACGATGAAACCTCAGAGGTAACAAGTAGAAGTAGGTGTGGGCAAACTGGACACGTATGTATCTTGATGATATTATCAGAATACGCAATTTGTATATTCTCTACAACGGAACGCCGCGACTCACAAAAACTTCAGAGAACACTCTAGAAGGACCCGTCAGCCCCAACTAAGCACAGCATGTATTCTTGGTTGCCCAATCACAACAGAAACGTTATTATTAATATTATTATTGAAATATTTCGTTTAGCTTTAAACAATATAGAGTGAACTGTTAGACACACTCAGCGGTACACTATAGCTATTTAATGACTTGATTAGCTTAAGTAGCTTTAAAAACTGCTCTGAGCACACAGAGCGACAAACACAGAATGAAGGGCACTTCGTCTGCGACTGATTCTTATACCCAAAGGGAAGCGATAGGTCTTCGATACCACGTGATGCCTCAAAATTAAAGTTAAATAGGTATTTGAGAAATTAATCATATTGTTTGAGAAATTACAAAAGCTTTTCGCTAAATTTTTCGTATTAGGAAACAGTTGACGAGCACGTTTTTTGCCTCATGACAGGCAAAACAAACTTTTGCTTTGGCTTCACTCACGTGGACCAATGTTTTTTGAGTTAAATCCCATAAAACTTACTACTGTGATAAAATATCCCAAGCAAGTCGTTAAGGCACTTTTTTTTTTGGGGTGGTAAATCATCAAATTACTTCCCCCGCTCTGGGCGGAGCGGGGGGGAGTGTCAGACTTGTACTGACTAAAACCCACCCATGTTCCTTCTATAGCCCTTTACGTTCCGGGGCTGCGGTATCTCTTTCGAACAACCCGCAACCCCGGCAGGCGGAGGCCTGACTTTGCTGGCATCTCTTTGAGGCGCGCGTGAAACACTAACGCGCCGTCGACACAGTCGTTAAGGCACTTTCTGTTCACTTTTCCTGTTATTACACAAATATGGATATAGTTGTTATATAAACCCAATTATAAATAGTTGATTGTTTCTCTACTCGTAAGAACTATGAAGAAAACAAAAGCAAAGCGTGTCGTTTGTCAGACTGGGTTTTCGGTGTACAAACAGAAAGTCATGTTGCAAAACCAAAAGGTCGTTTTCTGTCCCGAATAGGATCGAATTCGAGAACTAACATACAAGAGAGTATAACAGCGTTAGTTTCAGGTTTGTAGAGACGAGACGTAGCCTGGCCGGTACGGGAACACAATACCTCCACCCCGGCGGCGGACCGGCTCGTAAAAGAGACGGTAGTTAGCGTGGCTTGTGAACGGCGATCATTATTTTCGTATATGTTATACATATACATACTGTTATACAAAATAGGATGGGATAGATAGATAGAATGTTTTTATGTACACCATACAAATTACAAGAATTGCAGCACACAACTTATAAATAGGGTGACATAATGGGCGGTCTTATCGCTAAAAGTGATCTTTTCAAGACAACCTTTGGATGGATTTAAGGGAGAAGGAGAGACAGTACTGTAGGTTACTCAAAACCAATAGCTACATTTATATATAATCATGAAGAGCAAAGAAATATTTAAAATTTTTGTTTAAGGAACAACAGGAGAGGTAGTGCTCTTTGACTCTAATTCTAAAAGTGGACAATGTACGAGCGCTCCTTACAGACACGGGCAGGGCATTCCGTAGCCGTACAGTTATACAACAAACTGGCTGTCTGAGATGACAAAGGAACAGGTATGTAGGAAGCAGTAAGGATACCTAAACGACGATAATAATATTCGAAGCAAAACCGCCTGTGTTCAAAGTCTGTCTCTTGAACCCGATACCATCTACTTATAATTTGATTTGTAGAAGTTAACGTGAGGATCAGATCTATACACACATAATACTTAAGAGGAATCATACTCGTTACGGTGCTTCGAGTTTAATCGGTTAGATGCATTCGGTTCTGCAGAATTGGTTAGCCCTACAGTAATTACTATATTTAAGTAATGGGCTGTTATTCAACCAAATAACGAGAGTGTTTAATGTTTTTTTTAGGGTTCTGTGCCTCAAAAGGAAAATATGCAACCCTTATTAGTTTACTTTGTTTTCCGTCTGTTTGTATCTCTGTCATCTATCCTTTATCTCGGGAACGCGTGGAGGTATCGAGGTGAATGTTAAACTGTATATACTCAAAACTGTGGTCTTTTTGTGCTGTGAAAAAATCAACCCTCTCTCTAAGTCTACGCGGTTTAAAGATGTGGCTGTTTATGTCACAAGTTGTATGGAACCCTCGGTCGGCGCAGTTTGACTCGCTTTTGACCGGTTTTTTTTATATAGTAAATAGGCAAGTGTGACAATAGTGAAGCGATGATGAGGCCTAGAGTCACTAGACCTTTAAGGTATCCAGATTATAAGGACCAGGGAACAGAGAAGTGAACTCCACATACTGGCGTTTCACACAACAATCAATGTAGAAGCATAGCGTTTTGATCGATTGCTTCCACCTACAATTTCTATTCCACAGGCATATTAATTGTTCCGTTCGAATGAACTAATGGAATGTTTTTGGTATGGAGATTGTATTTGCGAACAAGATATTCCGCTACTATTTACGGATATAAGAAGCACGTTCGTTGACCGCTGATCCAAAACTTGTGAATATCGTCAGAAGTTTGTATTCCGTCGCGGTCTGATAGGTAAGGGATGATGCTAATAAATCAGACACAATATAAACATAGTTAGTTGTCTCATACTGAGGCTTTGCTGGGATATTTCAATGTTTTATTTTGGGGTTACATTTTTTTTAAACGTTGCCCCACACTATAAATGTCTCCTGCACCGCGTTTACAAACATTTAAATTCACATACACAAACAGCCAGACCCGGAATAAGTACGTGTAGTCCATACAAATATTTGTTACGCGCGGGAATTGAACCTGCGACACGCAGTGCAGCAGTTAATCGCTTAGCCACTGGGCCAATAGCGCCGTGCTGTGATTTTAAGTTAAGGAAAGGAAACTTTATGACATCACTTTTTTGATCAGTCATGCTGATGCAGATCTTGGAATAATGTTACATCTCAAGATCAAAATAACAATAAAGGATCTCCCCAATCTGCAGTTCCGACTTCTCAGTGTAGTTTTTTGGTACCTTGATTTTAGTACCCCGAGTGACTCTTGGCCAGCTTTTCACCATGGGGATTAAGACTGGTTCTCAAATGGCTCTAAACAGAATGAAACGGAACGAGTTAACCTTTAAGATTAAATAATAAAAACAATATACAAAATCAAGTTTGCGACAGCATGTTTGCTAACTGCTTTTGTTACTATTAAAGAAAGAAGTCCTTAAAACTTAAAAAAAATGGGAATGTCTACCCACTTTTTTGATCTAAGGATCGTAATATATTGATGAAGTAGCAAGTTTCGTCTCTCGTACACGCAGCTAAATAAATCATATGAGATTTCCTTACATATCGTGCAGACGCGGGCTGTATACATTTGTATACATTATACAAGTACGCTTGTATACGAACTATGAAATATCTGCGTGTTATGGCCAAACTTTTGGAGAATATTCACATTATCTGATGTCACTTATATTCGTATTTCTTTTTGGAGTTAATCTTTGATTTCCTGGTTTTCTAGCTTCAAATTTCTATGTTCATTTAATGTGTAACAAAAAACCTTTTGAATTAATACCTTTGTTGATTATTTTTTTCTTCACAATAGACTGGCAAGTTTTGCCGAAATGAATTTGCTACTACTTACTTGTAGTACTATTTACTACTTCTTTTTAAAGAAAAGAATAGAATGAGGTACACTGTTCCTTTACAATATTGAACGTTACGACGATTTACAATCATGACTGAATATTATAGCTGCAAAATGAATTTTGTATTCGTAAAATACTGAAGTATTTTAAAATACTTCAGTATTTTACGAATCATCAGTAATAACTGCAGTAAATTCAACAAATGTTTTTGTTTAAAAATAAAATACAATTCAATGGAAAATGAAGCAAAGCGTAAAGCGTTTAACTTTAAAATGGCGCCATTGAAATGTTTAGTGATGTACTGTATTGTTGTGATGGATAGTCGAAATATTTTTATAAAAATAGTTTAGTTTTTTTTTTATGATCATACATTACGATTCAATTTTATTGGATTGTTCGTGTATGTATGTGCATAAACACAGTCAGGACCTTCAGAATCGTATATCTTTTTTTCTAAACTACGGTTCGTTTTTTTAAATGTTCCTTAGTTTTAAATTATAAAGAAGAAAAGGAATCGAGATTTTTGCCGAAAGAATCATTAAGAATAAGTTTAATTGCATAATGTGTTATAGCAAATAACAACTATTTATCTTATCAATACATCATTAAAAATGACTTGTAACCTTTTGTCACGAAATCTATATAGTGGAAGCTGCAGAAGATTGTAAGACTATCTTTTCAATGTATAGAATCAATTCTCTAGTATTGTATAATTATTAAGCCCATATGTGAGTGCTATGTATTATCATTGACTTGACGAAGCCCTGGTGGTTGATAGTGTCATGCTCACTTAAATGTCTCGCTGATGGTGGCGGGTGTGTGGGGTCATTTAGCTCCCTCCAAAATGGTCGAGCTGAATGGGGCTGATCCATACGTCATATTCGTGAACGGGCGCTGTCAGTTGGGACTGGTCATTTTTTTAGCTACCACGGTTCATTTTTAATTTATTTAGATTTTAAATTGAATTTTTCTTTTTATTTACTCTAGACGCTCTTACTGTGTACGTCTTTCTACATCGTTCTCACATATTTGTATTATCTCAACATGAATGATGTAAATACGATTTTGTAAAAATATTCTAATTTAAAAGAGTGTCCATGGAGTTTCTTGCGCATTCTTCTCCATAGAGATCAACGCTTTGGAATGGGCAACTACAGTACTTTCGCAAGTTATTATGCCTTGTGACCGGGACTGTAGATTCATTTTGTTTCTTGACATTCAAAAGTGCCTGTAATGGTCTAATTGAAATTAAAGATTTGATTTGATTTGATCTTAACCTGCACGTCGATACTACAGGGAAAACCATATAATTTATTTATTTAAACTTTATGTACAAAAAACTTTGTACAAAGGCGGACTTAATGCCTTAGGCATTTTCTACCATACCATACTATTTACAAACATACAAAAAAAAGTAAGAGAGTTATAAATACGTAAATACAATATAATGACAATTAAACACACGTAAGTCCCTAAATTGGCACTATAACATTCACAGTAATATACAATTGACACAGTTAAGCCGCTTGACGAAGCCGCTGAAAGCGCCACATTGTACAGCTATTCATGGTTAAACGACCACATCAATCAATATAATGACCTGGTGTTAATCCTAGTAATAATTAACGCCTATGGGATCATACTTTTAGTAATCTGTTTAGCTGACAATATGTTAATAATTATTGCTTCTGTTTTATGAAAGCTTGCACAACCGATGATGGAGAAGCTGGTGCTATAAATGATTGATTGTTTTTGCATTTCTTGATAACATAGTTTATAAGCTTAATGTTTACTAATATCATATGGAACAAGGTTTGAAAAAACAAAGTTTTTATAGATGAACTAGTTCAGGATGTGAATGTGAATGTGAGAACCATGTGAATCATTACTTTTATTGACTTTGTTTTTGACGGATGTCTGGCGGTTTGAGTACTATAAGCGACCTACATAAATGTCCTTTTTTGGTATTGTTCGTCGTGTCGTTGAGCTCCTTGGGTTATGAGTCGAGCTACACGATAACTGACAAATGCTTGCACTGACTGGACAGGTCCACTCAATCTGCATTGTCCTCATGTAAGTTGACCAAGATTTTTGTCTGGACCTTAAAAGAGACTATGACCTCTGAGTTTGTTTCGGCTCTTTCTTCTCATAGTAGTCGGGTACGAAATACCGGCTTGTTGTAGTTTTTAAAAAAAGACGTGGTAAAGTGTTTTTGAAAACCTACTTGCAAAATGAATATCATTTATCATTATCAGAAGCCGATCACCAAGCATTTTCAACTAAGTTAAAAAAAAAGAAAAACCTTTTTAATTTGGTAATTAATATTCTGAATGAAGTCCGTGTTATCCTTTGAATGTAGGTAAACGTAAAACCGACAACGGTAACGAGATCTAACATAATGTACACACGACGGCACATCAATATATTATACAAAACCATTTAAACCTGATCTCTCTACCACGGTGTGCGACACGTAGTAAAGAGATCAGGTTATAATAGTTAAAATAGGTTGACCTGCCGTCGTGTGTACATATTTTTATTTTTTTATCTATTTGTAATTTGTAAATAATGTAATAAGTGAAATATTTAAAGTTAAACAAAAATAAATTAAAATAAACATAATGTAGAGATGTTCCCATAGAAATGCTTGCCTATTTTGTAAATTCATAAAACTTGTCAAAACTATTTAATGTTAGTTGACCACATAATGTAACCCAATTTATAAGTAATCTTTGTGGCTAAGTTACCCACATTATAAGGAAAACAATATAAAATTTCAATACTTGAAAGCGACATCGGTTGGGAAAAGTTTTAGTATGTACTCTGGTGGTTTCCTAAGCAAACTGTTAAATCGTTTATGGAATCGTTTATGGTGATTTCAAAACAAAAACGTATCGATTAACCCCCAGTATCCACCAGTGAATTGCGAGAGGCCGAAATTAGAATTAGAATTCGAATTACTTTAAGGGGTAAGTAAGTCCCCTCTTTGAGGAGTGGCTGGAGAGGCGCCATGGCGTCCTCACCTACCGCCTGACGCAGGTCCTCACCGGACACGGAAGCTTCGGGAGGTTCCTGCACATCATCGGGCGGGAGGAAGCGCCCGGGTGTCACCATTGTGACGATCGCCCGGAGGACACGGTGGAGCACACAGTGGCGATCTGCCCAGCTTGGGCGGAGCACCGCCGTGCCCTCGTAGAGGCGATCGGCGGCGGCGATCTCTCGCGTCCGGCCCTGGTTCAGTCCATGGTCCGGAGAGAGAGGGAATAGGAAGCGGTCAACTCCTTCTGCGAAGCAGTCATGCTAGCGAAGGAGTTAGCCGGGCGATTGAGGGAGAGAACCTCAACCTCAAACCAACCCAGTCACCGCGGGAGACGCCCCGACCGTCGGAGGCCGCGAGACGACTCCCGGCCACCGTAGATGCGGGCCTGTGGACGGTAATGCAATGGGTAGCTCACCGTCCGTCCGTCTATTGACGACAGGCCGTGTCGACGGCGCGTTCGTGTTTCACGCGCGCCTCAAAGAGATGTCAGTAAAGCAGAGGGGCCTGCCAGGGCCTCCGCCTGCCAGGGTTGCGGGTTGTTCGAAAGAGATATCGCGGCCCCGGAACGTAAAGGGCAATAGATGGAACATGGGTGGGTTTTAGTCAGTACAAGTCTGACAGTCCCCCCCGCTCCGCCCAGAGCGGGGAAGTTATTTGATGATCCCTTATTGGAACACTTTATTATTCTTCTGTCTGTCTGCCAAGACCCTTTATCTCGAAAACGTGTGTAGGTATCGCCTTGAAATTAAAACACTCAAATTGGGGAGCCCTTAGAACTGAAAAAATCAACCTTCTAAGTTTACGCAGTCAAGAGATAATAATATGGCCGTTTATATTGCAAGTTTGTACGCAACTTGATGTGTGAGTCCGACTCGCACTTGACCGGTTTTTTAATTAAAGCGAAGCCATAAAATACTTCAACGTGAGACAAGTTTTCGAAGAGTAATCTTTGTAAACTTGTGTCACGTTGTTCATGACGCTAAGGGACCAGTTAATAAAAAAAATGTTGTGAAACTTGAAAGAAGTCTTGGAAACAATATTTGTAGGCAACGTTTTGTTTTGGTCGTAAAAATAAGTTTGTTGATTTTTGCAAAATATCAAAGTAGCTAGCTGCGCCCCGTAGTGTAAAAAACTCTTTGTGTCAATCCAGGTTTGAACTATCTGTGGGCCAAAATCCATCCAAAACCGTTGAGTCGTTTTTCGAGAAAGAGTAACAAACATTCATACATCCATTCATTTTCACAAACTTTCGTATTAATTATATTGAGTAGGACTTACCTATAATGGCAATTATTTTTTCAGACAAGATCACCGCTCGCACCGAGACAGTATCGGAAGCCATTCAAGGTTCCTTTTGAAACTATCAATACTTATCTTTTAACGGTTTGACAGCATGGCTTTGTGATAAGGTAGTTAAAACGAATCGAGACAATCTCACTCCTTGCATATTTATTTTACACTTCAAGCACAAAGTACAGCATTTTCTATCAGTCAACCTTTGGGTGCAGTGGTATACCTACCACTAAATAAACCACTAAGTAAAATAGAAAATAAATTATTATTTTATACTAAATCCTTATCCTTACTAATATTATAAAAGCGAAAGTGAGTTTGTTTGTTGGTTACGTCTTCACGCCTAAATGGCTAAACCGATTTTGATGAATTTTGGTACAGAGATAGTTGGGACCCTGGAGACGGACAACGGCTAACTTTTTTTTTTTTAAAAAGGGAGAAAACAGGGAAGAGAAGGGAAAACTTAGCTTAGGTATTATAATAAATAAGGCGCAAGGGCAAAAAATACTGTGTTACCCCGAATTTAACGCGAGCGAAGCAGCGGGCAAAAGAGAGTGGATCTATAAATATAAAACGAAATACTATAAATATCAAAATATATACGCGACTGACTATCTGACCTCCATAACCCAGTTAGTACTAGTAATACGATACCTCTTAGTAAGACTGGTTGTCAGACTTTCGGCACACTGACTAGCTGTTACGACTGTCAAAGATCTACAAATGACAGCCGGGACCAACAGCTTAACGTGCTTTCCGAGGCATGGAAGTAACTCGGTATGTAACGGGTGGTCACACATCCACAGACCAACCTAGGCAAGCGCGGCTTAACCCAAAGATCGACCTGAGCGGCTGGTATTATTTAGCCACGAGCTCCTCTGTCTCGACTGTAATATAACACCCGATAAACTAAACTACGTCTCTACGTCTCGGCATTAGCTTTGAGATCGTGCGTCTGAATGCATTGCAAGCAGTGTTATCGGCGTATAAGGGGATATTTCCACTATTTAATATTTCTAAGCGATTTAATATTAGGAGGAAATTAATTGAAATAGTAGGGAAACAGAACTTTATGGTTTACGGTTAACCAATCTTGTCTGACTAAAATAATATCGAATTCAAATGGTGTTTCATAATTAATTTGGTAATAACCTTGCTATTCTAATCTTCTGACATTTAAATGGTTTTGAGAAGTCGTACTGAATAAATAAATAAAGAGGTCATTAGTTCCGATTTCGGCCATTCATCAACAGCTTCTTGTACAGCCATTTGTAGATATTCGATTGTTTCATAGAACGACATACTATGAAGACAGCTTTTTTCTGCTTTATTTTCATGTCGATGACTCTTAGCATTTGCCTGACAAGCACAAAACAACCAGAGGGCTAGTCAAGTTACAATCGATTTCAAATCTAGAAGAACTTGCGAGTACACTAGGTTTTCGTCTATCTAAAATATTTTTGACTTTTCCATTATCATTATCGGTGATCGATCGTCCCCGACAATGGCTGACTAGCCCATGTTTACCTTAAACTCTAAACGACAACAAACTGCAAGATACAACACGTGTGATTTAAATTTCAAATTTAGTTTGAACCTCAGTTTTAAACTTAGCGATAAGTTAAGAGAAAGTTTGTATCGTAGAGTTGAAACAAAAGGTCCAGTCATAACAAAAATATTATGTAAATTAAGGCAGTTAACAAGGATGACCTGGAAATAAAGTACTTCGAATTGATGAGAGAAAAAACACTATCCTTACTTAATATTATAAAAGCAAAAGTGAGTTAGTATGTTTGTTTGTTACCACTTCACGCCGACATAGCTAAATCGATTTTGATTTCAAATTTGATTTTGTACAGAGATGTACAGAGATACCTAGTTGGAACCCTGGAGACGGACACAGGCAATTTTTTTTTAATAAAAGTGAGAAATGAGGGAGAAAGAGAGGAAGAAAAGGAAAAATTTAGCTTTGCTATTACAATAAATCAGGCGTTAGGGCAAAAACTACAGGTAGCAGGTACCTGCAAATCATTCAGAGGGGAAACGTGTTACCCCGAAATTAACGCGAGCGAAGCTGCGGGCAAAAGCTAGTTTATCAATAAAGGATCATGATGTTGATTCTAGAACCAACAATTTACAACATCTACTTTACAGTGTTTTATACAAAATGCATGGGCATTGCTGTTTATCTCGATCTTGTCGTTGTCGGCATTTGCCATCTTAGCCAGGGAGGTTAACTACTACTTATACAGTACTTTGGTACATGTCAATTCAATATGTTTCTAGACTTTCTGTTATTGCTGATAGAGTGTATATTTGTCTAAGCTTTCAATTCATTGCGATTAAGGTTGACTCTCTCTTACCCTTACCTTGTTCGAAATCTAAACTATCTCCATGATAATCTTTATTGTATTACGAATTTAAAGCCATTGAATACGAGGACTTAATCTTCAGCAAGGCAAATAAGCACGCACTAATTATATCCCTCACAATAGTCCGTGATTAAGTGGCAGGATTTCGGCTCCAAGTCGTGGGAATCTTTGCCCAACAGTGGGTCTAATGGGCAATTACGAGGTACCTTTGTTTCGCCGCGTTACAGCGTGTTGCGGCCTAAATGCGATGATTATGTAAATTGTTCGCGTATGAGTTAATTTTCTGTGTTATTTGCATTTGGATTGGCTGGTTTAGTGCTTAGTTTTGGGGTTGATGTAGTTTTATCAGTTTAAACACTAACATGTACACGTCATTATTATTGTCGTGTGGATTCATACCACATTAACACGAATGTTGTAACCAAGGTTTTGTAACAATATTCTGATTTAAAAGAGTGTCCATGGAGTTTCTTGCCCATTCTTCCCCATAGAGATCTACGCTTTGGAATGGGCAACTACAGTACTTTCACAGTTATTATGCCTTGTGACTGGGACTGTAGCTTCATTTTTATTGTTGTCAATGTTTCGATAGTTCAAAAGTGCCTGTAACTGGCCTACTTGAAATAAATGATTTTGATTTGATTTGATTGTGATTACCCTTGTGTCAGAGTTTGTATGCTACCCGTGATGCCTCTGACTTTTTATTTTCGGATGGGATATTATCACATAACTTCCTCCACTCAGGGCGGAACAGGAGGAGTGTCAGACTTGTACTGACTAAAACCCAACCTGATTCCTTTCCTTTTCCAGATCGGGAGAAATTATTTGAAGATTACCCATTCGCAAAAAAACGGCATGCTGGTTTGGTTTCATCACAATCTTATTTCAATTTGGCCAATAGCTTGATTGACAAAAGCCTCAACGAACATCCGTCAAAGAGCTTTGACGGATGTTCGTCGAGGCTTTTAGGCGCTTGGATCAAGGGCCTGATTCAGAAAGCAGTACTCCTCGATACGGCCCGCATTGTGAGGAGGTTCCTGTCTCTGGAGCCTTAACCACCGGTACCTGCAGGTCAAGCTACCCGAAACTGTCAATTTTTTCCAATGAACCTTGAACCTTAAACTTTAGAAATAAAGTCGAAAATCTATCAAAGAAATCTGACAGATTGTAGTAGCTTGATGTGCAGGCGTCTGTACCTTGGACCCTGCTCCCGATATCGGCGGATGTTTTTATTTCTAAATGTTTGATTTATATGTTTTTTTTAAAAGAAATATTTACTAATGAGAAGTAAAGCGAAATAAAAGAACATTTTAATATATTTCTTACGCTTCTGTGTTACAGCACTTTTTTCATAGAAAAACGGCGTGAGTTTGTTTATGTATGAACGGTCCGGTGCCGATGTATAGTATATCTTCAACTCTTTATTTACATATTTAATGGACTTTTAATAAATTTATTTTCTATTTGAATAGGTACATTCATGGCTTTATGAGAATATTATGATAGTAAATTACTATTATTTTATTATTTATTACTAGCTTCACCCCGCGGTTTCACCCACATAGACTGGGATATTATACAGATAAACCTTGCTCTTGAAATCACTCTATCTATTGCTGAAAACTGCATTGAAATCCGTTGAGAAGTTTAAAAGATGTAGGCGAAGAGACAGCGGAAACGATTTCATTTTATACTATGTAAATGAAATACCTGACGAGCCTAGTTACTTTTGTTGACTGTACGTTTAAATTACAATATCACGATCTACTCACCAGCGACGTCGGAGATGGTAGCGTTAGGAGCGCACTTCACGAAGTCAGGGAAGAAATTCACCATGATAATTCCGCCGTTTTCTTTCTGCAGACAAACATAGACAGGATTAGATAACGTTATCTTCAGTGACCTTGGCTAAGTTAAAACGTTTAGTCCCAGAGGAATTCTTTGCGCACGAGACTGACTAGGATAGTAGATGCTATGACTACTGCGTGGTTCCCAGGAGTTCCAAAGCAATCGTGGAGTCGGAGTCGGATGGAGTGTGTCTTGTCACTTTACGAAAAAAACTAGCTTTCCCATGTACTACTTTGTAGGGTAGTTGAAAATCGGAAATACACTTGCAAAAATAAAATTAAAGCTCCGAGAAGGCACGTCTAGTGTTTTACATAGTAAAGCGTTTTGTATTTTCGCTACAGTTTTTTGGTAGAAGAATATCGCTGATAGTAACATACTATTTTAGGCCTTTTGGTTTATTGGAGGCATGTTTCTCATTCAGTAACTGTTAAGTAAAACTGTCAAGTGCATCTGTCAAGTACAACTGTCATGTCAAGTGTTTATTTTGGTCAAAGAATCAGGATTGCCATCCAACCTGCCAATGCTGCCAGTCTTCTGGGCACTTTTTTATTGACAGCAAGATAGATGATTTTTTTGACGCCCTGTTGCTGTTTTAGTTAGTAACACTAAACTATTATTAAAGATTGTATATTAAATTAAATTTAATGAGAGGAACTGTCAAGTGCAACAGTCAAGTGGAACTGTCAAATGCTGGCAACTGTAATGCAGCACACGTTTTCTGGAGAGCAAAAAAAAATATTTATGAAAAATCTGTTGTAATTATTCTTTAGAAAAAAAAAACATAATGGCGTCGTTACTTCCGATTATGACAATGCAGCACTATTAATAAACAGTGCAGTGACTTACCATTGACTGTATGATATCGTCAGGCACGTTCCGTTTGTGGTTGCAGAGGCTGTAGACGGAGGAGTGCGTGAAGACCACGGGGGCGCGGGAGACGCGGATCGCGGCCCTGGTGGTATTTTCCCCAACGTGTGACAGGTCCACGATCATGCCCAGCCGGTTCATTTCACGCACCACTTTCTACAAACAATTATGAGGAGGTTGACGATCAGTCTTATCATAAACTGCATCCATACTGGAGTTACTTTGATTATCTAAACAGTAATTTCACAATTATTATGCTTTTAATCTTTTTTCTCATCAGATGGGGCTATTCTTGACTTCAATCTTTCTGTTTTTGATAATTGAAAAGTGCTTGTAAACGCTTTACATAAAATAAATATTTTTCGGTTTTGACAACAAGGCAAAACAGAGAGATATTTTATGTTCTAATTATGCAGAATGTTGTTTCACAAAAGTAACTTCGGCGTGGATGCTAATGATCTTTTCGATGGAAGATGAATAATTTTTAACGCAAGCCGCTAGCATTTTGAAAACTTTTGCTGGAGTATTTATTTATGACGGGTTCACTTCTTATTTACTTGTTTTACAAACGCAAATTCCGGTCCGCTTGCCCATATATACTCACCAAATTAGTAATAGTGCTAAAATAATTTTAAACATTGTCGTTCAGTTTCCGTCAAATTCAAATGATTAACAAAATTGGAAGGATGTTTCAAATGAGATTAGCACTCAACGTACCTATTTAGTGATTTCTGGTTCAAGTAACTTCAATGCCTACCAGGAGTCCATTAGAATAATGTTTTTTACAAAATAAAAATTTACAAAAAAATATTTTAAATCATCTATACTTCTCACAAATCAGCAATATCATAATAACGGCACCACGTCAACAAAAATACAAGCAAAAATGAAAACAAAAAACCTTAATCAAGCGCATTTACATGGCACGTTTCTTCGTAAAATTACAGGCACGCCTCACAAGCTCGATTCACACGATACGATATTAAATCTACAAATGGTAATTTCAGAGGCGATATTATTCATGCGACTGCAATGAATCTCGCATGGTTTTGGATATGAAGTTCACGCGTATGTTGATGAGAACCGTGAATACCTTTATGCATTTATGCTGTTCAATATTTTCGCATGGCTGAATTTTAATTGGACGCGTCAAACAAAATATTTAATTACTTATTAGTCTACACACTACACTTATTATATAAATGTAAAACTGAATTATGGCGGTGCGTACGTATCTCTATTTTTCACCTGTTTGGTCAGATTTTTTGTTTATTTTACCTTTCAAATAATCGGAGGTGAACTTTAGGGGCCTAAGCTTTAATGCTTATGAAGTGTTTATTTGTTAAGTTAATAATAGATTGAACAACAACACTTCTGAAACAGCTCATAAATTGCTTATTAGTATTAAGCCTTATGCGGATAGGATCCTACATAATATATCTGAGTACGTGTTTTCCGAGACAAGGAGGAAGTTCACCATGTAATGGATGGCATACATCCATGGAACAACCTATGCATGAACTGCTTTACCTTGAAGATCAAGCCGTGCGGCTAATATTATGTAGCCACGAGCTACTGTAAAAGAGTAATACACTAAAGAATATTAATTTGGCCCCAATTTGCTGAGGAAACGGGATTGAATATTTTGGCTTCAAAGATAATCCAGCACCATTGTAGAGAATGTAAAATTTAAATCACACCGTAAGAAGTGCAAAAGTGAAACATTTTGTAGTGTAGCTCCTAAAATTTACCATCAAAATTTAATATTTGAGCGGAATTTCCGAAACGGGGTACAGAACACACATTGGAAAATAAATCCGCATTATTTTCGGTGTTGGCATTTCATACAGCGTACCTTTCGATAGAACCTTACCGCTTAAATATTCAGCGGCCATTTTAAAAACCCCGTTCTAGTCACATTTAAATTGCGTTCTAAATCATCGTGATGTACCTATTTATTGTACGGTTAATGGTGTGAGCAAGAGCGAGTTTTGATCCATTTATACGTTACTACCTGTGCCCAGCGGTTTCACCCGATGCTCAGCTAAAATAAAAACAAAATAGATAACGACCAATATCGTACATACTTGCAAGAAAGTACCGGGAAAAGATCAATAATACACAAAATGTCTGTTATTCATCCAAATTTATTTTATCACCTTCAAAGTATGCTCCTTTAGAAACGATACACTTGCGCCAACGAATAATCCATTCATCAAAACATTTTTTAAACGCTGCTTCCGGAATTGAGTTCAGTTCTCGCCGCGAATTCTCCTTTATGTCTTCTATCGATTGAAAACGGGTGCCACGAAGTGGTAATTTGAGTTAAGGAAAAAGAAAAAAGTCAGCAGGAGCCATATCTGGTGAATATGGTGGTTGCTGGATGGTATTTGTTGAGTGTTTGGTCAAAAATTCGTTCACAATGATAGCCTTGTGCGAAGGCGCATTGTCGTGGTGCAAAATCCAAGAATTTTCTTTCCACAAATCTGGCCTTTTTCGTCGAATTTGCTCTCTTAAACGCCGCATAACGCTCAAATAATATTCTTTTTTTACCGTTAGACCTTCCGGTAAGAATTCAGAGTGCACAACACCGCGATAGTCAAAGAAAACAGTCAACATGACTTTGACTTTTGATCGACTTTGGCGTGGTTTTTTCGGTTTCGGTTCAGTTGGAAGGCGCCACTCCGAAGTTTGTTGACTAGTTTGCATGTCAAACTCGTAAACTCACGTCTCGTCACCAGTAACAATGCGTTTCATGAATGTTGGGTCCGAACTGACTCGTTCTAGCATGTCCTCAGCGACTTTCCTGCGATTGAGTTTTTGGAGAAAATTCAGATCTTTTGGGACTAGCCGAGCAGCAACATGTTTCATACCCAAATGATTAGTTACAATGGTACGGATCGACTCGTGAGATACAGAAAATTCGGCGGCTATCTCTCTCAGAGTTGAATGGGGATTTTCAGTCACTATTTTCTTCACTTTTGCGATGTTAACTTCAGTTGCAGACGTTGACGGCCTACCAGAGCGAGGCAAATCTTCTATCACATCTCGACCGCTTTTGAACGCTTTGAACCACTCATAAAAAAAAATTAATTTGGAACCATAAACAAATCATCCATTCCCGATACTTTTTTGACTGAATGTACATACAAAAATTCATAAAAAACGGTCAAGCCGTTTCGGAGGAGTATGACAACTCATCAAAGACTACTAAAACTGTGACACGAGAATTTTATATAAGATATTGATCTTCCCTGCCCTTATTTCTCCATAACACTTGACAAACAGTGGCCCATAAACTTCCCACACGTGGACCACAGGCTTTTTTAATGCGAGGGGAAATGGGCTGTAGTCTACACGACACGCGAACTACGTGTTTGGTGAATTTATACATCTTTTTATAATGTAAAATACAATAAAATACATAAAGTAATGATGCGACTCTATACTTTCTCCACAACATGAAAGTAGATATGAAAAAATAGTTTAACATCTGTAGACGTTTTAATTTTTCTACAATCGAATGCAAGGTACAACTGTGCAGAGAGTGCAATTCTTTAAAGTTTTCTGTTCAGCTGGCGCCTCTTCAAGCGCTTCATGATAATTTACAACCAGTTCTGCTTCACCAGTTCTATTCTCAGCTGTTTCTACATTACCGGTTGACTCTTTAAACCCTCGCGCGATGTGTACTTAGGACGGAGGACTGCGGGTATTATTTTAACCATTGTGGCGACATCACTGGGAAATGTTATTATTTCCTCCTTTAACTTTTTGAACGCATAGACTGGAGTTAAAGTTTGTTTATTTATTTAAAAAGGGCGGTGTTTTTATAGCTATTTTGATGTTTATTCTTCTCAGTTAGAACTTCTTTTAAGTGTCATGGGTGATCTAAATGGAGTCGGGCTTGAATGTTTGATTACAGTCTGTGGTATGAACTATCTGTTCGGATACACAAGACACGGATATAAGTGACCCATCGTTTGTTGTACACTTTTATGTTTTAGGGCGAGGTTATTTCCAACTGAGTAGGTTTTTCCACATGCGTACTTATTTCCAATTTTTCATTAAACTACCTATCTTATTTAAAAAACAAAACCACACTTCCTTTTGTTTCAAAAATTAATTAATTCCCGCCAAAGGCTTTCACTATGTTGCACAAATGCACATTGTAACAAAACGTGTTTGACCTAAATGTAATTTGAGACCTTTTTGAACCACGTTTATTTAAATAAACATTTATTTAGAACGTGACATAACGTGAAATGTCAAAAATGTGCTCAGTGGTACAGCTACATTTTGCCAGTTACGTACAAGTCTCACGTAATAAGGGGCTAACCTAATATGACCAGAGGGGCCTGACAGGGCCACCGCCTGCCGGGGTTGCGGGTTGTTTGAAAGAGATACCGCGGCCCCGGAACGTAAAGGGCAATAGAAGGAACAAGTGTGGGTTTTAGTCAGTACAAGTCTGAAACTAGGAAATCACCAAATAACTTCCCCCGCTCTAGGCGGAGCGGGGGGGAGTTATTTGGTGATTTCCCACCCAAAAAAAAAACCCTAACATGATGCTACTAGGAAATTCAAACCCAGGACTACATGCTTATCAGTCGCGCTTAAAACAACTAGACAAGACACTCTTGAGAACAATACAAACATAATCCGTGTTCTGCAATAACTTGTGCAAGAAGGATTTATACCAGCAGCCAGTTCAATTATCCTTGATTTTCAATATCTTCCAAAGACAATTTATATAACAATACAGCGGCATCCTCCAAGGAGCCATGCTTCTTAAGAAAATTTAAATTTATTCCTCCATTTCAAGCGTTATAATGCACAACAAAAATGCAACTTCGTATTTCAAAAGATTTAAAAATTAATGTGCATGTCTCAAGCAAGTAAGTAAAAGCAATTACTAGCAAGTGTAGGCAAGAGATACGACTCTACACAATTACTAGCAAGTGTAGGCAAGAGATACGACTCTACACAATTTGGAGATAAAATGTTATGAAATGTTCCAGCGTGCAGTAGCGAGTCGTACTCTTGTGCAGACTATTCTAAATGATAATTTAATTTGGTCTTAATGCAGTCGGCCAGTCCCACCGGCTACCTAATTGTTTGTATGAAATTAATTAAAAGCAACAAATTGTTTTGATTTTCGCCCACTAAGTACATAAAAGTCTGCTTTTCTTTTTCCAGCACCAAACGCACGGATCGCTCATTAATGTTGAGGTAACCTATCTTTTTATTGCATATTATTATAACCTTTTTCAAAATTCGGAAATCACGTATTATTCGTAGATAACTAATTAAGAGAAGTCAGTCGTCAGTCAGTCGTCCCAACATGGTGTTGCCCACAACCGGGTTGTGGAGATCGAATTCGTCCGTGTAATCGAAAAGGAAAAAACGGAACTAAAAGGAAAAAAAACGGAACAGAATCACTTCTAAAAAAAAAACCTATCACTGTGGAATGCTTGTGCTTTGTGTTTAATATTACCTCAAATGAGTCTTGTTTACTTGAAATAAATAAATAAAACTGTATAAAAAAATACCTAACACCACGTTTCAATGTTTTGGCCATGTTTTTTATTTTTATTTATTTATTTATTTTTTAAAAAACGTCGCCCCACACTAAGAATGTCTCCTGTATCGTGGGTGCGTTTACAAACATATAAACTCACATACATAAACAGCCAGACCCGAAACAACTATCTGTTATGTATGTAGGTCATACAAATATTTGTTCCGGTCGGGAATCGAACCCGCGACACGCAGCGCAGCAGTCGATCGCTCAACCACTGCGCCAACCGTGTCGTTTTGCCATAAATACCATACCTCGCTTTTAAGAGTCCCTATTCTCTAAGTCTAACCACTCTACCGGATCAGTATCAAACGCATATCAAGATATTCTAAATAGTTGCGAATACGTCGTAAATTCCTTCAGCATGATATTAATATACCGCTACCGTTCTGTAGGTAGCTGGGCAGACATCATCGATTAACTATCAACTTAATTGATGCCATTCATCACGTCTACTGTCCCGCCAGCTCATTCATCTTCCTAGATGCCTAATGTAGGGCTGGTGGAAGCTTTTGTATCTTTGATTATAATGAGAAATGAGAAATATAAATTAACATAACAATTTATATTTTGACGAATTTACATTGAATTATAGGTAATTACACACTTTCACTACGTTTTTTTTTGTTTCATGCTAAGTCATCATCATCTGCTTAGCCTTTTCCCAAATATGTTGGGGACGGTTTTCAGTCTAACCAGATGCAGCTAAATACCTTCACGATTCAGTTAGTACTAAATCATACAATGCCTCTTGGTAAGACTGGTAATCAGACTTTCAGGCCACTGACTAAAAGCTATCTGTAACTACTGTGAAAGTTCTAGAAATGACAGGACGGGACCAACGGCTCTAGTTATTTTTCTAAGCGCGGAGGAAACTCGGGATGTAATGGGTGGTCACCCCTCCACGGACCAACCTAATCAAGCGCGGCTTAACTAAAATCGACCTAAGGTTAAGGTAGGTAAGGATCTACATGGCTGTTATTATTTAACCTCCACCACCTCTTGTGGCTATCTACCACGACCTAGTTTATAACGTATGATGAATCCCGGTAAGATGTTCCGTGAAACAACAACCAAATCCCATGCATGCGAAGCCGCAGGCAAAAGCTACTTAAAATCCTTATCCTTACTAATATTATAAAAGCGAAAGTGAGTTTGTTTGTTTGTTACCTCTTCACGCTTCAATGGCAAAACCGAAATTAATGAATTTTGGTACAGAGATAGTTGGGAACCAGGAGACGGACATAGGCTAATATTTTTTTGAAAAAAGTGGGATGTGAGGGAGATAGAGGGAAGAAAAGGGAAAACTTAGCGTTGCTATTACAAATCAATAAGGCGCAAGGGAAACCGTGTTACCCCGAATTTAACGCGAGCGAAGCCGCGGGCAAAAGCTAGTAGGTATAATATAATACTGTTTTATAATTTAAGCTAAGTTTTGGAACATTGAAACTGATTCTCAGTTTAATTTAATATTTAAGAAACTTGTGTCCCCCAAAATTCAAAACAGGTGAATAAAAGCTATTCTCCGGCATGTCATGCATAACTCGGGGGTTGGCAACCCTACAACAATAACAGCAATAAGAAACAAGAGGATTCCGCACTAATTACACGAACGAGCGCCTAAATCATCAGTGTAATGCCGAACTTACACGAACCGCACAAAAACATGTCTACAGCTCAAACCTCGCTCCTGGACTAAGATGGCAAGAGGAGCATTCATTTAACTTTGGAACGATGTCTCCACGACTATAATAATATGCTAATGAAACGCTAGCTGGTGGGCTAGCGATTATATTTCAATTTCTCTGAAGGTTCCACCAAAGTGGTAGTTCACGGCCTCGCTTTCCAGGGGATGCGACTTACGATTGCGATTCGCCTTCAATCAAGCGGAACGCCCGTGCCAACTATCTTTCATTATATTTTCTGTTTTTAAGTGTAGGTTCACATAAATGATATAAATACTGTTGTTACAATACTATAGCTTTTATAATAAGGCAAGTTAAATTGATAGCTAACTTCAGTATGACAGAGTTATCTTAAGTTAATGGAGGAGGTCCTTTGCCTTTGTAATGAGTGGTATTCTCTAAATAAATTCTTCTTCAAAGTTGTTGTCGTAAAGGTAACACACGAAAAGATGCCTGACAGTTATAAATGGCATTAAAAACCTTCAAGCTAAACTGAGTTACATTCCAAGGATAACTTTACAGATTTCTCGTACACACGTTCATGCGTGCACAGTTTGACTTTACGACCAAAACATCATGCAAAACTTATAGTCTGTGGCCGACTTAAGTTGGTTGTCACTTAAGCGTGTATTTCGTGGCCAAGAGTTAGGTAAGCGGTGGAAAGGCCGGGATGGTGTTTTATGAGTAAATTCGGAGTGTTCGCCAATGTTACTTAATTCGAAGTGGCGTAGTTATCTTGTTTGTTGAGCCGACAGTTGGTCTTATTGAGAGCTTGATTTGTTTCGATGCTACTTATTTATCATTGTTTTGACACTTAACTGATTACAAGTGACCGGAATTTTATCTGATATCCTTTATTAATGTATCCGAAGTAGTTCGAGGTTGTTTTACTACGAATTTTGTGTTCTATTTAATGCTGACTGTTGTGATGTCCCAGTGTTAAGGGCCTCGTCTCTCATGCACAGGGTTGGACTGTTTGAAAAATTGTCCATGGAGTTTCTTGCCCATTCTTCTCCATTGAGATCCACACAATTTCGGTCTGTCCCACGGCTGCGCAACGTTCTGCCAGTTACTGGTAATATTATAATTTAAATACGTGGTCATGATTAGTCTTGCACTCTGAAGTACCACGCTACTTATTCTATTGGGGAGTGCAGGACAGTAAGTAGTTAATGAGCATAGTTAAGTCTGTCTCGTGTAGTTTCGTTACGGGCAACTTTAAGTTCAGAATTACTAATGTAGGAGCATCCAAAGTCACATCAGATAGGATTAATTGGAAATAAATGAGTTTGAAAACTTTGTTACATTTTGGGTTTTCTGCAAGTATTCTTTTATTTTTTTACAAAGTGTGTTATAAAGCTTAATTTTTCTGGGCTCTAACCTCTGTTCGTTCAGACGGATCTTTAGTCCATATACACTAAATTGCACCGACAAGCGTTATAGAATAGAATGTTAGAAATGAAAATTGGTGTATTTTTGCTAGGTTAGAACTGTACCAAAATATGTGGCGTGCATTTATACACTGTGAACGCCTGTAATATCCCAATATTTAGGCAGATTACGCCATTTATTAATATGTTTTGAAGTACCATGTAATAAAAGGTGGGCCGTGCCGTGAAGTTGCTTCGTGGAAAATATTGTTACTCAACTGAACCCGGTAAGACTGGAAGCCGACCAACATAGTTGGGAAAATGCTAGGCAGATGATGATGATGATCGACGATAGGACAAGCTAAAATAAGCCTATTAACTGGCGACTTGAATAGATCCAGCCTGTATAATATACTAGCTAATAAATTGTGCGCAGCGGTCTCGCCCGCTGCTCAGCTCCTAAGTGTGGCAGCTTGATGTTCAGAGCCTATGACACTCACGAATACTCGCTTTGATTGGTAAAAGAATGTTTAAGATTGATTCTGTAGATTCAGAAATTACTTAATATAATATGACGTATGTAAATATTACTAGGTAATATATACATATATATTTTTTTGCACATGCGTGTTTTAGAAATAAATTATATCCTATGTTACTTCCTGATAATGTAGCTTCCTATAAGTGAAATAATGGTTAAAATCTATCTAGTAGTTTTGGGGCCTATTCGATACAAATAAAAAATCATTCCTCTTTATAATATTGCCCTCTTGGTAATACGAGTATTGCCTAATATATTACTAGCTGTGCCGAATTTCTAAGTATCGTAACGTGATGATATAAGGTCTATTAATTTCGTAAAACAATACCTATGCTTTCAAGGCAATAAGACCAAAGAATCGCGTTCCTCCATACAAAGTTTGCCAACCTTACGGGTTGAATTTTAAAAATATCCCCTACGTCTTAACAGGATCGCGCTAAATTTGAGACTCCTCCTAAGATTTCGTGATATTTGTCAGTGATTTTCCTATTTAGCCGACTTAAAAAAAGGAGGAGGTTCTCAATTTGTCGGGATCTTTTGTTGTTTTGTTTTTTTTTATGTATGTTCTCCGATTATTCAGACGCCTGGACCAATTTGCAAAATTATTTCATCTTATTTTTTTTTTGTTTGAAAGGGTAAATTTTACTTCTCAAGTAGCCCGCTAGTAAGTTAGCGTCTATAATACATTTTTTTCCTCTATATGGTTGATCTGCTAATCTTTTATAGTAACAATGAAAAATGAATACTCGATAAAAAATGATGTGATATATCATTATATAAATTAAAAATGCTGAAATAAAAAAACATTATGAAAAAAATAAAACCGACTTCCAAAAAATCTCTCTCTCCCCATTTTCTCACTTTTTTAAAAAAAAGCCTATTTAGCCTATGTCCGTCTCCAAGGTCCCAATTATCTCTGTACCAAAATTCATCAAAATCGGTTTAGCCATTTAGGCGCGAAGACGTAAATGGCTAAATGGAAACTAACAAACAAACTCACTTTCGCTTTTATAATATTAGTAAGGTTTCTTGATGGATAAACCCTGTGACATAAATAGGAACATGTATTTATACTATAATTTTAAATCAAAATCCTGTGTAAACAGAAACCAGTACAAAAATGCAAAACCATCAAATACACATATCACACATTAAATCAAATGAAAACCTAAACGAATTGAAAATTAAATGCTACGCTAAACTACACGACCGCGGGAACAATCCGTTCGCAAATCGATTGGACGGTCCCCGGCGGTTCCAGTGGGCCATAGTGGGCGACAGTGGGCGACACTGGTAATGAAAATAGAAATCAACTAATTAGTTTCAACTAGTTCGTGTTGCTGGAAATGGAACCGTTGAAATTAGCTCGTTTAAACGAGCCTCTAGGAACTTATTTAACAATGCTTATTTTTATGACTTGACTTAGATTTCTGTTATTTTTTTTTCGTTTTAATAAACTTTGCCTCCCACACGGAATTTCTTCTGTATCGTGGGTGTGGGTTATAAACATTTGAACTCACATACATAAACAGCCAGACCCGGTACAGCTATCTGTAGGCCATAGAAGTATTTGTTCCGTGCGGGGATCGAACCCGCGACATGCAGCGCAGCAGTCGACCACTCAGCCACTGCGCCAACTATGTGGTCGAAAATAAGTAAGTCATTAAATTTGAGTTTGAATATTCCCATTGAAGTAGGCAGAAAGTATTAATCGAACTCCGTTACTACGGTCCTGATATACTCTTCTGCAAGGTCTAGCAGTGGCAGGAGAAACTCACGCTTTGTGAGGACGAAGTGTGAGTTTATGTATGTAAAACATGTTTGTCTAGCCGACGTTATTTTAAGGTTCCCTCAAAAGGAAAAATAGAACCCCTATACTGATTACTTTGTTGTCCGTCCGTCTGTCTGACAAGACTTTTTAACTCGGGAACACGTGGACTGACGTGGAGGAATAGAGTTTAAACTACAACCATATTGCGATTGCGATACACGATAACTGACAAATGCCAGTGTCAGTGCAACTGACTGGACAGGTCCACTCAGTCTGTGTGGTGCTTTCTTAAAAAGACCATTTCAGACACTAATCTGCATAGTCCTCATGTAAGCTGACCAAGATTTTTTGTCTGGACTTTAAAAGAGACTATGACCTCTGAGTTTGTTTCGGCTGTTTCTTCTCAGAGTAGTCGGGTACGAAACACCGGCCTCTTCTAGTTTTAAAAAAAGACGTGTAGTAGTGTTTGTAAAAACCTACTTGCAAAATAAACATCAATTATCATTTATATATTCAAGTCTGTGGTCCCTTAGAAAATCAACCCTTTAAGTCTACACAGTCAAAAGATATGGCCGTTTATGTTGCAAGTTCGATTCGCGCTTGTCCTCGAAGATGTAGTTGTTTGGGAATTGTATTTTTTTACTTACTTATATAATATACCTTCCGATAGTATGTTCCCTATCTACAGTAGAGAAGTGCTTTAAAATCCGTTACAAAGATAACTAGAACGACAGGGTTTCTCAGACTGACTGAAATAGCGACTTCAATTTATTGTGTCTGCAGAATAGATGTGCCTACCTTGGTACTATTTGTACTTTTTCTCGTTAACTTAGATTAATTCGCTTGATTTGCATTGCTTAATTAAACTAAGTTCAATTGAGGATAAAGTAAAGCTTAGTTGAAGTTTAACTTTATAGTCCTTCACTAATCATGGTTTAAGGTGAAGTTTTGATTGGACTGTCTTCGTGTCTTACATTGACTTATTTTCTTTCAGATACTATAAGTATTTCTACTTGAGAATGTTTTAAGGATCATCTGCTAATTCTGTGTTTTGCCAAATATTTTTTAATTGGCGTATAGTTTATCTGGATGCAGCTGAATACAATATTTTTTCACAAAACGACTGCATCTCTGAGGTCACAAAGGACTTGTTGTCATACGTTTGATCCTTAGTCTGCAGCGCCCATTTTTTTATTAGTCACAATTATGAAATACTAGTTCTTTACACATGTATCAACGAAATTATCACCATTAAAATAATCTATGCAACCCTCTAAGTTCATAATATGAACTCATGGAGTGGCTATTTCCGAAAAACTCTTTAAATGGGAATACAAGAACATTGTACGGATAACCTTATCTACAAATACAAATATAACTCTTTAGAGAGAGATATGTTGCGTTTGCGAATCCCATTTTAATCAACATACAACACTGACATGTGTTGAAAAAAAACGGCCAATTGCGAGCCGCATTCGCACACCGAAGGTTCCGTACAAACTTGCGACATAAACAGCAATATCTTTTGACTGCGTAGACTTAGAGATATGTTTTTTCTAAAACTCCAAGTGACCACTGGCTTGAGTTTATGGTTTTTAGTTCAACTTGATGCCTCCGCGCGCTCCCGAGATAATAGGTCTTGATATACAAACAGAGAGACGGACAGCAAAGTGATCCGTTTCTCCTTTTGAAGTACGGAACCCTGAAAATCTTAGAAAATAATAATTTCGCGATCTAGCCTGGTGCTTCCACCTTAACGTGCTTTCCAAGGCACATGAAGTGCCAAATGTGTCTAGTTTTTTCTACGGATAGAAAACTGTGACCACCTTTTTACTTATTCATAAAATAGGCTAGAGGGAAATGTTTTGAATTTTTATTATCACTTTTGATGTGTACTATATATACTCTGTTGACACCCACTGATGATCCGAGTCTGATGGTATAAGGTGGCACAGTCCACGTCAGAGTTTCTCGTATATTTGAGGGTAGTCCAACATTGGTCCGATTCAAAGATAAACACAAATTATGTGCATTTTTTATAGGTTCTGTAAGAGACAATCTTGAGAGAGGATTTAAAAATTCCCAACTTGTTTTGAAAACGCTAGTAATTGTGAGTTTGGTAAAAGGTGTTGCCGCTAAAAGTTCAATTAATGAGAGATTAAATGCAAATTTCATCACAAATCAACACACGAAAATTGCGTTAGTATCTGTCGGTGACAATACTGCAAAGCGATGAGGACACTGACCGCTCTTGAACGAGTTCAGTTCTGTTTGATGCAATGCACCCGAAAAATACAGTAACACACCATAATGTCTATTAAATATATTTTGTAACTTCAATACCGGCGAGGTCCGGCGGGTAATGAAGCAGCGCGCTCGCTAGGGCTGCCACAATCAATAACCCCGCAGGGCTACCACGCTTACATTCTACTCCACCTACTCCAGACCCTAATTCCAACATTCCTTACAAAACAAATCGACATTTTCATCCTTCCATATTAACAGTGGCCTTGCAAACAGATACTCGCTTAGCTCTAACAACACAAACAATAAAGTTCAAATTCGCTTACCTCTCCGAATTCGGTCAGTCCATTGGCCACGGGCGCTTCGTTCGATGAGTCGGCCCTGAAAGGAAGGAATAAATGACGCAAAAAAGAAAACAAATGTACAACAAAAAGATACTTATATGTACAAAAAGATACGCGCGCCATTGTTCATTCGCAACGCTTTCTTTGGCAGTCGTCTGTAGCACATGATGTTGAAGTGCAGAAGGACCAAGATAACAAGCTCAGTACACAGCAGTGAAGCCAATACCAAAGGAGACCAAATCACTGTCGTATACTCGGAATTTCTCGTGAATAGTCGGAACTACTCGCAACTGCAAGCGAGCCATATTTTCTTTTGTTACAATGCATTGTGTGCTGAGGTTGTTTTCGAGAAATCTCTTCTGTGAAACTTCTGTTTTTATTCTAGAGCATTCCTTTTATATTCTAGAACATTAGTCCAACGGCTAGACATCTCAAACTAGTTGGCTGTTCCACTAAGTATGGAGAAATAGTTTCCCACGAGGAAACTATTTCTTCTTTTGAGATTGAGAGTAAAATTTTCTAGGGATTTTTTGGTTGGAATAACAATATTTTGCCGGTTCTGTGTTGTGCTGCCTCCAATTAACTTTTATGGCATGCGTGCTCACTAGACTGTGCTATACTGCCCTTTTCTGACCGTTTAATTATTATAAAGCTGGTTAAAAGAGAAGGTTAAATATAATTGGACTTTGGTGAGGATAGCACATAACTGACCCGGGTTCCCACTTCTGGGGCATAACTCCCCTCTTTGTTGATTGAAAGCGTGGTCATTGCGGGTTTGATGGATGTCATAACTAATAATTGAATTCTTGGTTCTAGAAATTGCCAAGTCGAATGTTTCGATATTATTTTTTAAATTCTCAGATCACTTAGCAAAACAAGAAACAGTCTTAAAGTACAATAAATTATTAATCAATTTGTAGGATTAAACTTTATTGAATGGCAGCGTTTAATATGTAATAGAATCGAAGGCGCGCTTGGAAATTGACTGTAATCGTCGCTTCCAAGTCACGAGGCAACGCTTGCAACATTGATAACATACAGTGTTAATATCTTTAGCGTTGGCTAATTGAAACGAGGGGATGGCGACGTCTTCCTATTAATTGAAAATTTGAGCTTCTTTTTCATTATTTCGTGCAATGTTGATCTAGCGATCCCTAAAGCTGCCGAACGTGCTCTTAGTGACATCCGTGGATTTTGCAAAACTGAATCACTCACACGTCGAATGTTTTCTTCGGTCGATACAGATGCAACTGGACCTTGGTGACGTGTGTTTACAGCTGAGCCTGAAGCACGAAATCTTGCTACCCAATAACGAATTAAAGTTTTTGAAGGCACATCACTTATTCGTGGAAGATTAAAATGATTACGGAATTTTCGCTGCGCCGCAATTAGCGAAAAATTGCTTGTTAAGAATGCCTCGATCACGAAAGCACGCTCCTCTCCTGACCAACGCGGCATGGCGACTAAAAAACTCACGACGCTGACGAAGCTAACCCCCCACCTCGCGCCCCTCTAGCTATTCGCGTTCTTAAGTAACAAAACTTTCAAATGTGAAAATTGCCACCGGACACCCTGTAATATTTAGAATGCTGATGGGGTTTCGTGAAGTATTTCCAGCTACTTTTTTCTTTTCTAAAAAAAAACGTGGCTGATAAAAGAAACCGTCACTTCTAAACCATATTTTCAAAAACATGTGATGACTAAATAAAATGTGCTTTTATCGCACGACACAAACCATCATTTAGGTCGACGGACCTGCCTAATTGAGCATTAACGGATACGTTTATTGGATGACAGCCAACTTCCAAGCCGTTGGACTATTGCCTTTTTCAAAATTATACAGATTTTATCATAACATAAGAAAGTAGAGATCCAAGTGTAATAAACAAATATACCTAGAAAATTAAATTACGATATTGTTTATTTTTTATTCGTTTCTTTGAAAGATCCAAGCGGTACAATAACACAAAGTAGTTCCCGTGTAAAATAAATCAAAGTCGTGTTGTGACAGGTGGTCGGCCATTAGCAGAGTACGAAGTTGCACAAAGTTTAAGGCGCGGCAATAAGCTAATCGTTAGGTATTCACGGAAGCGACGCACGGTGGGCTGAAAATCGGCTTTCATAGACTTAGGGATTTCAATTTGCAAGTGCTTGTTTTTATGCCGGATATCGCTTCTATTAGTCATTATTATGTACAAAAATGACACCCGAGTTAATTCTGCTCAAAACCGAAGGAAATATAATTTTTTTACGAAAAATTTGTATGAAGCTAGTATGAAAAATCGAATTATCTCCTAAACGGCATGTTTAACCGTAATATCCTTAGAGATGGTCATAGTGCTAATTATTTATGATTTTTTGGTTGACGATTAGACAAAAATTTTAATGCCGTTTTTTTTTTAAAAATCGTCAAAATATTTTTATTTGTTTTTACGTATGAAACGATTCCTTTTGGTGTTTATGTTGAAGAACACGGACTTTTAACTACACATAACATAAAATAGCATCACTCCTATATTTCCGAAGGAGTTGGCAGAGGTTTATAGTACACCCACACGTAGCCAACTATGTTTGAGCTAGATATTTATCAACACAAAATGAGTTTTAAAACTTTTCATACAACCAAATTACCAATTGTCTTCTAATGAGTCCAAAAAGAAGTGATTAAGTAACTACACTGATTAGGTCTTCTAATGAGTCTTAATAGGTGATTTAATGATTTTCAATATCTCACGACAATGGATTATATTTAACATTTCCTGATAAGTAAGCTAATTTGTTAATTAGCAGTGCTATGAGTTCTAAGAATAGTTAGTGACAATTATAGATTTTCATTAGCTAATGAGGAGATAACTAATGAGGGTAGTTACCTAATTATTGTCGTTTTGCAATAAAAGGGCTAAAGTTTTGTTTTATAATTTAATTTGTTCACAACTGTGTAACTGCTAACACTAAATCTGCGACTATAAAATCTTAAAATGGAAAGTTTAATGACCAATTTAGACTTGTTTGTTCTTCTACGAAGTGAGAGTACTTCATTTGATCATGAAGTATTGTTTAGTGCAGTTGTATCCCGCATAGGCGATTGCCTGTCTGACGAAGATTATGTTGTTCTCAAAGAATTTTGTCGGAGATTTACGCGAGCCGCTTTACAAAGGTGGGAGAAATCCAACCGATTCCTTGATAATTTCAGGAGAAAGTACGAGAATTGGTTGGGAGCAAATATTGATTGGCCGAGTTTTGTGCAAACTTTAGTTAATCAAGAACCAAGTGTTGATGAGATACCAAGAGCGCCCTCAGTCTCTCCAGAACCGTCGACATCAACGTCCATTGGAACAATGACGAAAAGATCCCGTAAACCATTCGAAGACCTGGGAAGTAAACAAAAAAAGAGAAGATCTGATGAACACACAGGCGAAGGTTCCAGTGAATTGGCATATGCAGCTGCAGCACGTTTAAAAGAAGAAGGGCATGGAGATATCGCCTCTGTCATCGAATACATGATGAAAAATCCTGAAGCAGCCGCTAAATTAAATGAAACGCTTAAGAAACCAGCGAAAACAATCATATTTACGCCAGAAAAGGCGCTTGGATTGCTTCTTTCGCTAAAACTCTCAAAGTGGCAATATATTACGTTGCGTGAGGCTGCCATTCGAGAAGGTGCTAAAGATATTTATCCATCTTACTATAAAGTGCAACAAACTAAGCTTGATTGCTACCCTCCGAAGCAATCAGTGACAGTTACTGATTCATCGGCTAGGATTACACTTCAAGCTTTACTTGATATCACGGTTACAAGAATCCTTCAAAGCCTTTCTAACGAAGAGCATAACAAGCAGTTGAAGCTGATATCCAAGTGGGGATTTGACGGTGCTTCTAACCAAAGCCGATACAAGCAGAAAATTGAGGGTGAGGAAGATGATTCAAGCATTTTCATGACCTCCTTGGTGCCACTAAAACTGACAGATGGAGACAACATTTTATGGACGAACCCAAAACCATGCTCAGTTTTGTATTGTCGTCCAGTTCAGTTTACTTTTGTAAAGGAGAGTGAAGCAGTTGTCCTTGGGCTGAAAAAACAAATGGATGAAGAAATTGAGGCCCTTATCCCCACAGAGTGCAATAATAATAATAGGGTGACTCATCAACTAATGATGACGATGATCGACGCTAAAGTCTGTACTTACCTTTCTGAAGCTAGATCAAATGCATCGTGCTACCTATGCTTAGCAAAGCCTACAGAAATGAACCGCTTAGATGCTGTAACATCAAAAATTGTGTGTTCGGACCTGTATGAGTTTGGCTTGTCATCCCTACACGCCCGTATAAATTGTATGGAATGTCTGTTACACATTGCATACAGACTGGACTTCAAACGGTGGGCAGCGAGAAGTGATGAGCACAAAGAAATGCTACAGACAAGAAAGAAAATAATTCAAAATAAATTCAAAGATGAGCTCAATCTGTTGATTGATATAGTAAAACAAGGCTCGGGAACCACCAATGACGGGAATACTGCAAGAAAATTCTTTGAGTTTCCTAATAAAACCGCAGCTATAACCGGTTTGGATGAAGACCTCATCAAAAGATTTGCTGTAATTTTACAAGCAATTACATCTGGAGAGCAGATCGATATAATAAAATTTAGAGATTATGCTCGCAAAACAGCAGAAAAGTACGTATTACTATACGACTGGTACTACATGTCGTCAACCGTTCATAAGTTACTAATCCATGGGGCTGACATAATCGAGAAAAATAATATTGTGCCGATTGGGACTCTCTCGGAAGAAGCCTCAGAGTCTCGAAACAAAGATTTTAGGAGGTTTCGAGAACATCATTCGCGGAAAAGAAGCAGGCAGGATTCCAATCAAGACATTTTAAATATGCTTGTTGTTTCTTCGGACCCTTGCCCTTGCTAAGTGCACAAAGGCCTAAGTTAGATGCCAAGAAAAAGCAGAGCTTTTTTGCTGAAACTCTCGACTTAATTCAATTTCAGGAAACTGAGTTCGAATTTTTGGATATATCCAATCTGGATGCTGACTCAGAATTGGAGTCTGACAACGAGAGTGATAAGGAAAATTTGTAAAAAAGATATATATGTACATATTTGTAAATTTGTATTTGAGTGTGTTTGGGTTTTTTTGTAATATTTAATGATATGTTTTATTTTTTTTATTTATTTTACTTTATTTTACGAATACTTAGTATTAATTCCTTAAATTAACTTATTTTGTATAAAATATAACTTCATATGTTACTTCAATATAAATCTTTTTTTATTTAAATTAATATAAATGTGTCAAAAACAGCAATTTTTTTATTTTATTTTTCTTGTTTCGTGTGTTCTTAATATTTGGGTTAATAACATATCGAACTTTTTAACTTAGACACTAAAAGGGATCGTTTTACATGTAAAAATAAATAAAAATATTTTGACGATTTTTAAAAAAAAAACGGCATTAAATTTTTCGTCCAATCGCCAACCAAAAAATCATAAATAATTAGCACTATGACCATCTCCAAGGATATTACGGTTAAACATGCCGTTTAGGAGATAATTCGATTTTTCATACTAGCTTCATACAAATTTTTCGTAAAAAAATTATATTTCCTTCGTTTTTGGGTAGAATTAACTCGGGTGTCATTTTTGTACATAGTAATGACTAATAGAAGCGATATCCGGCATAAAAACAAGCACTTACAAATTGAAATCCCTAAGTCTATGAAAGCCGATTTTCAGCCCACCGTGGACGCTAGCTGCATACTAGGCATGGTCTGACACAAGTTATACACGACAGTATTGCATCGAAAGAATAGAAATAAGGTCGAAAATATTTCGGTGTTTGATTTTATTTGAATATCATGTCCGCCAAAATGTAGGTCATTTTGCAGTTTTTATTGAATTTAAAAAAAAATACAGCTCAATGTTTGAAAAATTTTAGATATCTCTTTAGTCTATACAATTTTCTTTGTTATAGATATAAAAAATATGATGGTTGTCGCTGAAAAAATTGAGAATTTGGAGACGAAAAAATTTTTTTTTGGTCTTTTTAAACATTTTTTTTTTCATAGTACTAGATCACTTTTGTAAACTTATTTTGTTTAAGTCTTTACTTTATGTAGTGAACTATACACGGTAATTTTTTTGGCTAGTGGCATGTACAGATACGGCTAACTTTGCGACGAAAAACTAGACGTTTTACGAAGTGTTTGCTTTGTACAGAGCGCCTTAAACTAACTTGTGACCGCCAGTGAGAGAGGTACCTATGATGCAGTGAGCTAAGTAGTCTAAGTAGTTAGTGGCCGATGGGCCTTCTTCCGTCAAATAAGGAATTAGAATCAGAATGCTTTATTTGTAAATATAAGTCAAGTTACAACGTGTAAGATAGGTAGGTAGATCCTCTATGTTTTGCCCAGAGGCGTACAAATATATTTAACTAGCTTTTGCCCGCGGCTTCGCTCGCGTTTAATTCGGGGTAACACAGTTCCTCTTTCCTGATTTGCAGGTACCTGTTAGTTTTTGCCCTAGCGCCTGATTTATTGTAATAGCAATGCTAAGTTTTCCATTTTCTTCCCTCTTTCTCCCTCATTTCTCACTTTTTTTGAAATAAAGTTAGCCTATGTCCGTCTCCAGGGTCCCAACTATCTCTGTACCAAAATTCACCAATATCGGTTTAGCCATGTAAACGTGAAGACGTAACAAACAAACAATAATAAGTAAGGAAAAGTAAGGATTAACATGACATTTTTCAATCAACTGTTCACAATAGCAATAAAAATAATATAAGTAGGCATATATTCAATTACACAAAATTTGAAAATATAATCAATTTCAATAAATGTCAAAAGGATTAGGTTACATGTCATGTTAATGCTAATGTCAAGCAAAATGCAAGATATCGTCAAAATAGGTCCTCACCTATTTTGACGATATCTTACATTTTGTCCTGGTAATACCAAATGTTTTTTTTCAAACATTACCTCTAATGTTTGAAAGAAACATTTGGTATTACCAGGGTCAATAATTGTCTTGACAACATGTATCATGCGTACACCTTGAGTGTCGTGCACACAGTGCACACGTCTACAACGGCAGACCACGCGGCGACATATCTAGCTATACGTTTCCATCATAAAATGGCCTTGTTTTCCCTCGCGATGAGATATCAGCATAAACTGGTTTTGTATAGCTTGTTCAGTCGACATGTGTATTCTTTTTCTTCTGATACGCAACAAACGATGTTGTTTAAAACTGTTTAAAAATGGTGATTGTTACAAATAGAGTACATTTTGATTCAAGTAAGGAAACTTTGTTATTGCGGCCGAGGTAGATTTAACGTTTGAGCCGCTAGGCGAGGGTGTTATAGAGCCGAGAACAGAAGTGACAAATTCTCACGTGAATCAATCGACGTTTTTCGAATAAATTAAATAAGAGAACAAAAAGTACTTTTGTCATTAATCAGAATGAAAATATGATTTAAATTGTATTTTTCCCTGCGCTTTTTTTTAAGACTAAAGAAACAAAGGTATGAAACCGCTTAACAGAATAATATTAAAAATAAAAAAATCAAATATTTTGAATTAAGAACTTATAGCAAATTATTTTATAAATGATCATGTTTATTTGGGATACTGTTGATAAAAACAATTTCAATTTTTATTAAATATGAAGGCCTGAAAAATAAGCGCAACCTTGCTCTAAAAAAATCCCCTTCGGCTATAGATATTTGTTTATTGTTATCCGTGGTGAAATCATGAAAAATGAAAGCCCGTAGCGATAAACGAGAAAAAACACGCGAGTGAAATACATGGCAAGTTGAACCTAATCGTAGTGCAATAAGAGCCAATAAGTCTATTAGAAAATATTTGAACGTGCAATAGTATATTAATTTTGTGGCAAAATGTTAAAAGAACCAGAGAACCTGAACCCAGTGACATCCTTACTAATATTATAAAAGTGAAAGTGAGTTTGTTTGTCTTTTTTTTACGTCTTCACGCCTAAATGGCAAAACCGAATTTGATGAATTTTAGTACACTGGGACCCTGGAGATGGACATCGGCTATTTTTTTTTTAAAAAAAGATTGAGATTAGAGAGTGAAAGAGGGAAGAAAAGGGAAAACTTAGCATTGCTATTCCAATAAATAATGCGCAAGGGCAAAAACTACAACTACCTGTAAATCAGGAAAGGGGAACTGTGTTACCCCGAATTTAACGCCAGCGGTCTATTAGACTGACATGAGCTACCAAATAGTTTAAATGATAAATGATGTTTATTTCGCAAGTAGGTTTTCACAAACACTTTTACACATCTTTTTTTTTAAACTAGATGAGGTCGGTGTTTCGTATCCGACAACTCTGAGAAGAAACAGCCGAAACAAACTCAGAGGTCATAAGTCTCTTTTAAGGTCCAGACAAAATATCTTGGTCAACTTACATGAGGACTATGCAGACTAGTGTCTGAAATGGTCTTTTTAAGAAAGCACCACACAGATTGAGTGGACCTGTCCAGTCAGTGCACGCATTTGTCAGTTATCGTGTAGCTCGAATCAAAACCCAAGGAGGTCAACGAAACGACGAACAATAATGAATAAGACATTACATAATTTGACATTTGATAGTAATGTAATCCATTTGATTGACATCAATAACTATGTTGGTAACTATTTTTATTTGACAAAAGATAGATTTTTTGTGGATCGGTACTATCTTTCAAACTATTGTAGAAGACAAGTAGCTGTGTCGCTATCATATTTTTTTACTATAACAGCCAAGAATTTGGCTAAGCGAGTTGCCTCTATTGAACATTGCAATACTCAGTCAAGTTACTCAGCCAATAGTTTGATCACAATTAATGAATCAGTTCATCATTTAAATTAGAGATTGAGACAATAGAGGCAGCCTCTTGCAATAACGTAAGGAAGCCAGATAATAAATCAGTTGAAAGTATTGGGAATTTTGATTGTATCAACCTGGTGCATCAAAATATTCAAGGATTTTTGAACAAAGAATTAGAAGTAGGGCTTTTCCTGAACTGTAACAACATAGATATTCTTTGTATCACAGAGCATTGGCTCAAAAGTCATCAATTAATTTTTAATTTTAGTAATCACCAGGTTGGTAGTTCATTCAGTAGAGTAAATGCTATACATGGCGGCGCATTAATCTTGGTAAATAATCAGCTCAAATTTAAAGAACGCAAGGATATTGTAAGCATGTCTGTTGAGAGAACAATCGAAATAGCCTGTATAGAATTGGAGCAGTTTATCATATTAAGTGTGTATAGACCCCCTTCAGGTTTGTATGATTGTTTTGAAAAGATAATGGATGAAGTGTTGTATAAAATTTGTACCACAAAGAAATCTATAATCACTTGTGGTGATTTTAATATTAATTTGTTAGAAAAATCTGGGTTAAGTACTAAAATTATAAGCCTGTTTCAGTCATACAATCTTGAAAACAAATTTTTGGAGCCCACTAGAATAACCCAGACTAGTGCCACTTGCCTAGATAATATTTATACAGATATTATACCAACCCACAAAGTAATTATTAACCTATTAGATTCAGATCATTGTGGGCAACTGATCACAATTCCAAATGTTATAAAAAAAGTAGCTAAAAAGGATATCATTGTTAACCCAAAAACTAAAAGTCGCCTAGAAACTTTTAAAATTAAACTCTCGACTAAATTACCACTTTTGTCAACTAATGATGACCCCAATCAACAATATAACAATTTTTTTAGTATGTATTGCACACAGTTTAATACCACTTTTGTTCCTAAGACTATTTCGGTTAATAATAACGCTTCTTTCAATGACTGGGCCACCATTGGTATTCATAAAAGTAGAAAACGGCTATATGAGCTGTATGAAGAGAGAATTTGTATTAATACTGTAGAATTTAATTTATATGTTAAGAATTATTCTAAAGTTTTTAAAAAAGTTTGTACTATAGCTAAGTCACGTTATTTGAGTTCAAAAATTAAAAATAGTAGTAACGTAATTAAAACCACTTGGAACATTATTAATAGCGAAACAGGAAGGTCTTGCAAGCGAAACGGTGACTACAGCCTTGCTATCGACGATAATATTATAAAATCAGATATTCAAGTTGCTACAGCCTTTGAAAATTTCTTTACGGATATTCCTGTTTCGACTACTAAATCGCTAGACTCGTCACCTGCTGCTGCAGATGCTTTACTAAAAGAAAACGTTCCATTCCATGATTCCGAATTTAATTTTCAACATGTCAATTGTAATGATATAATTAAAACGTTTCATATGTTAAATGTTAAGAAGACCGCTGATCTATGGGGTCATTCTGTGGACGTTGCTAAGTCCATTATAACCATTGTAGCTCCTTCATTAGCTGTTATATTTAATGATTGTATTGACCGTGGTGAGTTTCCTGATCTAATGAAAAATAGTAAAATAATACCATTGTTTAAATCGGGTAGTACATCAGACCCAACTAACTATAGACCAATTTCAGTGCTACCAACATTTAGTAAAATTTTTGAAAAAATAATTTTAGAACAAATGCAAAGATTTTTCAATAAACATAAGTTATTGCATAATAAACAGTTCGGTTTTACAAAGGGTCGTTCAACTACTGATGCAGGTGTTGAACTTTTAGGACACATTTATAATGCCTGGGAAGATAAATGCGATGCTTTGGGCATTTTTTGCGATTTATCCAAGGCTTTCGATTGCGTTCTCCATAAAACATTAATCAGGAAACTACACCACTACGGAATCCGGAACGCCTCTCTGAATCTTCTTACGTCATATTTGAGTGGTAGGATTCAGAGAGTTGATGTTAACGGGAAAAGATCTCCCGGGTCTGTAGTAAGAATGGGAGTACCACAAGGCTCAATTCTGGGCCCTTTTTTGTTTCTTATTTATATAAATGACTTGCCTTACCTCATAAAGGATAATCATGATGTAGTGTTGTTTGCAGACGACACTTCTCTTTTATTTAAACTAAAACGTCAGCAGCTAGCTACTGACGATGTTAATGGCGCTCTAGCAAAGGTCGTTAATTGGTTTAACGTTAATAATTTACTTCTAAATGAGAAAAAGACCAAATGCATTAAGTTTACGTTACCTCATGTTAGACAAATGGAAACTAGTGTAGTAATCAAGGATGAAGAGTTGAAACCGGAAGATAACACAGTGTTCTTAGGCTTAACCTTGGATGCTAAGCTTCAGTGGGGCCCTCATATAGATAAGTTGTCAAAAAAACTAAGCTCTGCAGCATACGCCGTTAGAAAAATTCGTGATTTAACTGATTTAGAGACAGCCCGTTTAGTTTATTTTAGTTATTTCCACAGTGTGATGTCGTATGGTATTCTCTTGTGGGGTCATGCCGCCGATATTCAGACAATTTTTATTTTGCAAAAGAGGGCAATTCGTTCAATTTATAAATTAAGTCCCAGACACTCCCTCAGAGAAAAATTTAAAGAAATTAATATACTTACTGTGCCCTCTCAGTTTATTTACGAAAATCTTTTGTACGCGCATAAAAATATAAAATTGTTTAAAAAATACAGTGATATCCACAACATAAATACGAGGAACAAACACAAATTTGTTGTCCCGGCAACGAGGCTCAAAAAAATAGGGGGTACGTTCACATGCCAATGTATACGTTTTTATAACAAACTCCCAAACGACGTTCAAACACTAAGCCTCAATAAATTTAAAGTTTTTGTAAAACGTAAGTTAGCTCTTAAAGCTTACTATAATATTAATTATTACCTTGAAGATAAAAAGGCTTGGGATTAAGCTGCTCCAATTTAATTTACTCAGTGAGTGTCAAAATTTTCCTTTGTTTCAGTTATTTATTGTTTATTCCTTTATTCTATACACTGACATTTAATATTTGACATTGATATTTACTTTGTTTTATATTTTATTATTTTTTTTTTTATTTAATTTTACATTTTTTTTTTATTATGACATTTTATGAGATCATTATGATCTCATTAATTTATTTTGTACATATTTTCTAGTCTGTAGTTGTTTATTGTGAATGTGAGGACCATGTCGATCATAATTTTTATTTACTTTGTTTGTTTTTGACGATTGTCTGGCAGTTGAGTACTATTAGGGACCTTCACCAATGTCCTTTTTTTGGTATTGTTCGTCGTTTCGTTGAGCTCCTTGGGCTATGAGTCGAGCTACACGATAACTGACAAATGCTTGCACTGACTGGACAGGTCTACTCAATCTGTGTGGTGCTTTCTTAAAAAGACCACTTCAGGCACTAATCTGCATAGTCCTCATGTAAGTTGACCAAGATTTTTTGTCTGGACTTTAAAAGAGACTATGACCTCTGAGTTTGTTTCGGCTGTTTCTTCTCAGAGTAGTCGGGTACGAAACACCGGCCTCATCTAGTTTTAAAAAAAAGACGTGTAAAAGTGTTTGTGAAAACCTACTTGCAAAATAAACATCATTTATCATTTATCATTTATCATTTAATACCAAAAAAAGGACATTTATGTAGGTCCCTTATAGTACTCAAACTGCCAGACAATCGTCAAAAACAAACGAAGTAAATAAAAGTTATGGTCCACATGGTCCTCACATTTACAATAAACAACTACAGACTAGAAAATATTTACAAAAATGTTTATGTAAATCTTATTGTAGATACGAAACCCTTTGAGCAATTGCAGGTTAATAATTATATTGTTGGTATGTTTATTTCTTTCAGAAATCGACAGATTTATCAAAAACCCTGAAACTGAATGCTCTAACAGCGCTGGATTTTCATACCCACGTGCCACAAAAATCCAATCACACGCACTTCCAAGCCGGGATCAAGACGGATCTACCCAATACTTCCAATAGCATCATAAACCGTTTTCAATTGAATTCAAATTCGTTTGTCGCTGCTACCGTGCGATATTCACCAAATCAAATATCCTGTCACAACCGAAAACTAACCCCGAAATTCCAATTTAATCCATCGTAAATTAATTCACCGTGAGTTGATCGCTTTACTTCCACACATGGCAGATAAACTAGTTATAGCAACCCCGTTACGACCAACCGAACGTGCGATGTATATCGAATCGAAATTAATGTGATTTAGACGTAAGGAGGGGTGTATTGGTAGAAAGGCGGACAGATATAGCAGCGAACGGTTGGCTTGACTAGTTAATTAATATTTAGCTTTTTGACCTTGGATTAGATAAGGTCATTCTGTCCTTTCTATCTATCTTTGAAGATAGGTTCCATGTTTCATGTAAATAATAATTAGCTCAGATACGACTAATTGGATTAATGAGCTCTTTGAGTCGAAATGATTTGCCCAGATCACAACCTTAGGTGACGAAACTTGCGACTTGCTTCGCATGAGTACAGTTGCCAGCGCTCCGAAATGACTACCACAAAACGTGTGTCGATTGAGCGTGTAGCTTGTGGCCAAGGAGTAAAGCAAGGACTGAAACTGCCAGGTTAACATAAATTCATCATATGTTGGAGATAAATTAGGTAGATTATTCCAGCCTTACCGGATGCATCTGAAACCTAAGTAAACATGAAATAAACTGCCATCAGGCTAAAACATGAATTTTGAGAAGTCTACCATTTCCATTTGTCGTTCCGAATGAAACCTTTATTCTTGAAGAAACTCTTTTACAAAATTTCGAACTTCCCAATCGATCACGCTTTAATTAAGACCCTCACAATGTTAAATTCACGAAAATTCGTACTGTTTATATTTTCAAAACCCAAAGCTTAAAAATGTTTCAAACAACAATTCTTTACCTCGTTACATAATATTCCGGACACAAACGAAATTTCCTACCTTTGGTATCGAAAGAGAAATGTCGTGGAGTTTGTTTCGAGCCAATGCAATTTATGTGACGCCATGACAGGACATTGTACACTGCTACCGACGGGAATACATATAGAACGAAGTTTGTTTTACAAGGATAAATAAACAACGTCACACCTGTAAACCACAAATGCTTAGGCAGATATGGGCCTACACACACATACACATTTAGCTAGTTATGTTTGACTCCTAATTTGAATTTCTATGACAATTCTATTTGCGAAATTGTTTATTGATCAACTAGTTCATGTACGCGGCGTTGTCCCCGTGAAGTTCGATTATAATTAGGTTATAAATTTTTTGTTTGCCTTTAATCCAAATCTGTTAAGTATTTTTTTTGCGTGAAAGAGTAAATGTGTAATTATAATATTTGTGGAAAGTTATATTTTTTCAGTGTTTGTTGTTAAATATTAGTTTGTTGGGTACACGTTGGAAAGAGGCTGACGACCCATAAATTTGGAGACAAATCGCTCCTAGAATAACAGGGTTTACTTCAACAACCGTAATTTACTAACCTCAGCTTACTCTTCTCAATGCCAGCCAAGAAACGTCCTTAAGGCGCGGTAACAAGCTAATCTTTAGGTATTCGCGGAAGTCAGGCTAGCTGCATTCTGGGCATGGTCTGACACAAGTACACGACATTATTGCATCGAAAGAATAGAAATAAGGTCGAAAATATTTCGGTGTTTGATTTTATTTGAATATCATGTCCGCTAAAATGTAGGTCATTTTGCAGTTTTAATTGAATATAAAAAAAAATACAGTTCCGTGTTTGAAAAATTTTAGATATCTCTTTAGTCTATAAAATTTCCTTTGTTATAGATATAAAAAATATGATGGTTGTTGCTGAAAAAATTGAGAATTTCGAGACGAAAAAAATTTTTTCGTGGTCTTTTTAAACATTTTTTTTGTAGTACTAGACCACTTTTGTGAACTGATTTTGTTTAAGTCCTTACTTTATGTATTGAACTATACACGGTAATTTTTTTTGGCTAGTAGTATGTACAGATACGGCTAACTTTGCGACGAAAATCTAGACGTTTTACGAAGTGTTTGCTTTGTACAGCGCCTTAACAGCTATCGTCAAAACGATCTCGAAAACTGGCACACGTACTAACAAACAGTTCTACGGCACAATCGCGTACGCTGGGAAACTATCTCTTATCTACGTTGGAGTGGGTGGTACATGTACCGCCCCCCTCCCGCCCCCCTCGACGACACCTGGTCACGTACCTAGTTGATTTAGATCGCAGATTTACTGCCACCGTGATCCGAGAGGAGGTGACAATTGTTTTTGTGTGTGAGCTTGCTTTTAAAGGGGTCGGGTTGCAGTGTAGATCGTGTGTTACGGTGGCCTGATATTGGTTTGGGGGAAAGTTTGGTTTGATGTTATCCTTACTAATATTATAAAAGCGAAAGTGAGTTTGTTTGTTTGTTACCTCTTCACGCTTTAATGGCTAAACCGATTTTGATGAAATTTGGTACAGAGATAGTTGGGAACCAGGAGACGGACATAGGCTTTAACTTTTTTGAAAAAAAAGTGGAATGTGAGGGAGAAAGAGGGAAGAAAAGGGAAAACTTAGCGTTGCTATTACAAATCAATAAGGCGCAAGGGAACTGTGTTACCCCGAATTTAACGCGAGCGAAGCCGCGGGCAAAAGCTAGTTCCCAATAAAATAATGATATCCAATAATATTAATGAAATTGAATATGTAATTTTCTGCATGATTATATATATTTAAGGCATATATTTTATTTTCTATATCAGTATTTATTTTCATATGTGTATTTTTTGTATGTATGTTTATTTTATGATTGATAATTTCCCTTTTTTTATCTTTTTTACTTACTGCGTCTACCAACTTTCATCTCACAGGTCTGCTGGAAGAAATTTCTAATGAATTAAGAAGTACCTTTGTGCTCTTCTGTTGTAATGCAATGTCCTATTACGTATTTTGTGTGTGCATAAATAAATAAATAATGTAAACTTAAATCTGCTATTTCTTAGAATGCAGCTAGCAACAGTTTTCCTTTAGTGACAAATATTTTTAACTAGTACGGTTATCATAACAACCAGTGTCATGATGTTAACAACATTAGCCCCTTGGCCACGAGCTTTGCGTCTAAGCGACACGCATGTTCACGCAAAATATGAAAGAAGTAGTTAGAAAACGCTCGTCGCCAGTCGCATTGATCCTGAGACGCTAGGTAGGTATCAGAATCTAATCGTCACCTAGGCAGCTTGTCCCCTAGTTATTACACGCCAGTGGCTGCAGATGAAGGTATATATTGACATCGATCGGCCAAGCGTGATCGACAACCGGTAACGGACGTGTAACATAATAACCCCTGTTGTAGCTAGGACGTGTGGGGTAGCAGACATTCTGGATACGGAGAGAAAGCAATTGTGTATCTGGATTAAACTATCTCTTATGTTTCAGATGGAAAGATTTGCTATTTATCAAATAGAATTTAATGGTTTGCGCATTATTTCTTGAAGTGTGTCTATATTCCGGGGTTGCGGGTTGTTCGAATGAGATACCAGAGCAAAAGAAGCCACATGGATGAGTTTCAGCAAAAGTCTGACACTCCCCCCGCTCCGCCCAGAGCAGGGGAAGTTATTTGATGATATTCCATCCGAAAACAGCCATAACATCTTTTAATGTATAAATCCTTTGCTTTTAACCTTCCTATAATAATTTACATGTTTTCCTGTGTTTAAAGACAGATAGTTTACGTTGACGAGTGGCAATCACTTTCTAATGGATTAATTTTATTGTAATGACTTTCAACAGGATTGAAAAAAAAAACTGTGTCTATAATTTTAAAGCCACCGATTTTAAATCGACGGACAGTAAATGTTCTACGGAGATTTGAAATCTAAAGGGATAGGTTAGAATTTTTCGATAGCTTAAGATCGAGTAAATAACGCCTGCCGCGCCGCGCCAGTGTGTGAGGCTCTGCGGCACAGCTTTGTCGCGGCGCGACAAAACGCGGCTGTGTGCAGGAGCCTTCATACTTCTCCAGCAATCATCACCCCCGCAGTTACCTCCTTTCTACCTACAGCCGTCCAGATTCGTCCATATTCCAGCTTTCACCTTCCTTATGGTTGCTAATTTCTATTAATGTAATCTTATCTCAATCTACCTGAGACCCACTTAGCCTAACAAGGCATTAACTACGCCATTACGTCCGCTTTTAAAAATGGAGGACCTAATAAAAACGAAGATGAATATTTTGTAGTTTCACGGCGTTCATGAAGTGTGTTAATAAATCTAAAAAGTATCGTATGACTTGCGGAGAGTCGGGCGGAGAATTAATTGCTGCAATAGTGGATGAGAGACAGGACTGCCAGGGATTATAAAAAATTTGATATGGCATAGAAAGGAACGATTTGAAAAAACCGGCCAAGAGCGTGTCGGGCCACGCTCAGTGTAGGGTTCCGTAGTTTCCCGTCCGTCACAATAAGTGTTCCCACTTATGAGTTTAATTTAAAGGTGGAGGAGGAAATTATTTTGTACAACTTTTTGTCTTTTTTGTACAAAAACTGTTGTGTCAATCAAGTTCAAAATGATTTTCATAGAAAGTCCTTATAAAGTTCTACATTTCAGATTTTTTTCATATTTTCTAAACTTATGGTTCAAAAGTTAGAGGGGGGGGGGGACACATTGTTTTTTACTTTTGGAGCGATTATTTCCGAAATTATAGACATTATCAAAAAATGATTTTAGTAAACCCCTATTCATTTTTAAATACCTTTTCAACAATATATCACACGTTAGGGTTGAAATTAAAAAAAAAATCACTTCCCACTTTACATATAGGGTGGCTACCCTAATAAAACATTTTTTTCCAATTTTTATTTTACCACTTTGTCGGCGTAATTGATATACATATTGGTACCAAATTTCAGCTTTCTAGTGCTAACGGTCACAGAGATTAAGCGAGGACGGACGGACGGACGGACGGACAGACAGACATGGCGAAACTATAAGGGTTCCTAGTTGACTACGGAACCCTAATAAAAATGGATACGGGAAATGATATAAAAAAATGTGCTGTAGAATCCTAGCGCTTAAAAAAGAAACATCGTTTTTGGTAACTTATTATTATGTCAGTGTCATCTAATATATAAAATTTCCGTGTCACAATGTTAGTTACCGTACTCCTCCGAAACGGCTTGACCGATTCTTATGAAATTTTGGGTACATATTGGGTAGGTCTGAGAATCGGCTAACATCTATTTTTCATACCCCTAAACCTCAGCGGGTGAAACCGCTGGGCACAGCTAGTAATATATATATTTACCTAACCTCCATTTAACAAACTTACATCACATGTTTTTGGTGGATCACAGAATAGAACTACAGACAAATTCGGTGTTTTTTTGTGGATTCATCAAATAATTTCTAGAACGTAAAACTTTTACTGACTTAGACCCACCCATGTTCCTTCTTTTGCCTTTTATGTTCGAGGGCCGCGGTACCTCTTTCGTACAACTCGCAACCCCGGCAGGCGGTGGCCCTGGCGAGGCCCTCTGTTTTACTGCCATCTCTTTGAGGAGGGTGAGGAACATGAACGCGCCGTCGACACAGCCTGTCGGCACTAGTGCTTTGGACGGTCAAAAGCTCCTGTGCATTGTAAGTAAAAATAGGCCAGAACATTTATTTATACGTCTATCGGGTCAGCTTGTATTATAAACAAGTGCGAGTCGGACTCGGGCACAAAAGGTTCCGTACTATTATAATAATAAATAAATTTAATAATAAATTTCGTTTATTTCGGAACAAAAACAAAAGAATGTAGTACAACAAGTAAACGATGTTAGCCGCAAAAGTATAAACTGTGGCGCAGCTAACAACGCCTATCTCCAGACACAGAATGGAATGCTGTTCCATGCAAAAATTTAAAAAAAAATTAAAAACAAGAAATAAAACAAAATAATAAAGATAAACAAAAGATGTTGTGTATTATCTATAAAAACGGCAAATAAATCAGCTTGTTGTATGGGACCCCTTTAACATTATTCAAGTATTGTTATAGTGGCAACAGAAATACATTAATTGTAAAAACTTTAACCGTATAGTTCGGTACGGACCCCTTCAGGGGCTCGACATTCAAACCTCCGCTGGCTCGGTACTGGCCCCGAAAGGGGTCGAACATTTAAGTCATACGACCTCCTCATTATTTTTGTAAATATTTTATTTTCTGGTTAAAAAATAATATGGGTGTGCATTCATTAAGATAGTAGAATAAAAATCTCATATGTAAACGTCGTTAGAAGTTCTTTAATTATTGAGCAAGTTTCTTAATTAACCTTTATAAAATCCATGTGCGTAAATTACGACCATAGCCATTTTGATGGCAGTGTAGGTCGACGCTAAAAATCATAAAAAAAATGGTTTTCGGACATATAAGCTTTACATTGTTGGGCCTGATTAACGTGTCCTTTTATTACGTGCAGAAATCATTCGTAATTGAACTTAAATTAGCAGTGGTAATGATACATTTTGAAATCTAAAGTCGAAGTTTCGCGCCAATCGTGCTTGTTTACATTTTTCATTCCACATTATATCACACGGACGCGAATAGATTCTATCACAAATGAGACAAATATCATTGCAAATATTATAAATAACATGAACATGCCCAGATGTTATCGTAATTTGCAATAATAGGACCATTAGCACGTAATATTCATAACCACTACTAAATTCACTTTCGAAAATGACGTCCATTTCTTTTTTTTTTATTTTGTGATGTGTAAATGCGATTATTTCAATCGATTATTTTCTTGTAAATCAATCAACTCGAATAATTAAATTAAGGAATATCAGAAATTGATAGATGAAAATAAGAATAATTTTGTAATATGTATAAAATACTATAAATATTGATAATAATATTTTTTACGCCACTAAAACCGACTCCACAACAAACAGTAGAATCTGATCTATAGCTAAATTCGCGCCAATTTTATTTTCAGATAAAAATTCAAATAAGGAATCCGCTCGCTGTTCGAATTTATTTTAAAATGTTTATTTGCTATTTTAATAATAATTTGGTTTTGTACCTGGTCTACTATTTGAATGTGAATAATTGCAAATAGAAATAAATAAGGTTGAATATAGAACGCCCTTATCTTGGTAGGCACAGTAAAAAAAATCAGCCAAGATAAATTATATTTGTTCGACAAAATTGTTTGTAGTATGTATGGTTGGATTAGTTATTTGGAAAGCGTTTTCATTCTTTCCTAAAACATGGCTCGTAGGCCAAAGTGTTCTTGGAGTGGAGTTTTGGGGTAAAAATGGCCTAGAGAGATTCCAGGTTCAAAAAAGGTCCATTTTGTACCTGGAGTTTTCTTGATGTCGTGTACCGGGGTTTTTTTTTGGGGTGGGAAATCATCAAATAACTTCCCCCGCTCTAGGCGAAGCGGGAGAGAGTGTCAGACTTTTACTGACTAATGTCCACCGATCGATGTTCCTTCTTTTACTCGGGGCTGCGGTATCTCTTTCGAACAACCCGCAATCCCGGCAGGACCCTACCGGGGTTGCGGGTCTGACACTCCCCCCCCGCTCCGCCCAGAGCGGGGGAAGTGAGGCGCCACGGCATCCTCACCTACCACCTGACGCAGATCCTTACCGGGCACGAAAGTTTCGGGACGTTCCTGCACATCATCGGGAGGGAGGAAACACCCAGGCGTCACCAATGTGACTATCGCCCGGAGGACACGTTGGAGCACACAGGCAGTCTGCTCTTTTGAGCGGAGTACCGCTCTGTCCCGGAGGAGATGGTGATGTTTGATGGAGAGAACCTCAAACCACTTTTTGTTAAAAGTTTAACAGGAGCGGATATTTGATGATTTCCCATCCAAGTGGCGCAAGACCGATATAAGAAGCAAAGAAGTTCCTGAGAAGTTTATGAGAAGGCCTCCTTTAAATTCCCAAAGAAGTCCTTAAATTCCAAAAAAGAGAGATAAGTACACTATTTAAAAATACTTTTTAGGGTTCCGTACCTCATAATAAATAACAGAACCCAATGTCTAAAACAAGGCATGGCAAGGCAAGGCAGGCTGCGGAGGCATGGCTTTCTAGGTGCGGTACGGTATGGTTGTGCCTGGCTACCTACAGAATTAGCATGACCTACGAAATTGGCCGCCATTTTCATTTATCGTCATTCAAGAAAACAGCCAAAATCTTTTACCGCGAAACCGTTTGACAGCAAATGTACCTCAAATCTGGGCGCATAACAAAATAATTATAGCATAATAAAAAAGCACGTGACAAAATGTCTTTGTTTTATAATCGATATCATAGATATTTGTACAACTATAATATCTATAGTAGAATATTATGCCACCTCCATAGGTAAATTCCTCAATGGTCCCAAAACTTTTTTTTAAAGTTTACTCTATTACGATTATCGATTAGGTTGAATGCAACTTTTTAATCGTAATGATGAAACTTAGTTTTACGGTCAGCACTAAGAAATGTCATATTGCAACACATTTTGTAGTATTTTTTGTCGAGATTTGTATCGTGTTTTTTTATTAATTTATATGTAAAATGGCAAAAATAAGAATGCAGATGGAATGTCACCGTTTTTATTTTAGATTTCCGATTTTATTATCAAATGGTTATCTTGTGTATTGTATTATTTCCAGCGTTTTTATAGTACCTAATTTTTGGAAGGGTGTAGTAATATGTATTTTACACACATTTTGCAATAGATTGACGCCGTTTTATCGACCTTATGAGGTTTTTGGAAATATAAACCTCAAAATAATCGTATGAAACAGCCGCTGTGATTTATTTTGAATAACAAAATTGAATGCTGTAAATTGATGTAAAATCTTGAATTTCATGACAATTCGCGTCACCCCACCGATTCAGCTGATGTGTCAATGTCAAAATCCTGTCGTGCAGAGTGGTTAACTGTCTAACAATAACAGTTCATGAGATACACTCTGGTGACAGACGGTCCGACAGCAGCAGAAATAGGGTCCCGTTTTACCCTTTGGTAACCCTACGAAAGACGGTGGCATTCGTTTCAATTTGGTTAACCAACCAAACCACCCATGTTTATCTTAAAACATATTGTAACAACAAATACTTGTACAGTACAGATATCCTTACTAATATTATAAAAGCGAGTTTGTTTGCTTGTTACGTCTGATGAATTTCGGTACAGAGATAGTTGGGACCCTGGAGACGGACAAAGGCTAAAAAAAGTTTGAGAATTGAGGGAGAAAGAGGGAAGAACAGGAAAAACTTAGCATTGCTATTACAATAAATAAGGCGCAAGGGCAAAACCTACAGGTAGCAGGTACCTGTAAATCAAGAATCGGGAACTGTGTTACCACGAAATTAACGCGAGCGAAGCCGCGGGCAAAAGCTAGTACTTCATAATTACATGATCAAAAATCTATGTCTATAAATATATCACGTCTTACCGTGGCACACCATAGCGATAGTTAATTGAATGAGTGGCGTCACCCGGGCACACGGTACGCGGGCCGCGACTCAAGCCACTGAATCGCACTGATTGCCTCAATGTTACCCTTTTTTGTTACCCCTTTGTTCGGCGATAGCTTTAAATGCACTACATTTAAAGTTGCGTAAAAAATGTGAAGAACTGGGTTGATATGGAGCAGTTCATTGGTAAATGTAACTGCTCCATAGCAACGGTATTCCAAGTTAGCAAATGTTAATTTCTTTATTATTGGAAATAAAATATCTTTATTGCTGGAACTCCGTTTAAACGAAGGTACGCAACAAGAACATTATTGTAAATTACCGGTAAAGGTGGATGCTATGAACATTTTTTCTTGGAAAATATTAATTCTAAGACACACAAATAATACTGTTACGGCTCGGTAAATCCGGTACGGACAAACTGAGGACGTAGACATGGACACCTCCATTTAAATAAATAATCTGTCAATGACCTGTGTTTGCATCTGGTAGTTTATGCTTACACTGATCCTCAAGTATGCACATTAATGTTTAAGCCACATCTCCATCTTTCGTATATCCGAGGCTGAACCATATTGCTTTCAAGTTTCAATTAACCATTTACAGTTCCATCTCGTAGAGAAATGATAAGCGTGGCAGTTTCCTTGTGACCCTTATTCCCAGGGGACTAGCTTTGGTTTGTCCTTGACCCACTACAGGGTATCTGTGTCAAGTTCAATTGGATTTTCCGAAACGATTCCCATCTTAGACTAAGCCGTGGAATGTTTTAAAAAAGGTTTGTATAAGATGAAGACATCGACGCGAACAGTTTCCATGAGTTCAGCACATTATTCTAGAGACGCAGTTAAAATATAATATTTCGTCGTCTAACAAAATAAAAAGTCAACTTTTTCATATATTTTGATTTTAAAAGCATCGCTATTCGTAAAATTCAGGTATTTTGTTAAATTATTTTTTCATTTATTAATCTGGGTTAATTTTAAGCTGAAAATACAAACGTGTTATACCCACATGGCTGGGCGATAAGAAATTCTTACTTATATTATAAAAGCGAAAGTGAGTTTGTTTGTTACGTATTCACGCCTAAATGGCTAAACCGATTTTGATCAATTTTGGTACAGAGATAGTTGGGACCCTGGAGACGGATATAGGCTATTTTTTTAAAGTGTGAAAAGGGGAGACAGAGGGAAGAAAAGAGGAGAGAAAGATGAAACTATGTGAGAACGATGTAGCAAGCCGTGCACATTAAAAGTGTCCATAGTAAAAGAAAAAGAATTTCAAAAATACATAATAAATTAAAAAAAAGCTGTGGCAAGTGAGAGATGACCAGTCACAACTGACAGCGCCCGTTCACGAACATGACGCATAGATCAGCACCATTCAACTAAACCATTTTGAAGGGAACTAAATGATCCGACACATGCGCCACCATCAGCGAGACATTTGAGTGAGCATGACATACTCTCAACCGCCAGAGCAAATTAGTCAAGAAAAGACGAAGATTCCGTTTTTTTTTGAGGAACCGAACCCTAAATATATGAAACAAAAGGTGTAAATGATTGCGTGACAGCTGACAGGGAAGAATGGAAGAAAACAAACGTGTTGAGCCGCCCACAAGTAACATAGGACCAGGACAGAAAGATGATGTTGTTATTTCACACACATCACGGAATCTCAGAAACTACAAGTTTTAGAAGTTTCAAACTTTACACGGAGGATCTTTTTAGAACGTAGGTGCTCACTAACACAGGGTTTTGCAAAATTAAACCTCTAAGTGGGTGAAACAGCGTGCCAAAAGTTTGTATGAAGGGGACTCCTTAGCCGGATTGTTTACGATAAAACTACTAGGATTGCATGATATTCACGGTGGTATACGTATACCACCGTGAATTTTATGGAATGATCCAACAGTTTGGTCTCTACATAAAAGTTCTGAATAGAACCTATTAACTTTTTACCCCGGTCTGCGTGGTTAAAACCGCTGCGCACAGCTTGTACGATGTGTATGTTTCTTTTTCGCGTATGCAAAATCATCAAATAACTTCCAACTTCTTAACTTCGTTATTATTATTTATATTAGTCAGTAGAACTACTTATTTGTACTGACTAAAACTTGTATTGCCCTTTATGTTCCGGGGCCGCGGTATCTCTTTCGAACAACTCGCAACCCCGCCAGGCGGTGGCCCTGGCAGACCCCTCGATTATTTACGTCATAAGTGTATTTAAAATGATCACAGTGTATAATGTTTAACCGGTTACAGAAATTACCTTTAATTAGTGATTAAATGTATTGGAAAAAAACAGCCAAGTGCGAGTCAGACTTGCACACCGAGGATTCCGTACAAACTTGCGACATGAACAGCCATATTAGACACAAGTTGAGTATATAATTTTAATTTCAACTACTTGATACCTCTACGTGTTCCCGATATAAAGGTCTTGAATTGACAGAGAGACACACAGACGGATACCAAAATGATCCAAAAAGGGTTCCGTTTTTTTCTTTTAAGGTACGGAATCCTAATAATTTTAGCTCTAATCCTATTAATTTTATAACGATTGTAGTACATAATTGTTTGTTACCAAAATAAACTTGTCTAAATATTAACGCAAATTAAGTTGAACACTTTTCCAGCGAATTTAAGAGTGAGAACATCTTACTGTAAATTTAACGATCAATATATCAACAGATTATCACAAATAAACAAAGATCTAAATGATCTTTGTTTATTTGTGATAATCTGTTGTACAATGCATGGTTTAAATAGCGGGGAATAAAAAAAGTTAATATGTAACATAGTGATTCATGACAAAAATGTTATTCGTTCTGTTATTTAATTTCTGCGTAAGCTATTATATTATTGAAAAACGACGTTTGATTCATGTGAGAATTTGTCACTGCTATTCTCGGCTCCATAACACCTTCACCTAGCGCCTCATGTGTGAATTCCGCCTCGAACGCAATAAAAAAGCTTCCTCACTAGAATTAAAATGTACTATGTTCAAACCGTTACAGGTGTCCTTGTACACGAGCGCCACACAAAAGTAATATTGTAATATCGTACCTTTTTCGTATGAATGGAATAACACCTCATTTGTCAAAAGTGAAAGAAGGGAAAGTCGGTGAGGAAAATACGTGTTGTACTTATATGTATGCTTGAGGAAATAAAGGGGGAAGGGAACGAAGAATAATTTATTACAATGAAATAGAATGTATGAAACTTGGCGGTTGTCCGAAATTGGCAGAATGTTTGAGGGTAAACATATAAAGCTGGCAGAGTGGACTCTTAGAGATTTAATGTAGGTCAAATATTATCGTCATTTACTCGTATATCGAGAAGGCTGAAAAACATATTGATTAGCCGTATACCGTCCGCACATACAGTAGTTAATAGACTGTCTGTCAACAGATTGAGGGCGACACGTGCCAGCAAATGAGCCATGTTCTGTGATGTCATTGTATTGTACTCATTGTGATCTGTGGTCGGAGCCTGTAACCCGTCAATCAACCTGATCACATGGCAATGTGTCGGGACAACGGAAATAATAGATGTTACACGTGCGGAACACGGCTGTCGGATTGATTCAATATGATTATGTGTAGCTGGCAACAAGCGTGATATCGAAAAAAAATCCTATTTGTTATTCCAGATGCTAATCTACCTCTGTGCCAAATTTCATCAAGATCCGTTTAGCCGTTTTGACGTGAAAGAGTAACAAACATCCATACGTCCTTACAAACATTCGCATTTATAATATTAGTAGGATAAGGACAGGTAGAAATAAATGGTGAAGGAAAACTCCGTGAAAAGACCGTGAATACGAACATCATCTACCATCCTGCACAGGCCACTAAAACTTTGGGTTAAGGACCACCCGGTCTCACAGGAAGCAGAGCAGTATCCCACCAGTACTGCAGTGGGAACATTAAAAGTTGATTGGCAGCTTTTTCTCTTTTGCTGAATAGCTAGCACGCTTTAAGGCGACACTAAATGCCTGTGACCTTGAGTGACGGGGGAAAAGCTTGGTGTTGCTCCCCGCGATCGAAAATTATTCGAATAAATATATCTACTTTCATTTATCAAACAAAATACGAATAAAAACCGTATTTCAAAAGATTGTTAAATTGACTAGTAGATTGTGAAGTTTCATAAAAATACACCTTTCGGTTTTTGCCTGATCATCGCTTTTTAGCCCGCGATTTTTTATATATTATGTATTATAAAATAAAATAGCATTCGCTGTCCGTTCGTTTTAATCTTTTAAACTCCTTAATGGATTATAATGAAGTTTTCAGCTATACATACAAGAGACAGGTATGATATTAATATGTATATTATCCCAGTCTACGTGGGATACGTTGTAATATTTTAAGATATTTGTTTACCAAATTATTAAGGAAATAGTTTCGTTAAACCTTTTTTTTATCAAAACTTGCGGACTAGCCGTTTAAAAGTAAAATAAACTCATAACAAAAAGGATATCTGCCCCTTAACATACAGGAACAAAGAAAGACGAGGATACAAACTCAAACCAGAAAAATGGGATAAAACTAGCGACAAAACATCACTCCTCACAACAAGCAAATAAAACGTAGAAAAAGTTTGGCTTTCACGAACTGTTGGTAAAATGGGACAACAGTTGAAAATATCCTGCCGTAACACAAGCCAGCCTTTTCCCACAAAGTGTCGGACGGAGGACGGTGAAAGGATATCCCTGTAAAAGGGATAATTCTTTAAGGATAGTGAATTGCATGAGGTCGGGACTATAGCCTTAATGCCATTGATTGACACTCAACACGCTTCTGAGTTTAACTTCGTATATCACTTTTGTTTATTCTCTAACCTTTTTATTGAGTTTTATCTTTTATTTTCCAGGTTGCATGAAATGTTCTGACAAATCGGTAGCAACGAAAAACTGTACATTGGTCCGGATACTGGATTGAGGCAGTTAATGAACTGAAATATCTGACAGTGTCTGGTGTACACAGTTTATCAACTATCTGTGCATAAACATTAAAGTGTTAAATTTTAAATATAACATCTCATGAATATACCCGATCTGTGTTTTTCATAAAAACCTTTAAGCTTAAACTAAGTTTTCCCAACGTAAAGTTTCCGTTGATTGGTAAAAATGGAGCAGCCATATTGGGGATGAGCCTGACTTTACTAATATAAGCATTAGTAAAGTCAGGCTTATCCGTAATATGGCTGACAGGAACTGGGCTCTCGAGTAAGGTCGAGAGCCTAGTTTTATATGAAAGGGAATTTGTCTCGCGGTGTCGGCGCCAACTTTACCCATGTGTGCCGAGAAAAGCGATTAGGGGATCAGATAGATCGGCGGCAGACATCTCCATTAATATAGAATCGATGGCAATGTGTGTGCGATACAACCCCGTAAGAGGTTATTAAGAGATACATTTTAAGTCAGAAAGGTAATATGAAATTGATGATATCACGGAATATTGCGCCTCCAATACTTGAAGGGTGCGGCACTTTGATAGAGTCTACCTCTAGTACAAAACTCAGACTCACGACGGAAAGAACCGATATTTTTTATCGATATAGATAGAAAACACTGTCAAGGCCTGTTAGAATAGTTGTAAGGAGGATAAATAAATAAATAATAAAAAAAAAACCTTATTGCAGGAGCCGTCACGAGTGCAAGACAAACTATAACAAAATACTAAATAATGTTGTCAACACTGAATATCGGCACCAAAATCTGTCTAGATATCAACGTAATTGTTTACAAAGTATTTATCTCTCTCGATCTTTTCATCCAATCTTAATAACAAGCAGGTAAGGCCGGCGCCGGCGACTTCTTTCTTAAATCCAGATATTTACTTTGTTCGCTTTAAAGTGAATTTCTTTTCACAATCTTCAGTTTTAATTGTGCTCTTTCTTTTGTTGTAGCACAATTGGATTTTCGACAATTTCCCATTTGCCCGGCTTTGTGGAGGAAATGAAAAACAACGTGGTAAACGCTTGTCTTCGTGAAATATTACGGGATTAGGTTTTTTTTGTAATCGACTTTCAAGGGTCCGCGTTCTTTTCTTCTTGTGACGTAATTATTTAAAGATTGATGAGAATAAACGCATTTATGTTCTTATCTAGAGAAATGAAAAGGGTCTCATTCTATTAAGTGCTGTGAGAGCTTTAGAAGCTTGTATTTTGAAAAGGTTTCTGATTACTATGCGAGGTGGCAGAAAAGTATGTAGGTGTCTGATGAGATGACCAGTAATAGAGGAGTATGGAAGACGAACACATGCTGCGCTGAACTCAAATGATTTGAGTTCAGGGCAGGATATATATGCTGATATTGATTTATTATAGTCATCGATAAGAATTGATGTTTCTTTATTTAAAATTTGTTGTGGCCAGCGGATGCACCCACTACTCAACTCCTATGTATCGAAGAGTACCTATTTACCTTTCTATTAGTGAAAAATACCGGTCCAGTAGTTGCAAAGCTTAAACGGTACAAACAAACAAAACAAATGATCTTTCCGCTATACAATATTAGTATAGAAAACTGTAATAATATACTGCGACAGATATTTATGAAAAAGCCATTAAAAAAGCGTTTTAAAAACATATTTATTCACAACAACTAACGGTACCTATATCTTTATAATAAAATAAAAATACGTGATCACGAAAACAATGGCTGTTACGAAAGGCTAAGAGAGACTTGAAATAACGCTATTTTACGTTGTAATAACCGCGGAGTTTTCTCAAGGGCTCTCACACTGAAAATGACGAGCAATGGAGAGGCTTATATACAGGCAAACTGAATGGGCAACATATAGGGTTAAAATGAAATGAAGACTTTGTATTTCACAATACAAACAAAAAGTGGTATAGTATAAACAGAGAAATGGACCAATTAACAATGCAGGATACAATGTAAATAAAAAAATATCCAATCAAAAAAAAACACAGTTTTTTTTTAATCTGACTTGGTCGTGATTGAGATTGCACGATTTCATAGCAAATTATAGCACTTGCCCGCAGCTTCGTTTTATCCGAATGCAGTGTCTAAACATAGGTGACGTTCGGGAATTACAAGGAATTTTCGAAAACTGTGCCTCTAGAATATTAGAGCAGAAGTTTACCACCCAAAAAACACCAAACAACAACACAACATCAAGCCAGTATTTTCCAAAAAGGTGAGACAGAGACGTACCTATACTACACCTACATTATTAGCAACAAATTCTCTGAAAAGCAATTTCAAAGACTCCACTTATCACGTTCACAAAACCGCCGCGTCCCAACGTGCCAACTAGCATGTACCACAACTGTCACGTACACACGAGCGTACGTCTCCGTCCCTTACCAGAGACTAATGTGAGTCCATTAAGCAGCACATTTGATGTTAGAATTCAAAGTATTTAGTGCGGGGGACGTTACAAATGCCACGTCGTTTGTACGGTCTAAGTCTTGCCCTTATATCTACGACGGGGTGGGACTTGGTGATGGGATGTAGCGGGTGTGGATAGAAATCTCAATGGATTTAAAACAGATTGATAGATTGATAACAGCGTTTGAGTAGTGTAGTCGTTCAAGTTTATGACAACCGGCCTTTACGGTATTTTTTGTTCTTTCTTTCAATTTTTTATTGCGAAGAATTATCGACTTCTATGGAGTGTGATCATCCAGACTTAACAACATTAATTGTCGTTATTACTTTGTCATGCAGATGGATTGCTTTTAAAAAGTTTGCCCATTTTTAAAAAAAATATTTATTACAAGACTATTTAATAGGAGCCGTATCGACGGCGCGTTAGTGTTCCACGTGCGCTTCAAAGAGATGTCAGCAAAGCAGAGGGGCCTGCCAGGGCCACCGCCTGCCGGGGTTGCGGGTTGTTCGAAAGAGATACCGCGGCCCCGGAACATAAAGGGCAAAAGAACATGGGTAGGTTTTTAGTCAGTACAAGTTTATCACTCCACACCGCTCCGCCCAGAGTGGGAGAAGTTATTTGATGAATTCCCATCTGCCAAAAAAGAACAAAACAAAATAACCATACTACCTTTGGCTTGCCGATCAAAAAGTCCTCAGTCCTCACTTGGGTTCCATCCGAAAAATGTGACACAGTCCACTTTTCCAAACCGCTAGTCGCTCCGCTCATGTGCGTGTCCGCATCACTGCGACACCGTGACATTTGTTGCGCTTAGTCCGTCACGTCGCAGACGGATCGCAGGGACAGTGACACCGATGCTTAGCAAAGATTTAACGTAATTAACAACCGCTGGATAAGGACTCGCCAGATTTGTTTAGCTTTCCATTCACTTATTACGTTTTGCTTCAAGGAAAGTTGTTAAATCTAAGTAATCTAAGTGCTTCGGTTGTGTCGACAGATGTTTATAATTAGTTGTGGTACATCATGAAGAAAGCTGTGTTTGTTAATTTATATTGTAAACATTTTCATTTGGTAGATAGTTTATGGGAAATATTAAAGGATATAAATAAATAGCCGTGATGGCCCGGAGGTTTAGCGTCTCGCCTCTAATACATGAAGTTGTGAGCTCAACTCCGGGCAGGCAATAATGTGACTTTTTCAATTTATATGGACTTTCTAAAGTTTGTCTAAGATATCACAGACATCGGTGGAAAACATTGTAACGCAACATAGATTTATAATTAATATAAGTCTGAAATCGCCGACCCGTCTTGAGCAAGCGTGGTGATCAATGCTCGTGCCTTATCTGTATGAGAAGGGGCCTCTGCCCAGTGGGACAGTTATAGGTTGCTATTAATTATTTTTTAATAAAGGAACAACCTGACTCTTCTTGAGTATATTAGAAGAAGTTTGAAAGTTGGGCCTGTTACAGAAAAAATTTAAGGGAGTCGTTTGTGTATGGATATGTATGTAATGAGGAGGGATGAAGCAAATGTGACTAAAAGAGTGATGGATCTGAATGTGGATGGAGAGGAAAGCCAAAGAAAAGATGGATGAATTGTGTAAGGAATGATATGAAAGAGAAAGGAGTAAATGATGCTGTGACGTCTGACAGGGGAGAATGGAAGAAGAAAACGTGTTGCGCCGACCTCAAATAGAATGGGACACGGGCAGGAAAATGATGATGAACCTGACTTTTAAGATGTTCACTAATAGAGCAGTTTGGATGAAAAAGAAGTAAGAAAATGAAAAACATGTTACACAATTATAAACCAAAATGCGATAAGGGCAGGAGAGTGGTGGTTAAGAGACTATAATTAACGAACCGTTCTGACGAATAGGCAGGAAGTGGCGCAGAACCTGGACCGATAAAATATGGAGGAAGGCGTTTACCTAGTAGCGGCATGGTACAGACTAGCTAAGATATAAACCCTTAAAGGAGGGTTCAAGTGTGACTAGCAACTGCCTTTTTAGGGTCCGTAGCTCAAAAAGAAAAACTGTACCCTTATTGGAAAACGGTCAATTACTTTAATTAAACAAATGTCAAGTCCCGAAGTGGCTTAATAGATAGACGTTTTTCATTTATCCTTACTAATATTATAAAAGCGAAAGTGAGTTTGTTTGTTTGTTTGTTTGTTACCTCTTCACGCTTTAATGGCTAAACCGATTTTCATGAATTTTGGTACAGAGGTAGTTGGGAACCAGGAGACGGACATAGGCTATTATTTTTTTGTAAAGAGTGGGATATGAGGGAGAAAGAGGGAAGAAACGGGAAAACTTAGCGTTGCTATTACACATCAATAAGGCGCTACCGAATTTAACGCGAGCGAAGCCGCGGGCAAAAGCTAGTAAAAATATAAAGGAAAAGACGTAGCCCTTATTGGATCACTTTGAGGACCGTCTGTCTGTCTGTAAAGACACTTTATCTAGAAAACGCGTGGAGGTATCGCGTTGAAATCAAAACCATTTACTCAAATTTGTAGTCTCCTTGTGCTGTGAAAATTTTAGCCTTCTGAGTCTACGCAGTCAAAAGATAAAGCCGTTTATATCGCAAATTTGTACAGAACCTTCGGTGCGCGAGTTTGACGTGCTCTTGTCCGTTTTTTTTGTGTGTGGATGAAACTTTACAATGGTTACACCTACTCCTATGTTCGGGCATTATATCAACTTCCCTTAATTTTAAGCATCGAAAAAAAAAATTATAACAACTAGCATATTCGTCATTTTATAAAAGAGGGACACGAGCATTCAGTCAAAAAAGTATCGGGAATGGATGATTTGTTTATGGTTCCAAATTAATTTTTTTGTTTTTTTTGTAGAACTGTTAGATTGGCACAACTGTTTTCCATTTTGGCGCGGAGTTTGAGTTGCATCTGTTATTTATATTAAATACAGTGCTGGTTTTAGTAATATCATAATAGTGTGTATTGCGAATTTCATAATGGACAAAAATATCGAACAAAGAGTTTGTCTTAAATTTTGCATCGCCAATGGAATTTCGTGTTCGGAGTCACTGAAAATGTTACAGAAGGCTTACGGTGAATCGACTTTATCAAAAACTCGTGCTTATGAGTGGTTCAGAGCGTTCAAAAGCGGTCGAGATGTGATGGAAGATTTGCCTCGCTCTGGTAGGCCGTCAACGTCTGCAACTGAAGTTAACATCGCAAAAGTGAAGAAAATAGTGACTGAAAATCCCCATTCAACTCTGAGAGAGATAGCCGCCGAACTTTCTGTATCTCACGAGTCGATCCGTACCATTGTAACTAATCATTTGGGTATGAAACATGTTGCTGCTCGGCTAGTCCCAAAAGATCTGAATTTTCTCCAAAAACTCAATCGCATGAAAGTCGCTGAGGACATGCTAGAACGAGTCAGTTCGGACCCAACATTCATGAAACGCATTGTTACTGGTGACGAGACGTGGGTTTACGAGTTTGACATGCAAACTAGTCAACAAGCTTCGGAGTGGCGCCTTCCAACTGAACCGAAACCGAAAAAACCACGCCAAAGTCGATCAAAAGTCAAAGTCATGTTGACTGTTTTCTTTGACTATCGCGGTGTTGTGCACTCTGAATTCTTACCGGAAGGTCTAACGGTAAATAAAAAATAATATTTGAGCGTTATGCGGCGTTTAAGAGAGCAAATTCGACGAAAAGGGCCAGATTTGTGGAAAGAAAATTCTTGGATTTTGCACCACGACAATGCGCCTTCGGACAAGGCTATCATTGTGAACGAATTTTTGACCAAACACTCAACAAATACCATCCAGCAACCACCATATTCACCAGATATGGCTCTTGCTGACTTTTTTCTTTTTCCTAAACTCAAATTACCACTTCGTGGCACCCGTTTTCAATCGATAGAAGACATAAAGGAGAATTCGCGGCGAGAACTGAACTCAATTCCGGAAGCAGCGTTTAAAAAATGTTTTGATGAATGGATTATTCGTTGGCGCAAGTGTATCGTTTCTAAAGGAGCATACTTTGAAGGTGATAAAATAAATTTGGATGAATAACAGACATTTTGTGTATTATTGATCTTTTCCCGGTACTTTCTTGACAGAGAGTATATCAACCGACGTTGCATATCAGCGCAAACTTATGTTCTGTTTATAAAACATCCTAAAATAAAATCCTTACTAATATAAAAGCGAAAGTGAGCTTGTTTGTGTGTTTGTTACCTCTTCACGCTTTAATGGCTTCACCGATTTTGATGAATTTTGGTACAGAGATAGTTGGGAACCAGGAGACGGACATGGGCTATTTTTTTTTAAAAAGTGGGATGTGAGCTAGAAAGAGGGAAGAAAAGGGAAAACTTAGCGTTGCTATTACAAATCAATAAGGCGCAAGGGGAACTGTGTTACCCCGAATTTAAAATCTAGTAAGTTCATATTTGAGCTTCTAAGACTAAATTCTATAGCTTTATAGTTAATAATAATTTTCGTTTACTCAACAAAAAGAAAATGATCGCAGACTTAGTACAGGTGCCTACATCCTGTTTGTAACTAAGCTAAAAGCGCTTTTATCTCGAGCAGACCAAGCGTTAGTATTTTTGCTCGCATGTTGAGTAGCCCCCAAGCGGGAGTAACCCGGCTTTGAGCATTATGTCACGGCGGGTTAGGCTTGCCGTCGGATGTACGACTACATATATGAATAGAGAGATAGAGTGCTGATAATGGGCACTTTGCGCACAGCCGAGGCGTCCGGCATCAAGAGACTTACGTCCCGTTCACGACCTTGCCGCGATGAGCGGCGGCGAAAGCGGCGGCGGCGAGCGGTGAGAACAAAAGTATGAAAATGTTTGATGCACGCCACGAGTCGCCGCTCATAGCGAAAACGCGCGCGGTTTTGTCCGAGCGAATCGCCGTAGCGGCGCGCGGTGCGGGGAGCGGCGGGATCAAAAGTACAAGCGAATGAGTGCGACGCCACGAAACAGAGCGGCGCGGACAGCGGTGTAGGCGGGACGGACTCGGCAGCGAACTTATGAAAAAAATATTTTAGACGATTTTGTGTCGGTAATGGATACCGAGGCGTTTATAACAGAAATTTTAAATCGACCCCCTATATGGATGTCAGGCATCCCCAACACACAACAACATATTTCCTGTAATCTTCGTATAGGTCACGAAATTCGAATTTAAATATCGATCTTTATTAAATTCGTGCACTCCCTTTCTCATATTAAGAATATCTTGTTTTAAAAATATACTGCTTTCTAAACACAGAAGGGATAATTTTGATAACGCCATTATTTTGAGCACGTGCTGACTACCTAAATCCGTCCACCTCGGCCGCTGCCGCTCGTCGCTACTGAGAGTACGTGGCGTGTAAAACGCACCGCTTGCCGCCGCCGCGCCGCCCGCCGCGCCGCTCGCCGCTAAGACCGAAGTCGTGAATGGGCTCTTAGAGTTGACCAACTCATCGCAATATCTTTGTGGCTAAAAACACCGGCTAGAAACCTGATTAATTATAAAACGGTTAACGAGTCATATACTCATACGTCATAAGTAAAACATTGGCTTCTGTAATTACCAGCTATATCATTTTTAAGCTATTAAGCTTATTAGCCTGCCACTACAATACTTTATCGAAATGCCAAAAACATGCACAAAAACCTGTTTTAACCATAGTGTTACATTACACTATGGTTATATCTAGCATCATTACACTTAAATATGTCTAGTACTACCAAAATGTTTGTCCAATAACATAGTGCTGTCACTTACTAGACTAACATCATTAAAAAGAGCCGTCAAAAATGTTGCCGTTTCATTTAAAAAGTTAAAACTTTATCTACTCGTTTTACACCGCATGATAATCTAATTCTACCGCTAAAGGCTAGCTATTGCTAACTTTTTAAAACCTATGAGAATTTACAAACATAACAAGCAATACTTTGAAAAAATATCTTGTTGAAATTAAACATATTTATGATCAAAAATCAAAACATTATATAAGGTGGCTTTACGATTTTAAACGTGTTTTTCTATGAAATTACGTCGTGGAGAAGTACTTGAAAGTTATATAAAATAATAAAGCTTATATTTTTAAAAGGGCTTGGTGATAAAATATTTATTGAATAGGTTTTTTTTTTTTTGTAGAACCTATGTCAGGGCTGCGTAAACGACATACACCCGACTAATCGACCGATAAGCGCTTAGAAAAAACTTCGCAGTAAAAGAGGCCCTTAAGTACACCACAGCAAAGTTAACCAGCTTTACAAATGTCTATCAGAGAGGAAAAAGCCGACCAACTCACTGGAAACAGCTACTGACTTTTACAATGCGAATTGACAAGCAATTGAACACTTTATTTTCATTGTTGGAATTGCAGGCATTTTTCAGCTAAAGGTAGATGCAGTCGCGTCGGATGGGAAGATTCGTTCTTGCCAAGATAGCATTACAAGATACTGGATAAAATATAGACGTGATCATGGTGATGGTTTTGTCTAAAAGTACTATTGTATAGGCTATCGTTGCTTTCTTGCAGGCATAGTTTATTTGAGGATGCTAAAAGTAGGGATCTTTCAGTTATACGACTGGTGAAGTAGCTAGTGGGCAAAAGTTTAAGTTAAAGTGGCCGATGCGTGGTTTTTGAAAATAATTAAAACCGGCCAAGAGCGAGTCAGACTCGCGCACCGAAGGTTCCGTACAAACTTGCGACATAAACAGCCATATCTTTTGACTGCGTAGACTTAAAGGGTTTATTGCTTTACAGCACAAAGCGACTATAGAGTTCAGTAGGTATATGGTTTTAATTTCAACTCCATAACTCAACGCGTTCCTTATAAAGGGTTTTGACAGATGGACATACAGACGGTCCTCAAAGTGTTCCGTATAATTAAAGTAATTGATCGTTTTCCGAGAACCCACCCACGACAGATGTACTTGTTTAGAATAAAGATTGTAGATAGAGTCGTAAGTAAAATTTAGTTTCAGTACTACAAAGGGAACATCTTGGCTACCGTGTTGTCGAATATTTCTTTCTAAAATAATATTATTTGGAACGAATACTTTTTCATCAATGCAAATCGAAGATGACCCAAGAGAACAAAGCGTTCCCAATCCATCATTAACCTCGATGAGGGAAACAGATTTTAAGAAAAAATGGGTAGAATTAAGTTATGTCGGGTTTTATTTTCCATTTTTAAGTAATGTTTACTGTAATACAGTTCCCGAGACGATTCCCGGCCAACGTCGACGCGGGTCTGTGGTCATTGATCAATGGGTATCCCACCGTTCGTCTTTTTACAGGCCGCGTAGATAGCGCATTCGCAAAAAAACAGTTTATTTATTTATTTAAAACGATGCGTTCCAGTCAATTAGTTATTATTATGATCAAACTAGCTAGCGCTCACAGCTTTGCCCGCGTGGTATCAAAAAAAGTATCCTATGTATTATTCCAGACTATAATCTACCCCTGTGCCAAATTTTATCAAGATCCGTTCACCCGTTTTGACGTAACAAACATTCATACATCCTCACAATCATTCGCATTTATAATATTAAAGTAGGATATAACATTTGTTATACTTACATAGTTCTGTAAAATGTTCCGTTAGTCTAGTGATCGTAAGAGCTACTGCTGAACATGAGGTCGTATGTTTGATTCCTAGGTCGTGTAAAGTATTATTATGTTTTTACATTATAAATTTCCGTGCCACTGAGTCAATCGTACGTGGTTGTACGATTAAGAACAGCTCTGTCTAACCTTTCGAGAATTACGGACTTAATGATTTTTTGTGTATATTTTCTAATTGTTTCCCCATAGACAACAGCCACAGTAACAGCCATTAATTAGTATTAATCAAGGGCTCGCCGAGATTAATTGCCATTCAGATACATCAGAAAGCAATTTATCGCAATGTTTGATCCCGGATCAGGTAGAACTAATGTCTCTATATATTAGTAACAACGAGCCTGATGGCGATCTGTTTATGCTATTGTCATCATCATTTTCCTGCCCTTGTTCGTTTCTATTTAGGGTCGGCGCAACACGTTTTCTTCTTCCATTCTCCTCTATCAGATGTCACGGCATCATTTCCTCTTTTCTCCTTCATATCATTCCTTACACAATCCATCCATCTTTTCTTTGGCCTTCCTCTCGCTCTCCGTCCGTCAACATTCAGATCCATCACTCTTTAGTCACATGTCCTTCATCCCTCCTCGTTACAGGTCCATACCAAGATAAACGACTTCCTTTATTTTTTTCTGTAACAGGTGCAACTTTCAAACTTCCTCTAATATACTCATTCCTTACTTTATCCATTTCCTTCACTCCACACATCCATCTCAACATCATCTCCGCTACATGCAATCGATTTTGATCCACCTTTTTTTACACATCTGTTATGCTATTGTATGATGTGTTTTTATAGGATGAAGCAACAGTGAAGGTGCCTGGAGAGTATTTCCGAGGAGATGAGAGTGCGAGAGAGTACAGCCACGTGAGGAATACCGACACTAGACGAGTGTTCCTACAGAGTGTACAGTTGGGCAGAGGATATCTGTCAGGGTCCAGTTTCTGGAGCTGATACCGTAATCTAAGACCTTTAGGAACTGAATACAGCGACGTGGCATTGACTTGAGGATGAGCGACTCGACACCGCATCTATTTGATTTAACTGCATCTACAAATTTTGTCTTCCCAGCTTAGACTCTAAATAACTCTTAACTACTGTAATTCCTTCAAATTGGGCTAACAAAAGTTTTAATAAAATTGAGTCTGAGATAAATATATCGCGCTATACAAACGTAGCTTTGTTATATTAGTATACTAATTTTTGCCCGTGGCTTTGCTCGCGTTTAATTCAGGGTAACACAGTTCCCCTTTTGCTGATTTGCAGGTACTACTATTTATTTTAATAGCAATTTCCCTTTTCTTACCTCTTTCTCCCTCATATCTCAATCTTTTTTTAAAAAAAAATAGCCTATTTCCGTCTCCAGAGTCCCAACTATCTTTGTACCAAAATTCATCCAAATCGGTTTAGCCATGTAGGCGCGAAGACGTAACTAACAAACTCACTTGCGCTTTTATAATATTAGTAAGGATGTCAGCTAGTTCTTACCGGGAATCGAAAGGGGAGCATGTTTGACGGACGCTTGTAGAATAAGGTCGTGCACAGCACGTTGTAGCCGCATAGAGAACCGAACCTATTTCCTGGTGTGCCTGACAGGTGGCCAAGCTCAGCGTGTTACTAGTGAAGTGAGCTCTTGTCGACGTGCAGTAAAGCTTTGCTTGTTGGAAGCCTTAAGGATTTATGCAACACGTCTGTGAGATGATTGTGTGTGACAATCCGTTTAAGGTTTGTAGTGGTCACGTTAATAATAACAGCGGCATTTTGTGACCAGGATTTTGTTTAAGGATTTTTTTTTGCCAAACTTCTGTAAATGGGTGACCATACTTCAGATATAGAGTTTCTTCCATGTCCATGTGAAACCAGCTGGGACTGACTGGCTCCAGCTGTCATTTGTAGATATTTGACAAATTGTCTTATAAAGGGGTATCGTATAACCCAATATTATACTAGACTAGCTTTTGCCCGCGGCTTCGCTAGCGTTAAATTCCAGGTAACACAGTTCCCCTTTCCTGATGTGCAGGTACCTTCTACCTGTAGTTTTTGCCATTGCGCCTTATTTTTTTTTAATAGCAATGCTAAGTTTTCCCTTTTCTTCTCTCTTTCTATGTCCGTCTCCAGGGTCCCAACTATCTCTGTACCAAAATTCAACAAAATCGGTTCAGCCATAAAGGCGTGAAGACGTAACAAACAAACAAACTCACTTTTGCTTTTATAATGTTACTAGCTTTCGCCCGCGGCTTCGCTCGCGTTAAATTCGGTATAACACACCAAGCAGACCTGCATTTTTTGCTCTTGCGCCTGATTGATTTGTAATAGCAACGCTAAGTTTTCCCTTTTCTTCCCTCGTTCTCCATCATATCCCACTTTTTTTAAATAAAAATTAGCCTATGTCCGTCTCCTGGTTTCCAACTATCTCTGTACCAAAATTCATCAAAATCGGTTTAGCCATTAAAGCGTGAAGAGGTAACAAACAAACAAACAAACAAACTCACTTTCGCTTTTATAATATTAGTAAGGATAGTAAGGATTAACTGCCGGGCGCCCGGAATGACTGGAAGTCATCACACATCATTTAACTAGCTTTTTTTTTGGGGTCACCAAAAAAAAGGCTAGTTAGATGTGGTGTGATGTGTGTATCTGCGTACATTGTCTATTAATGTAAAAGTAAGTTACATAATGGGACCTTGTGCTAAGTGGATCACAATACACTCGCTTACATATCTACCTGATGAGTGTCCTTTAGTTACGGCTCTAACCTTTCGCGGTGTGATTTCTTCAGGCGCTGTAAAGATGAATATTTTTGGTCGGTAAACCTAACTGCTGCTGTCTTCAACCGACTTCACTAACTCGTGGTGTACATTCAAAGGCCACCTTTATTACTTTCTACCCAATTAAGGAGACGGACTACTTTCATTCAGTGAATGTCTAGCCGTTTGACCTTTTGATATTCTAGAGCAGACTTCTAACGGCCTAATTCAGTTTATTTAATAAAATTCCTTAGCTACGTGAAATGTTTAGTTATTTTAAGCGTAGGTAGATTTGCTGGGACTATATCTTGTATTATCGACAGCGTTTCGTGGCCAACATAAAAGACGCGTGATTTTGTCTAAGTCTGCGTAAAATTGTATTATTTCAGCCTTTTTTGGCTGAAATAATGCAACTTTACAGCCTTCGAGTAGTTTAATATCAATAATTTTTAATTTAGGTAATAAGTCTGAAAATTATTGTCAAAAATTATAAAGAAATTTTAAGTTTATAATAGTTTTTTTTGTAAGGATAATTTCCAAAAAATCGTGCTCCAGTTGAATTTAATATCACTGATCAATTTTAAATACGAGTACAACTACCTACACACACAGATAAAGTTCAGAACTAATGTCTACCCTTGTACATTATTTAAGACGGACCAAGTTAAGCGTGCCCCGCGTGGGTACATATACGGATGTAGTAAGTACCGTGACAGTAAGCCCACTACTTAATCCAAGGTGTTACCTCAACTATGGGAGGCTTGCAGTGTCACACTTCGTCTTCGAAGTTCGTTCATTAAAACAACGTTAGTTTATGTTCGATGCTATCACTTGCCAGAAACGCTTTCGAGTGTTTGTAACTATTTGAATTTTTTGTGTTAAGCTAGGAAAAATACCAAATCGAGTCAGACTCGCGCACTAAGGGTTCTGTATAAACCTGCGACATAACCGGCCATAGCTTTTAATTACGTAGACTAAGGGGGTTGATTTTCCTTGCCGGGGTTGCGGGTTGTTCGAAAGAGATACCGCGGCCCCGGAGCGTAAAGGGCAATAGAAGGAACATGGGTGGGTTTTAGTCACTAAAAGTCTGACACGCCCCCCCCGCTCCAACCAGAGCGGGGGAAGTTATTTGATGATTTCCTAACCAAAAAAAAGGGTTGTGTACCCAAAAAAAAGTGAATCGATCTAACTACTAAGCGTACGCACGTAGGTGTGTTTCATTGCCTTTAATATAACTATTACATTTTACATAGCTGAAAAAACCAACGACTCTTGTCGTGTGTTTTATTAATGTGGTATACTTGATAAATGTTCTAGTCCGTCTCACACTTGTCCAATTTATCTAGTATTAACATCGACGATTGGTTAAACACGCCAGTGCTCTCGTTTGCGAGACTCGAGCAAATAATATGCAAAACAAACTACCAGTCTGCCAGCCTTCAGTAGTGCACACTATCTACTCAGCTGGAAGTAACGCGGAATAATAAATTTGTGTAAAGAAATGTTTACACAAGCTGAAGTGATGGACGCTTGAGAATATTGAGGATCGTCTTGTCAAAGAACCGACTATTAATTAGGAGCAGTACTGGCCCCGATATACGAAATGTCGGCCATAGGTTCGAAAACATTCAAATACTTTACTATGTGTCCTTTATTTTAGCACTTTTATCTCGAGACGGTGGAGGAAGATCGAAAAGATCTTGAGGAAACGGGTATGTCTTAAATGAAAGTGAGATGTACCAGCCCACAGCCCACTCTCGGCCTTGGTTGATAATGGTTATTTCCTTCTCACTGAGAAGACCTATGCAGTGGGAACATAACGATGCGAGCAGTAAGTCGGTGATCGGAAAAGTCAAATTGTACAGGAAACAATATTTACTGTTTTTGTCCATAATTAGGACATTGATTGATACCTCATTTTTTTTTTGTAAATATGTCTGTGTTGCCATTGTGAATATTATCTACTAGTGACCCGCCTAGCGTTTTCACCCGCTGCTCACCTCCTAAGAGTCATAGGTTGAAGTATTAAACATATAAAACTTCCTCTTGAATCACTCTACCTATTAAAAAAAACCGCATCAACAGCCGTTGCGTAAATTTAAAGATTTTATACATATTTTAAGCATACATACAACATAGCAACAGACAGACAGCGACAGCGACTTTGTTTTTTTACTCTGTAGTGATTTCCAAAACCTTGAAAAATATACATATATCACAAAAAAAATACATACGCATTATAGGAAAAATTATGAAAATATATAAAGGTGTAAAATTAACTATCGGAAAAATCTGAAAAAAATAGTATAATGTATTCCAGTCCATATGAAAAATGTTCAAAATAGCACATTACCGACTTATTCATTCGAGGTACCGATTAAGTCATCATTTGCCTAGCCTTTTTCCCAACTATGTTGGGGTCGGCTTCCAGTCTAACCAGATGCAGCTGAATATCAGTATTTTACATAGAGCGACTGCCTATCTGACCTTTACAACCCAGTTAATACTGGGTAATACGATACCCCTTGGTAAGACTGGTTGTCAGACTTTCGGAACACTGACTACATGTAACGACTATCAAAGATCTACAAATGACAGCCGGGACCAACGGCTTAACGTGCTTTCCGAGGCACGGAGGAAACTCGGTATGTAACGGGTGGTCACCCATCCACAGACCAACCTAGGCAAGCGCGGTTTAACCTAAAGATCGACCCGAGCGACTACTATTTATTTAACCACGAGGTACCGATTAAGTAAAGACAGATTATTGTTAACAATATAAATACGGTGTCCATTATGAGACATAATGGACTTAGCACCTTTGATAATTGCTAACACGCACTGTTTTAGCGGAATTAACATTAATGAGTTAACTAATTGGAATATGACGCGAACTAACGCGTTGCTAATTAAATGATATAGTTACGGCTCCAATGATTCGCTTGGCGTGAAATAATTAATAGATATTTACTTGGTTGAGCATTTTCGCTTTAGTTTCATTCAATTCTGAAAGCATTGAGTTAAAAGCGATTGTGCATTTGACAAATTCATTTTATGGCAAAACATATATTAACAACATAGTGTGTGACCTGTAATACAGGTATTTCACTACCTACCACAGGCACCAGTGATTCACAAATATGTATAAACTTGTTTATGCCAATAAATAATTGACGACACGCTTGGCACAGTGGCTGAGCGATCGGCTGCCGCGCTGCGTGTCGCGGGTTCGATTCCCGCACGGAACAAATATTTGTTCGGCCTACACATAGTTGTTTCGGGTCTCGCTGTTTGTGTATGTGAGTTTAAATGTTTGTAAATGCACCCACGATACAGGAGAAATTCCTAGTGTGGGGTAGCGTTTTTTTTAAATAATAATAATAATAGAATATTAATTACAGAGTTTACAATGAGACTTTTTTGAGTCGAGCTACAAGAACTGACGAATGCTTGCACTGACTGGACAGCTCCACTTAATCTGTGTAGTGATTTCATAAAAAGGCCATCTCAGAGTTTGAAGTTTGAATAGTCCACATGTAAGTTGATCAAGGTTATTTCTGTGTTCGGGACCTTAAAAGAGTGTATGACCTCTGGGTTTTATTGGCTGTTTTTTCTGAGTGGTCGGGTACGAAACACGGGCCTCAGCTAGTTTGAAAAAAAAAACGACGAGTAAAAATGTTTCTACTTGCAAAATAAACAACACTTACAGTATCAAACGCTATGATCTAAATTTAAATCTTGACGGCAAAAATCTTGATGTTATAGCAGAAACTGTATTCTTGGGGATGACTATTGATTCTAAACTGCAATGGGGCGCGCACATAAGAACTCTTTCGGGTAGGCTCAGCTCAGCTGCATATGCAGTAAGGAAAATAAGGCAGTTAACTGATGTAGATACAGCTAGGTTAGTATACTATGCTTACTTTCACAGTATTATGTCCTATGGCGTTCTCCTGTGGGGATCAGCAGCAGACGTCGATTCAGTTTTTATATTACAAAAGAGGGCAGTCCGCGCGATCTATAAAATGGGTCCTCGCGAGTCCCTCAGAGAAAAATTTAAAGAGATCGATATACTGACTCTGCCCTCACTTTATATCTTAGAATGTTTATTGTATGTCCGTAAAAATCGGGGGCTTTTCAAAATTAGGAGCGACTACCACAATATTAATACACGCAGTAAACACGAAATTGTAATTCCTAAATTTAGATTAACAAAAACTAGCAAGTCATTTCTAATAAACAGTATACGCTTTTATAACAAGTTGCCAAAATCAGTTATAGAACTGACAGATGGAAAGTTTAAAAACTACATAAAACGTGTCCTTATTAAAAACGCATATTACAAAATCAAGGACTACGTTGAAGATAAAGAAGTTTGGCTATAGTTCCTTCTGCGCATGCGGCCTCCCTGGTAGCTATAATCAGCACAAATTTGTGGATGTCTCTAACTATTCTCAATCTTATTTATTTGTGTGATCTCTTTAATCATTTTGTTTTTTCTTTTTTTTGCAATAGTTGTCAAATCACATATTTATATCACCCTTGTTCTGAATAGTTACAGTACTGATAGCAACATCTGTGTGACTCGTCTTTTAGTTATTATTTTGTTTTTGCAAAATTTTTTATTTATTTTTTTACTTTTGTATAGATTCTTTTCTACCTATTAGTTGTGAATGAGTGGACATGGTTGGCCTTGTAGATTCTTAGACGCTTGTTAACTTTTGTTAACGTATTATTTTATTTTACTTTTTGTAAAGTAAGCAGTGACTTATTGTCGGGCCTACGCTGTCCTCTCATACTTAAGTGCTAACGCTGTAACAACAACAACATTGTAAAACTAAATGATTTTAAAAGAGTAACCATGGAGTTTCTTGCCGGTTCTTCTCCATAGGAAACGACCAACCCGAACCGTGCATCTTTTCTCGACGTTTTATAAGTGCCCATGTAGGCCTATGTAAAATAAAAATATTTTGATTGATTGATTGATTGATATGATTTAAAAAACATTATTGGAATAAAAACACATTTTGTGAAAAGTGTTTTGTAGTGTTTAGTTACAATGAATAACCGACTTCCAAAAAACGCTATAAATTGTAAAATAACATAACTTTTGGAAGTCGGAGGCAAAAAAGTCCATGAAATAAACTAGTTACGGACTTATGAGACTTATTTTTATGAGCAGGTCACGTTGAGTCTAAGTTCTGGTGGGAAAGTGACACGATACAGGATGTGTAGCGCCATCTCTTTCGTACACTCCTAAGTCCTGCTTTAAAATGTCATGGCAACACAACAGTTCGATAAACTTACACCACAAATCATTAAATAGGTTAGTTAAGGGCAAAGCATAATTATTACGTCGATTGATGTACAAAGACTGTCGTTTTAAATACCTACCTAACCTCGCTTACGGCGTCTTGTAACAATGCTGAAGCACTACAGGAACCTGGTTACAGCGATACAGAATCATGTTTGCGTCGGCATACTCAGTCAGCGACAGAATCAAGATTGTATCGCGGTTGTTTCTGATTTGCATTGCGGTAAACAGCCGCGAAAGGCGACGACTCTTAACCAAATCTAGAATTTTGCTGCAAGGTGAGCTTTTACTACTTTTAAAGTTATTTTACCTTTGAAATAAGCCTTATGAACACTATAATAAAGGTCAATTTACTGCAAAATCAGAAGAAAATAACAATAAAAGGATAGAAGTGTATATTTCCGGAGGTAATCAGCCGACAGCAACATTTACTTACCTACTTACAAAGGATAATGTTACGAAAAGTAATGCCCATGTTCTTACTTTTGAAGTAAAACTTCTGAATCTTAGTTTTATCTCTCTCTCTCTTACACAGCAGAATGTTTTAGCTTGAAATACGACACGAACAAAAGTGATGAAATAACAAACTTTGAAATCCGCGTATTGATTGAGACCTATTCAACGCTTGGATCTTTCTTTCGAACAACATTATAGGGAATATTTATTACAATCATTTCGAATTTCTGTTTTCATCGCGCACAGGGCCAACAATAATAAAACATCAATAAATAAAACAATTTATTAGTGAAAATACGGAAAACGAGGCTTCGAATTATTTAAGGCTGTAAACGGAATTAAAACTTACGCCATTTTTCATGTCCCGAAACATCGTACCCACAAATTATTTTCACAAATAGTATTTTATTTAAGACAAATTGCACTTAATTGCGAACAAACAGAATTGCACTGAAATGTTTACAGTAGAAACCGAAACGGCGTTTTCCGATACGCCATTTCGGGAACAATTAATTGCAGTTTTTGTTGCGAACTTTGCAATCTGCGGCTACATGGTACATACAAACTGGAGTCGGCGACTGTACATGAATAATTTATCAGACACTTTTTGTGGAAACACGAAAAGATATTTATGATCACAAATCTTTTGTACAGCTTAAACAAAAAGGGCGGTGAATAAAGCTTAGAAATAACTTTATGTCGATATGAATGTTGAAACGTTTTTGCCTTGTTCAGTTTGAATGTTCCAAGATTTGGCTAATGTGTCGCTTAGTAGCACTTACCATGGAGTGTTGCAGGTGTGGGTGAGCGTCATGTAGCGGACGCCTAGCTGGTAGTAGGACCGGAGGACTCCCAACGAGTTGGCGATGGAGTGACCTCCTTCAATGCCGATGAGTGAGGCGATCTTGCGAGGTCGTGCGCTGTGGGCCTCCAATATATCTGAAAAGAAACATTTTGCGTACATAATGTGTGTCTTGTCATCTTGTGAATATTTTTGTAATGTTTTCTAACAGTATGTTTGCTGTTTTCTGGGGCAATCAAAACGTGGAACGGCGCACACAGAACTCTGGGAAACAGTTTGTGTACGCAAGCAATTAAGGCGTTTTATTTTTGAATGAATTTTGCGTTTATATGAAACAGGAGGTCCCTTAATGAATTAATGTCAACACTTTTGAGTGAGTATGAATATTTCATAACCGTTTGCTGAGGGAAGCTTCTATTGTCTGCCAAATACTTGGCGAGTTTTCTATTGTCTTTAGGTACATGTTAAAGAGAAACTAAGGGCTAACTTTATTAATGATCGTCTGTAAGGGGTAAACCAGCAAAAGGCTTGTGATGATGGCATAGCAGCCTATACGTATAGCAATACTGTTTTTTTTTATAATTATTTTAAATTGATGTTTTTTCATGTCTTCTTTAATAATTATGATAAATAGAACAGCAGTCACATCGAAAAATGAAATAGAAATTGCGGTTTTGAAAACAAGTAATGTAGCTTGCCTGTAAAGCATGTTTCGGTTTTGCAAAACGGTCCAGGTGCCTTTGAGTAATCGGTGAACATACATAAAAAATAAGATTCCGACGAATTGAGAACCTCCCTTTTTGAAGTCGGTTAATAAACGTGGCGAATCATTCATTTATGGTTAATTAATCCAACTCAATTCTGGAATTAAGGATTAATTAATATTTGAACGCAACCTATTTATACTCAGAACCTACAGTTCAAACTTTAAGTGCTTTTTTTTTGCAAAAGCTTGTAATTATTAAATGTGTTTAAAGTAACTTTCATAAAGCTCACTTTTTACCTCTGTTAGACATAGGAATCTCGTTAAAAGTTGTAGGTCCTGTGAATTTGACTCTGGATAGCGGATTATATTTCTACAAGCAAAACCCTGGCTTATTGCGCTGATGATGATGTTATTGGTTACTATCCGACAGCATTAAAAAAAATGTAGGTATTCATTAGCAGTGTTATCAAAAAAAAATCTGATGTGAAGATAAACTTAAAAATATCTCCATTAAGGCGCGGCAAGAAACTAATGACGGGCCTGTTGGTCTAGTGGTTAGTGGCCCTGACTGCTGAGCCGGAGGTCGTGGGTTCGATTCCCACCCAGGACAAACTTTGTGTGATGAGCATGATTGTTTGTTCTGTGTCTGGGTGTGATTTATCTATAATATGTATGTATTTATAAATTATATATGTATGTATATCAATCAGTTGTCTGGTTACCATAACACAAGCTCTGCTAAGCTTGGGATCAGATAGCCGTGTGTGAGTTGTCCCAAGATATTTATTTATTATTTATTATTTTTTACGTAATCGCAGAGGTGAGGCTAGCTGCATGTTCCTGCTTTAACCCTCTGTGTTTCGGGGCCGTGGTATCTCTTTCGAACTACCCGCAACCCCAGATACATGTAGGTGCTTAGTTTTAGCCTTAATTTACTCCCTTTTTTGTAGTTTTTAAATATTACGATTTGTGTTATAATCACTGAAATTACTTTATGCTTCAAGTGTAAAGAATATATTTCAACAAAAGTTATCGTTTTTACGAACAGTTTAGGAATATACATAATAAGGATTTGCTTCTAAATGTAAAATAGATTACTCTTCAGAATATACAAATAATATGTATATTCTGAAGTGGAGTTAAATTTTCTTGTCTGTTGGTTATGAGTTTTTTTTTTCTAAAAAGAATTGCAATTTCAGCAAACTCAATTACGAACAGTACCCATACAATTACACGATGCGAATAAATCAAAAAGTAAAAGAAAATATACGAAGAAAAACACAAAACGGTATAAATTACAAGAACGGAACACGACAAATCCGGCTATATCAGCCTCGAGTCGGTTTTAAAGTTACAAATTAGTTTAGTCGATACAAGACGGCGTAGTAATACTACGACCCGGCGTATCGTTTAAAACAAAAACGGTTTACTTTAATACTGTTTCCATTTCTTTTTGTATATTGTGAAATATGTCTTTCGTTTGGTTTAATGTTTTTGCTGGCAAAGGGAAGCTTTCGGATATTTTGCACGTGGTTTCACTTGTTGCGGATTTAAAATAGATTGTGCTCTAACCAAAGTAATGTCATTGTCAACGCTTTTGTGGTTTTGGCACTGACGACGTTTTGTGACTGTTTTGAACGTCTTCACGGATGTCTAATATATAGTGTTGTAACAGTTCCTGTCCTTTCATTGTTTTCCCCTTTTTACTTTTACCCGACTGCTGCCAGGAGACTTATTGGTATTTTATTAAACTGTAATTTTGTTAAATTTGCTATTTTTAAGTCTTAGCCTGTTTAATTTTAAAATATCCGATTAACATGGAAAAAAGGCTAAGAATTTATTATAATATTGTAATTGCAAATTTTATTTGAATATAGCTCATGCAATTTGTATAATTTTAGAATATTTTTTTTATTGTACATAAAAATTTAAATACAACAAATTGACTTATTACAATGGTGGTCACATCGCTGATATTAATATTATCCAAACAACCTAACTTACCGTACAAACATAAAATACTAGCTGTGCTCAGCGGTTCTACCCTCAGTTAAGCTAAATAATTGTCGTAGTGTGATGTAATATAGCCTATGTAAATAATTAAAATCGGTCTAATAGTTGTTACAACCAAACCGTTTGATATTTTTATTTATCTCTCTTCTCACTATAGTTGTTATTCGTTTTATATTTTGTAACTATTGTAAAAATGTGTCTTCCATGTGGAGTTATACTAAATGTTTTTAACTTATAAACATCTTTTGAGAGAAAGTAAATGAAAAGTGATGGCCTTACTTCATCATCTGCCTAGCCTATTCCCAACTATGTTGGGGTCGGCTTCCAGTCTAACCGGATGCAGCTGAATATCAGTATTTTACATGGAGCGACTGCCTATCTGACCTCCACAACCCAGTTAGTACTGGGTAATGCGATAGTGATGGCCTTACTTATAGAAGTTAATTATATTCAGGAGTAGCCCTTACAATATTCTAGCTACATTGTCGGACAAAACTTATGGGCCATTTATCATGCACCGGGCAAGTAAAAATCTCCATGTCACCAATTAAAAATGTATTGCTTTTGCTATTGTTTGTTACTTTTAGGCATCATTATTATTTTCCTGCCCTTGTCCCATTCTATTTAAGGACGGCGCAACACGTTTCATCTTCCATTCTCCCATGTCAGACGTCACGGCAACATTTACTCCTTTCTCCTTCATATCATTCCTTACACAATCCATCCATCGTTTCTTTGGCCTCTCCATCCACCAACATTCTGATTCATCACTCTTTTAGTTACATCCAGTACTCAAATTCACCGTTACAAAATACAATCAACTGTTGCATTAAAAAAAATACAAAACTACGCTCGTAAAATATACTGACCTCATGCATCTAGACTTAATTTTTTCGATACAAAGTTGTAGTAACATTTATCGTATAAACATATCGATAAATAAAACAATGTTTTGAAAGAGAAAATGTTTTAAATCTGCATGAAAACGGATTGAACACAGAAAGGCGAATACAAAAGATTTAATTAGGATTTCAAAGCGTGCATGTGTTAATGAATGCTTTCACAAAAGTGAAGGAGCTGCGAATGGTGCTTTTTATTTCTCCATTTTTCAATTCTCGGAGCGCTTTTAATGAAAGGGTCACCACACATGGAACACATAGAGGGGTTTATCGCAAGTTCCGAGTCTGTAAGTTTTAATGCAAGAATTTTAGAGGCTGGTCGAGTAGAATCACAAACTTAAGTAACTTATGTCAATCCTTTACGATTTTAACTTTTCAATAGTAAATATAACTCGTCTTAGGACACATATTAAATTTACAAGAACATTCTTGTGTTTACTCGTGTAGGTGATTGTTCTAGAATTAATTCTAGCTTTGTAAAACTGGCATGATTACAAAATATGCAAAAGAAAAGGATTTCTTAAAGCAGTTGTTAAATATAATATATAGTCTATTTTATAGAAATGGGTAGCATAATTTTTTTAAATTTGAGTCTACCACTATCACTTATTTTTGCCAATAGCTGACTACAATACAAACTGCTCCTGGGTTAAAATAATACGCTCAATAGTCTAGAGTCGCGATTCCGAAATAAAAGCTATCATGTATCGATTGCGCCATCGATAACATCATCATCATCTGCTTAGCCTTTACCCAACTATGTTGGGGTTGGCGTCCAGTCTAACCGGATGCAGCTGACTACTATACATGGAGCCACAGCTGCCTATCTGACCTCCACAACCCAGTTAGTACTGGGTAACACGATACCTCCTTAGACTGGTTGTCAGACTTTTGGGACACTGACTACCGACTAACGACTGCCAAAAATCTACAAATGACAGCCGAGACCAAAAGTTAACTTTGCGTGCTTTCCGAGGCACGGAGGAAACTCAGTAGATGAAACAAGTGGTCACCCATCCACAGACGACAGCATAATAGATATTACCTGTTGATACAATCATGTTATGCATGGCTGCTATGAAAATAATAGACCAGATGTTCCGTGGGCAAACCAGGCTCCATCTTGAAATATATGATTTTCTATTATAACTAATATTCCAAGTAATTTCACTACCAGCAGTCGTTGATGGAACAAAATCATCCATACTTTATTTTGTTAGTTTTATCGTGGTTAGAAAGGTTGTCACGATGAATGCGGTCGAGGGGAAAGGGGTATGTAAGGATCGTAGGAGGTAGTGTTCTATGATTCTTACCTACCATCACGGTAAACAGGCGTGAATTTATGTGTTGGTGTTTTTGTTTTAAATCTACATCAAATTGAAGTAATGCTTACCAGTAACTGAAGTGGCGAACTGGAGATGCTGAGGATACTTGTCCACGAGGCGTTTGATGACGTCAATCTGTTCCAGGGTGAGCTGCACAGCATCCTTGTTCTGAGTAGCGCACGGGACGAAAGCTGACCAGAACTGGGGAGAAGAAATACATATGAGTTTATGATATATCGACGTCATTGGTCTGGTGAGTGTCGCCCACATGTGGACTTATAAAATGTCGACAAAAGGTGCACAGTTGGGGTTGTTTGTTTCATATGGAGAAGAACCGGCAGGAAACTCCATGAATACTCGTATGATTACTCATTTGTAGTTTATTGACGAAACGTTTCATCAATGTCTCTTTAGTAAAGTGTGGTTCTGATTCTCACCTTCAATAAATTAATTGTCTTCGTTAATAACAGTAATTAATCCTTCTTTTGTTTCTGCTTATAACCACCACGTACTATTGAACATGATGTGCTCAGTTCGATTCTTAAAGTGAAGATAGAAAAAGGATGACGTAAAAAATGCTACCTGCGAAACTACTATGCATAGTCCTCATGTAAGTTTACCAAGATTATATCTTCAAAGAGACTATTTATTTATTTATTTGGGAAAAACAAACAAATGTACAATATATACTATGAGCTCTGAGTTTGTTTCGGCTGTTTCTTTTTGCGTACAAAAGACGGCTTCACGTAGTTAAAAAAGAGCCGTGTAAAAGTGTTTAAAAAAACCAAGTAAACATTGTATCAATGATTGCTTTTCCTGCATACGCTGCTGAATTGTGGTGGCCTAATGAGAATGGCCCTGAAGGTTTTGGTAATAGATTTAACACAACACAGGCACTTCATTTTCTGTAAGTCATTTCTTTCATCACCACTGCTCATGAAACGGTAAAGAAGAACATTTGGAGGAAACGTGTATGTCCTGAAACCAAACATTCGAAGGCACACTGGAGACCGCGCTCGGTGTGGTGGATTATGACCTAGTTCCTTCGACGTTGGAAATAGACCTATAATATATTTCCTATACAAATAAAACCTTCTTGCTTTTGAAAGCCTAAATAAAAACAACATATTTTCCGCCGCATTACAAATCTCGACGGTCTCGACTTAACATAAATATTCCAACAAGTTAAGAAAAAGATACTAAAATGTCTAAAGATCTATCGGGAACTTTAGGAGTAGTGTTGGATGCAGGAACTCAGAACCTGAAGGCTGGGTTTGCAGGCGAAGCGTCTCCTAGAGTCATGATACCTACTACAGTAGGCAGGTGAATATGATTTACTTTCATCATCAGCATTTATCTGCTTCTTATTGGCCTGGGCACAGCATGCATCTCTGTCATCTCCTTAAGTGCTGTGATCTCGTTAGCGATCCTAGTTTTAGCTATTTTATCTCATTCCCTAAACAAAAATTTGTATTAAAAGTCAAATGAGTTAACGAGTGGCAATCGCTTTGAAACGGATTCATTTTGTTGGAACGAATTTCAACACGATTGATAGACGCGTTTCAATAGTAAAGTAATTTAATAAATTTTCGTCTATGCCAGGATAGTTATATGTATTAGAATGTACCTATTGGAAACATTAAAATATACCTGTGAATGTGAAAATATCAACCCTCTAAAACTAGGCAGTCAAAAGATATGACCGTATATGTGACAAGTTTGTATAGAACCCGGGAATACAACTGGCAGTTGGCTGTTTTTTTTTAATAAGAATGAAATAACGACAGCACCATTTTGAAATAAAACAGCTATCTTTCCCAAGAATATCAATTTCACCGGACCTGGGTTTGTTCACCGCAATACAATGCAAATCAACCTGATTTATTACTCGCTTGCCTGGAGTTTCTTTTACCACAAACTTTACTTGTTAGTTAAAAAAGATTGGAAACAATTTAAGCTATTCAACTACATGACGTTTATATAAAAAAAGAACATTCCGTTTTACACAGACGGCTCATGAACACAAATACAAAATCAAAGCATTTATTATTAACACTTGAAACTTGATATTTACCATGTTTGTTATTTATTTCGAGTTTCCGATATTTCGGCGATGTTGCAAACGCCATGATCACGGATGAACTGAAGTTATTGCGGGTATATGTTTATGAGCAGACATAACGATCTACCCTCTTACTTATTCGTTTTTTTTAACCTTATAAAATCAAAACATTAATTTCAATAAGACCATTACAAGCACTTTTGAATGTCAAAAACTATGAAGCTTCAGTCCCAGACATAATGCATAATAACTTGTGAAAGTACTGTAGTTACCCATTCCAAAGCGTTGACCTCTATAGAGAAAAATGGGCAAGAAACTACATGAACACTCTTATAAATCATATTATATATATGATTTATATTTATACAAGATCATGGTTACGTCATTCATGTTGAGATTATACAAATATCAGCTTCCACCCGCGACTTCGTCCGCGTGGCATCGTAACTTTGGGCTAATGCTAATTTTAACACGCGTGATGATCGAAAAAAAAGATCCTTCTCTCCCTTTTACTTCTCCCTTTTTACTCCTTATCTCACTTTAAAAAAAATAGCCTTTGTCCGTTTCCAGGGTCCCAACTATCTCTTTACCAAAACACATCAAAATCGGTTTGGCCATTTAGGCGTAAAGACGTAATAAACAAAAAAACTCACTTTCACTTTTATAATATCAGTTTGGATGTGACAACTATGCCTTCTCTGTAAAAGAAAAGGCTTTTGCCCAGCTGTTTTTATTTAAATATAGCCGAATCGAATTATAGAGACATGAAAATTTGCCTGAATAATGGCGCTTTATGAGATTGAAAATAACATAGTCAAGACAGCTCCCAGAACACCCGTATTTTATTACTTTCTAGTTCAACAAACTCCTTAGCAACAAATTTACCCGTCTGTTGTTATTTTGTACACGCCTACGTTATTTTGCACATAGATACATTTTCCAATAATTCTTGGATACTGTCAAGACGTATTCTTCAAAACTTCATTACCTGCAGAATGTTCCAGAATGTTCCAGAATGTTCTTGAATTTTCCACATCGTACAGACAAAACAAACATCATATTGCCCAGAGTCTGTAAAAGTTTGCGGCTAGTTAATAATACGTTAAGTTTGACCACATCGGATGGAGATCTGAACAACGGTCAAGTTGAATGGAACACGGAACTAGTTTCAAACAGATTGGACGATGGTAGCGGGTTGAATTCGACTACCGACTTTTACATACCTTTTCAAAATTTGTTTTTTTTTAAAGTACTTCTATTATTTTCCGGACGGTACTTACCTCTAGGTAGGTAAGTACCGTCGAAACTCGAAGTACTTTATTATGCTAATTGTTAGTCCTGAATGAATTCTTTCTTTTATAGAAAACGTTGCCCCACACTAGGAATTACTCCTGTATCGCAGGTGCGTTTACAAACATTTAAACTCACATACACAAACAGCCAGACCCGAAACAACTATCTGCAGGTCATACAAATATTTGTTCCGTGCGGGGATCGAACCCGCGATCGATACTATCTGCGTAATTTACTAATTTCGATTAACATAAGGATTGATTATTGCTGTGCTTTAAATATAAGGACTAATTTTGTTGTGATTTGGCTCACTTCATGACGTTTATTCTTGGGATGCCGTCAATGAAGACAAATAATGGTTAGCCTTTATTCAAAACTATGAGTGAGAATGGAGTATTTTTCATATTACCTGAAAAAGGGAGCTTATTTCTAGAAATAGTTATGCAATTAGCAAAATTAATGGAAAATGGAGAGTCCTCATTTCCTTTACTGTACCAGGCAGCACACAGCCGCTAGACAAACACTCATAAGACTAGTTTTGTACAAATACCTTCGTCCAACTTCTGCGATGAGACTTGCAATTATTAAACTGATTGCTTCTGAATGGCTATCTAGTTAAGATATTAATTAGTCGATGCTGCCGTTTTGTTTGAGAGCGTGCACCTAGAATATTGTGAGGTCGCGTCTGAGAGACTTAATTAAAAGTTTGAATACTAAGTCCGTTAATTATGTTGTATTATTAAATATTAAGAGAGCTCGAGTTATTAATATTTAAGAGGTCGAATATTGACACTGACTCTGGTGCGCAGTTTATTTTTAACCGACAAAAAATTGAGGATGTTCTCAGTTCGACATGTATATTTTATTAGGTTCTAAATAACTGTGTTAAACACTCTTAGAAATTATTTGCGCCACTTCGCGGTGTCTGATTAAACGGAAAATGTTGTTTACATGTTAAGTTTGCAAAAACAATGCATGATTAGTTAAGGCACATCATTATAATCTTCCAATTATAAAAATACGTAGGCATTTTTTTTTCGGGTGGGAAATCATCTAATGACTTCCCCCCCTCTGGGCGGATCGGGGGGCATGTCAGACTTATACTGACTAAAACCCACCCATGTTCCTTCTATTGCCTTTTACGTTCCGGAGCCACGGTATCTCTTTCGAACAACCCGCAACCCCGGCAGGCGGAGGCTCTGGCAATCCCCTCTGATTTGCTGACATCTCTTTGAGGCGCGCGTGAAACACGAACGCGCCGTCGACACGGCCTGTCGTCAATCGACGGACGGACGGTGAGCTAAATAAGTAGGCATTGAATCTCTTTACGTACAAAAGAATTCACAAAGTACAAAGTTAAAATTATACAACATATTTCAATCAACTTGACATTTACTGTGAAATAAGGTTATTAGCATTACAAAAATCTTTACCATTTCTTAAGCATGTTTTCTATAAACTAAGACCTATTCCTAATCTATTATATTCCTTTAAATACAATCTCCATAGAAAACACAATATGTTTACCGTCAGCGTTCTTCAGACAATGTCAAATAAGCTTTAAAAGCATTTAGCATTCAGCGCTGTAACCGCGTTAAAGAGCTGCTTCAACAATGCTATAAATATTGTTATTGACAGCCCCTGAACGCCACCTGGAATTAAGGGGCTGTCCACCAAAAAAAAACATGAAAATAAACGTTTTTCAAATGGTACAGACGCCTGCACATCAAGCTACTACAATCTGTCAGATTTCTTTGATAGATTTTCGACTTTATTTCTAAAGTATTAGGTTCAAGGTTCATTGGGAAAAATTGACAGTTTCGGGTAGCTTGACCTGCTGGCGTCTGCACCTAGTACCTTAAATGGTATAAAAAAAACTGTAAGCTTGTGACTGGTTAGAAAGCTTGAATTTTCAGAGGAAAAGTTTTCACTAGGAAAAAAGAGGTTGAAATTGATAAGCATGAATTGCACGTATTTTTTTGGAAGATTTTTGTAAGGTAAAATTAATAATAATAATAATTGGAACTAACAGATGATTTTCAGTTTCTTGTTTATTTCAGTTCAAAGACATCCAAATATTTACGAATGATAGAAATAACAAAAGGAAGAATATCGTAACCTAATACTTGTAACTACTTGGTAACAAATCACTTCACTTATTTATTTAATGGCGTTTGTGGAAGGAGACACCACAATTTAGCACTACCACGTAGTACTAGCAATATCACGTAGGTACTATGGTAGACAATCAAACGCTGGAGATTATATCAGTAATTATTATTATGGTAATAAATCGTTCTGTCTTGTATCACCCGCGCGCTTCTAAATCAAAATTTTTGACCGCTATATTCAACGTAAGTTCCACAGATACTTTTACGAAATGTTCACCAACAGCCTGATGATAGAAGAACCATAAGGAAACTACTTCCATCATTAATATGGAGAATCAGAATAGAGTAAAGTTGTAAAATACCTATTATGATTTAAAAGAGTGTCCATGGAGTTTCTTGCCCATTCTTCTCCATAGAGATCTACGCATTGGAATGGGCAACTACATTACTTTCACAAGTTATTATGTCTTGTGACTGGGACTGTAGCAGCATCTTTTTTTTTGTTTTCATGACATTCAAAAGTGCCTGTAATGGTCTAATTGAAATAAATGATTTGATTTGATTTGAATACCTTAGTTTATTTATAAATATCAACATATTTTTACATTTAAAAATATTTCATAAAATTAAATTTTAAAAAATACTATTAAATGACTAATGAAACACTAGTGTTACAATAGTTACACTGATAGCTCTTGATCGCAGTTTAGATGTCTTGATTGTGTTCAAAGATTCGCTTCTAGTTAAATAACTTAAAGACGCTCAACAATCGCAGCTTCAAGTTGACACGATTACCGTGACGGCAGCGGTTTCAATATATAAAACAGAAAGAAAAGTGTAGTGTGCATTGTATTAAGTTTTTCATTGTGTATAACTTTTCCTTTAGTTTGCGTCTCTAGGCATGGCTGGGGTTTACAACCAGGGGCAACTAACAAAAGGTGTTATTAGTATCCTTACTAATATTATAAAAACGAAAGTGAGTTTGTTTGTTTGTTTGTTTGTCACGTCTTCACGCCTAAATGGCTCAACCGATTTTGATGCATTTTGGTACAGAGATAGTTGGGACCGTGGAGACGGATATAGTCTATTTTTTTTTAAAAAGTTTGAGATATGAGGGAGAAAGAGGGAAGAAAAGGGAAAACATAGCATTGCTATTTCAATAAATAAGGCGCAAGGGCTAAAACTACAGGTAGCAGGTACCTGTAAATCAGGAAAGGGGAACTGTGTTACCCCGAATTTAACGCGAGCGAAGCCGCGGGCAAAAGCTAGTATAGTATTATATATTGAGTAGATGTGAGTGGGAAAGCCGCGAAGGAACGTTTTAGAACATACACTGTCTTTATTGATGAGGTTCTTCAGAAACGTCAGTTGCATAGTACTAGCCAACGGTGTTCGTGTATGACCAGATGTATGACGTGGACGATGCGCAAGGAGCAAGGTTCATTGAGATAAGCCGGCCAATAGCTAGTCAGAGTCTGAGCAACTAGGGTTCCGTACAAACTTGCGACATAAACAGCCATATCTTTTGACTGCCTCCACGCGTTTCCGAGATAAAGGGTCTTGACAGACAGACAGACGGACGGACAACAAAGTGAACACATAAGGGTTCCGGTTTTTTCTATTAACCGCGTCCGCAACCACTTTAATTATTGGCTGAGCCTATTAATACGATTACTATACGAACAATTTATTATTATTCGTACAGAAGTCGGACGAATAATTTTATTTTATGAATCAGAATGCAAATTTAAAAAAAAATTGCGTTTTGTATTTGTTTTTAATTTAAACCAAAAAATTGTAAATGTTTTAATCAATAAGTAATTATCCTAATCTAAATAGTTCAGTTCCGGGTAACCTACTAAAAACAATCTCTTTTTCTAATAATGAAAGTCGTTTCTGGCCCTCGCCGGCCGTTGCCGCGGCACCGCTCGCTACGCTCGCTCGGCTCGTGCGTAGGAGGTCGCAGTTTTAACCTAACCTAACCTAGTCATTGCTGCCATCTGCATAGTATGCCAAGTGAAATTATACCAAATAATCATCGCTCTAAATAAACATTATGCGAAACGATATTATGCGAAATTTGAACTCTACCAATCGTAATTATACTAAATGTTATTCTGCTATCTTAAAAGTATGCCATTGTAAATTCGAAGTTTTAAACATTATGCCAAACGATAATTTAATCAAATAACAGAACAAGGTAATCATCCATTCATTCTTAATTAAAAAAAAAATTGAATGTATGTACGAATAAATATAATTTATTCGTCCAGTACCCGTACCGTACCGTAGTCACTACCTTAATTATTTTAATGTAATTCATATTGTATACTCTTATGATTGTGCTAAAGCGCACATTTAAGACCCCTAGTTATATTGTGCGTGTGAGTTAACAGTCCAATATGATATGTAAGCCGCATGATGCCGTGACGACGGCGCTTTAGTGTTCCACGCGCACCTCATAGAGATGTCAGCAAAGCAGAGGGGCCTGCCAGGGCCACCGCTGCCAGGGTTGCAGGTTGTTCAAAAGACATACCGCGGCTCCGGAATATAAAAGGGCAAAATAAGGAATATGGGTGGGTTTTAGTCAGTGCAAGCCTGATATTCCCTCCACAAAAAAAACTGCTGCGTGATTTGAATCCTTTCACATCAAGTGTGACACTAGCCGGTAGTTTCTTAAGCCTTAAGTTTCTCGAATAGCCTACGAATTGTTTTTATTACCCCTTTTCCTTAATTATTTTATTATAACTCCGTATTTTACTGTAAACAAAGCGTTTTTTGATAATCATTTTCTAAACCTTTATATGTTAAACTGTCTTTGTTAAAAATATATATATATATAATGTTACCTTTAATTAACACAACATATTGACGTGTGTTCACGTAATAATTTCCAGTCTATTTCTATACATGAAGCTTTGTAATTGGCTTTCTGTTGTCTATGATTTCTTTTGTAAGTTTTTATACAGCTGTAAGTCTTCCATAGTGTAAAAAATATTTATGAAAGCTGATGGAGGACGCTAGAAGTGTAAATTATTTATTTAAACCTTCTTCATGTACAGACGCCTGCACATCAAGCTACTACAATCTGTCAGATTTCTTTGATAGATTTTCGACTTTATTGCTAAAGTATTAGGTTCAAGGTTCATTGGGAAAAATTGACAGTTTCGGGTAGCTTGACCTGCTGGCGTCTGTACAAGAGTGGTACAAAGGCGGACTTAATGCCATAAGCATTCCCAGTCATCAGGGTACCTTTGGGTTTAGTACCCGACATTTGTTATTTTATTGTAAAGTTCTGGAGAGATCCGTAATAAATGGAAATGTATATTTGTCTGTCTGTGACCTTTTCAAGTCTTAACGAGGCTCATCTCAATATCTAGAAGTGGGAATCGCTTCTTATAATACTGCGAGAATATTTCTATGAACCGATACGATGGATCGCAAACTGTCGGGCTAAGACGAAAAGTATTAAAAATATGCAATAAGGAAAATGGTTTATGTGTATATACCTATATATCTTTTGTTTTAAAAAACACTTATGTGATTTTCTGTAGAGTAGTACTATGTCCGTCTCCAGGGTCCCAACTATCTCTGTACCAAAATTCATCAAAATCGGTTTAGCTATTAAGGCGTGAAGACGTAACAAACAAACAAACTCTTTTTCGCTTTTATACTATTACTAGCGTTAAATTCGGGATAACACAGGTCCCCTTTCCTGATTTACAGGTACTTGCTACCTGTAGTTTTTGCCCTTGCGCCTAATTTATTGTAATAGCAATGCTAAGTTTTCCCTTTTCTTCCCTCTTTCTCCCTCATACCTCAATCTTTTTCAAACAAACAAACTCACTTTCGCTTTTATAATATTAAGTTAGGATATATACATTTATATATAGTAAGGATGTACGTAGGTATGTGTTTATACAAATGACTTTGTTATTCATTTAATATTGTTCATATGCTGTAAATAATGTAGGAAATATTAAAACATCACAATAAAATATGCTAGAGTCCATTAATTACATGCATGCATGCATGAGCATTATTTTGCAATAATCTGTTTGCGAAATTCAGTGCCCATTCATTTGTGAAATAACAATTGGTGTACCTATTTTGACAAGCAGTATAGCGTAAAGGGCAAAAGAAGGAACATGGGTGGGTTTTAGTCAGTACAAGTCTGACACTCCCCCCCCCCGCTCCGCCCAGAGCGGGGGAAGTTATTTCATGATTTCCCACCCCAAAAAAAATGCTCATTAAGAAAAAACTAACTGAATGGTAGAAAATGTTTGTGTGTTTGAGGTGTTAAATAAATACATAAACTTGAAGTTTACTTTACATGAATGTGACAGTGAATATAATTTTCTTATGAAAGTCCTACGTCCCACGGGTAGCAACCGGAGCTACGTATTGATCTGCCAGGCGGAATAACATAACGATTTTAATGAGCTCCTGACTGTGGTGCCTTACGAATCATATCAGAGCAATATAATTACGTTTCTGCCCTATTGAACCAACGACAGTACTTGGAAAGGTATATTTTCCTTATAATTGGATGAAAAAGGTAAATTAAAGACGTCAAAAGGAAACATAATTTCAAATGGGAATAAGTTAAATCAAGGACACAATCAATTAAATCGCCAACAAGCGAAATTGGAAGAAACTGTAGCTGTTTTTATTTTTCAGCTTCCTTGTTACTAAGTATAGTTACCGGCACGGTTCTTGAGCGCTGACCTTCACTTGCGCAGAAGTGAGTTATTGGGTCCCTTTGGTGGTATGAAGTGAGGCGCGGGGGCGGGGAAAGTGCAGTGATTGGCCCGTAGCGCATCGCGTCATAGACGTCACTCGGGATTCGTTCTTTACCGTGCTGCATGTACCTCACGACGACGATTACAATTCCGGCCAATTTAATAGACACCATTTTTAAATTATGTTATTCAAATATTTTATGTGATTTTTTTATTAAATATACCGTTGGAATTATAATCAAAGGTGATATTTATCGAAAGCAAAACGGGGAAAAATATAATGTCAGTTTGTAATTAGCAAAACTATTTTTCATTCAATTATTTTATTTGTACTTGTATCGAAATGTACTATATTCAATAGATAAAGTTTTTATCTACAACAAATAAAATTCGAAGTCAAAAATGCTAACAAAAAAAAAATACGTAAGTAGTAGTTTTTTTTTTGTAATTTTTGTCAAACTACAAGAACTAAGTTATAATTTTAATTTAGAAACACTTGTTAATTACTTACTTCTTTGATCTCAATTTCCATTTCTCAATTTAATGAATCATTATTTAATCTTTCTTTCAACCATAGAACCAGTAAGAAATTACCTAGGTAACTTAGAAAAAATAAATAATCAACGGGCGTGCGTTTTATTTGCCATATGTGTACGATGCGCAAAGCAATCCCCACCCTTCCGCCGAGCGCTCAAGATCCGTGCCGGTATCTGTAACGTGCTAGCAATCCGGGATAAAAGGATCGGCGACTACTTATTTGCTTATTAAGTACTTTGCACCCTCGCGTGTCTAGTGATCATGGTGAGAGAGAGTGGGTGAAGTGCTACAGTATTTTTTATAGCCCTGAGACTAGACTTGTGTTGGGTACAAACGTAGAGGAATATAGATGTACTATAAGGACTGCTTGGTCCCTCGAATATATAAAGCACTGCGTGGACAGAGAAGGTGTAAAAGTTGCTTTTCATCATATTCTGTCGGACTATACTAACAGCCACTCCAAATTACTTCCAGGTTCCGTCGCTCAGGCCTCTTGGACGGTATACCCCTAGTGTTCTGCGGCGCTGAAGCGGTCAAGAACCGCGGCATCTCTGTGATGACGTGGCCGGTCCAGGAGGGTCTGATCCAGAACTGGGACGAGATGGAGAAGCTGTGGCACCACGTATTCTACAAGGAGCTTTGTGTGCCTCCCGAGACCACTAAGATCATGCATGCACTGCACCCACTTGCGCCCGATTCTGATAAGTATGTGTTTGAATTAATAAACCATACATGGCTAATTTTAATTTCCTAAATAGCCAAAAACCTTTAATCAATCAATCAAAATATTTGGATTTCACATATGCCACGTGAGCACTTATAAAACGTCGAGAAAAGATGCACGGTTCGGGTTGGTGGTTTCCTATGGAGAAGAACCGGCAAAAAACACTATGGTTACTTTTTTAAAATCATTTGGTTTTACAATGTTGTTGTTATAGCTTTAGTAATTAATTATGAGAGGAACTGTTTCACCACCTTATAGCAGCATTATTTTAATCTAATTTCGGTAAAGGAAAGGGATGGAGATGTTTCCAAAAGGAACACAATACGGCTGTTTGAGGTCATGGTACGGTCGTCACCTGTGCACGAGTATCGCATTATGTCGAAGATTTTTGTTTGACTCGCGTCGCCAAGAGCTGCACTCTCAACAGACACGCGTCGTTCGACAGAGAATGCCGAGAACTCCAACTTACTAAGAGCACCGAAGTTCCACGAGTCTTTACGCGATTTGTAGAGCGACGGTACTCACGCAAATGATAAGAGGCACACTTAGGCTTGCTCCACACGAACCACAACCGCACCACACCGTCGCGACAAAAGGTGTTCAAGCTGTGGTTACGCGTACACAGTGTCGCTGCGGATTCTTGTGATTGCCTTGTGGTACATAAAGTATGACGCAACGTTGTGTTTACGATGTGGCCGGCCGCTAGTTCGCGGTGTCGCTGGTGGTTGCGTTGAGGTTCCGACGTGGCCGCGGCCAATAATGATGGCAAAATGTGGGCCGTGTAAATTTAATTATTAATTTTCATACAAGTTAGCGGCCGCCCACATGTTGTGGTGTTGGTACGTGCGAACAAGCCTTACGTGTGTACTTTCCGTGTTAATGTACAAGTTATATTTTATAATAAACCTTATTTTTCATTCCACCAGGGTACGGATGGCTGAAATCTTTTTCGAATCATTCGCCGTTAATGCGCTGTACATCGCGAAGTCGCCATCTTTAGTTCTGAACGCATACGGCAGGACTTCGGGGGTGGTTTGGGAGCAAGGATACGCCTGTTGCTATGCAGCCCCAGTCTTCGAAGGATTTCCTCTAAAGTATGCCACCGTCACGTCTCCAGTAACCGGCAAGATGCTAACGGATAGACTACAGAATCTGATGTTTAAAGCTGGATATTCCTTCACAACTCCTTTTGAGATAGATCTGATTGATCAAATTAAGGTAATATTTAATGTTACAACTTTTAAGCAAGTCATTCTCGAGTCACCCCTCACCGCTTTGGGGCTAAAACGTAACTAACACAATGTACTGTTGTACAGGCTCTTCGGAGAAATACCGACGTGGTGTCCTGTTACGTTACGTTACGTGAAACAGGATGAATATGGACTTTAGTATTTCCACCTTTACATAACGTTAGAACTATGTTGCTTAAAAACTCTATTCATCCCATTATACCATTTTTCAAAAATAAAAAGCAATTATATTTTTTATTTCAGAAAGATATATGCTACGTTTCGCAAGATTATGACCAAGAGCTGGCAGCAACAGCAGGGTACGACGAGAGTAAGGCCAGGTACAACCTGCCAGATGGACAGCACGTACTCTTGGGAGAGGAGCGGTTCCTGTGCCCAGAAGTGTTGTTCCAGCCTGAACTAGAGGGACTAAAGTGCAAAAACATCATCGATGTTATCCGTCACAGCATTGATTTGTGTGATCTTGATTATAGGTAGGTTTTAGTTTAAACAACATATCGATAATTAAAGGTCTTTAAAAATGTAATTGACAAACATTTTTGAAGATATATGATAATATGTCATATCTACTAAAAACACACTGTTCTCGCTTAGTTTACGGTAGAATTCCTCCCACAGAGAAGATGCCCTTATTTCAACACTGGGGACCACTGTTTCCAGTTTTTCTTCTCTAACAGAAAGGAGTCTGTCTAGTTCATGATGTGGTTGATTATAATAATCTTTTCACAGGTCCATATTCTACAACAACATAGTATTCTCTGGAGGGTCCAGCATGGTCAAAGGTCTTGTAGACCGCTTGACCAAGGAACTGACCCAACTCCTCAAAAAGAAGCTGCCTAACGTCAAGGTCAAAATTGATGCAATGAACAACCGACAGAACGCGGCGTGGGCCGGGGGTTCCATACTGGCTTCCTTGCCTAACTTGAAGGGATTCTGGCTAACTAAGGAGGAATATTCAGACTCGGGCTCAGATCGCGTCCAATCTAAGTTCTTTTAGACGAAAATGTTGTTCTAAATGTTTTTGGACCCATATTTCTTTAAATAAGGTGATTCCTACACGACACAGCGTGTTCTTTCTTACAACATCAACAGATTTTAAAAGTTATAACTTCATATAATTTTAACTACAGAATAAAAATGGTGTCTTAAAAATGACTCTTACCACAAGCAGTAACTTTATCTTGTTTATAAATCTACGGATGGAAGTGTCAGAGTATGAGCGATTGACTACTGCGCTGTGTGTTGCGGGTTCGATCCCTGCACGGAACAAATAATTTGTTTGATAGTTGTTCCAAGAATGACTGTTTGTGTGAATCTAAATGTTTGTAACGCACTCACGATACATGAGAAAATCCAAGAGTTGCGCGCTTCAAAGTGATGTTAGCAAGGCAGAAGAGGGTCACCACCTGCCAAGGTTGCGAGGTGGTTTTATTCCGTATAAGTCTGATACTCCCCCCCGCTCCACCCAGAAGGGGGAAAGTCATTTTACGATTTCCCATCCGCAAAAAAAAGTTCGGAAAACGATTTTTTTTTAATATTTAGATGTAAAAGTGTACGAAAAATCGACGTAGCAAACCTTCCAGGATAAATATTAAAATCACGCAACTCCGTGTTTTTACGGGATGACAGAAAACTTATTTGCATACTTCAAACAATGTTGCTAATCACGGGCTCGTTGCGATGGTGTTGGACTGCTCGCCCGTGTGTTTGTCTCGTCGTATGTGAGATGAATATTTAGAGCAGTCGCGTGATGTTGTGAGCGATATGACGGTCGACTTTACTTCTGTAACATTGTGATTGATGGTTTCAAGGAAGAAAATCGGGCAAATCTCGCCCATGTGTTTGTCTCGTCGTATATGAGATGAATAAATATCTTGGGACAACTCACACACGGCTATCTGATCCCAAGCTAAGCAGAGCTTGTGTTATGGTAACCAGACAACTGATATACATACTTATATAATTTATAAATACATACATATTATAGATAAATCACACCCAGACACAGAACAAACAATCATGCTCATCACACAAAGTTTGTCCTGGGTGGGAATCGAACCCACGACCTCCGGCTCAGCAGTCAGGGCCACTAACCACTAGACCAACAGGCCCGTCAATATTTAGAGCAGTCGCGTGATGTTGTGAGCGATATGACGGTCGACTTTACTTCTGTAACATTGTGATTGATGGTTTCAAGAAAGAAAAACCGGCCAAGTGCGAATCGGACTCACGCATCGCGAGTTCCGTACAAACTTGCGACATAAACGGCCATATTATTTAACTGTGTAGACTTAGGAGATTGATTTTTCCACAGCTCTAAGGGACCGTAAGCTTGAGTATATGGTTTTAATTATAACTCGAATTTGAAGCCGACCCCAACATAGTTGGGAAAAGGTTAGGCAGATGATTGTACTATATTTTTTTTAGTAACTTATTTCTACCTTAAATCTACTTATTATTACATACATGTTTATTTATTTATAAACAATAGACGTTTGTCTCAGCGTCCATTATAGTTCTACCATATGGGCCGAGATTATAGCAACGGGTAAAGATCTCTGATGAAAATAATACAAATAATTATGTTCTGTGAATTGTAAGATTATAAATAGTTACGTTCTAGCTACTTCGTTGTTCGTCTTCGTCGTTCGCTAATGTTCGTCGAGACAACAAATAAAATCAATATGATGACACGGTTAGCTTTGTGAATCAGTGTCTGGCTGATGCGGTGCGAGTCGTGGGATCGATTCTCGCATGGAGTAAATATTTGTATGGCCTACAGGTAGTTGTTCCAGGTCTAGCTGTTGGTGTATGTCAGTTTAAATGTTGGTACACTAGAAATGACTAATGTGAGGCAAAACTATATAACATAACACTCGAGAGGCCTCTGCTACCCCGGTATGGGAACAAGTTTTCTGTACTCTCGTCTCAAGTTGAGGTCGTGGCCTAAGTTTAGGTTAAAACTGATAAAAGTTCTTATAACTTGTAGCTTTAATTTGTTTAAGTATTCACACAGACACTGATATATTTGTTGTTTTAATAAAAATAAATAACCTGAACCGAACACTATTTGGTTTCCTTGTGTATCGTCGTCCCAGAGAAGCTCTCGCTCATTGCAATTACTAAATGTGATGGTTTCTGAAGGTCCGCATTCAAGACTGAGTTTGCAATTAAAATTAAACCACCGTGTAACCAGCTCTTGTACTGTGTATGTGCAGAGAACGATAATTATAAATAGGAAAATGTTGAACAATACTTAAAAGCATATTCATTTAATAAATGCGCCGGGTGCGGTAAGTTTTGCAGCACCACCATTCTTATTATTTTCAGAATGGTAGATAATTATATAATGGTAGATAATAGAACGTGAATATCTGTTTGTGCTGTTTCTAAAGCATATAACTATCTAATCTATGTATATAAAAGGGAAATTCACTGACTAACTTATCACGAAATCTCAGAAACTAGAAGGGCTAAGTGTCTCAAATGTTCCTTTTAGAAAGTAGGTGCGCACTATTTTTGCAAATTTCATCTACTGGGGGGGGGGGGGAAGTGAAACAGGGTGGCAAAGTTTGTTATTAAATCCAACAGTGGTCTTTTGATGCAAGTTATTAGATGAATTCCCACTTAAAGAAAAAAACAGCCATTAAAATACACGGCTTCATGCCACGCCACGCTCAAATATTGATCAATTTGCACAGAACACGAAAAAACCATTATTTTCTTGGAACAGTCAATGTAATGTTATTATTTGTTTGATTGTGGCTTGCGGCTTTATTCAAACATTCCAGGTAGACAGGAGTTTCTTCGAAAACAGTGTTTTACTGAATTGATATCACAATTTGAATGAGGGGTTTTAGTAATGAAATTGATTAGTGATTGATGTTATCCTGATAGTACACTAGATTATTCGGCGTATGAGAAGAGGTATCAGGGGGAACGTGAAAATAACCGTCTTGAGTTAAGTTAATCAATGGAAAAAATAGTTTATTCCCCTTTTACATATTCACAAAAGCATTATGTTCGGATTCAAATTCGCGTGCGAGTAATAGGCGCGTAAGCAACGGACTGGCGGCGCAGACGCCTGGCGGTTGCAACGCCGTGCGTGAACGCGGGAAACGAGCGCGCGAATACCTCTTACTGGTATCGTAATGGAACGCGACCGCGGGACGCTCCTATTGGTCGCGACGTACCTCTTGGGGTTGCTATAGGCGTCATTAAAATATAGGTAAGTCAGAGTGCTGCCTATTACTATACTCGTATTTTGCTGGTTATGGTTAAGTCCCATATAATAGGGTGCGAGCATTTCCATCAAATGGGTTCTTTAAAACGCTTGTATTAGCTTCACTTGTAAAAAAACTAGAGACATCAGTCACTAGTTTTTTGCCTTTTATCAAGATATGAATGTTGATAAATGGAGAGCGAGTGGTAGGCCAAAGAAAAGATGGATGGATTGTATAAGGAATGATATAATGGAGAAAGGAGTAAACGATGCCTTGTCGTCAGACAGGGGAAAATAGAAGAAAAAAACGTGATGCATCGACTTCAAATGGACTGGGATTTTAAGGGCAGTAAGAGATGACCTTATACAATCTTAGAAGTTAAACCTGACCTACTTCTCGGTGTCCAATTGAATTTCTGCATTTTTTTATTTTTTAAACGTTGCCTCACACTAGGATTTTCTCATGTATCGTGGTTGCGTTTACAAACATTTAAACTCACATACACAAACAGCCAGACCCGGAACAACTATCTGTAGGCCATACAAATATTTGTTCCGTGCGGTTATCAAACCCGCGACACGCAGCGCAGCAGTCGATCGCTCAGCCACTGCGCCAACCGTGTCGTCAAATGTAATATGTCATGTTAAGTTTAGAAGACAACGGAGGTTAGCTAAGCCACTTCATTCTACTCTTCCAATTATATAAAACTAGATATAAAATCTCTTTACGGGTACAAAAAGTGCTGGCATAAAACAAAACACATTGAAACTATAACAACATACATTAATGTCAATCAAACTGAAATTGACGTTGAAATAGGGCTACCAACATAATTTATTTCAGTATTTTATAAACTGTAATTTTTATTTTATATTTAAATAAAACACAATACTCTACGTCATAATTTAGCATTGACACATTATGTTCACAGGCATGACATAAATCTATACAAAAATAGAGAAAAAATATCCCCTTTCCGTGCTTGGAACACGATATATTGGTATTTAGAGCGATAATATATGGGCGTGATTAATCATGCCGCTTCAAGGTTGTTGCATACTAGATGGCGTGCAGTTTGATTTATTTGTTAGAATATCTTGTGCATGTTTAGGTGTTGGTTCCTGCAATGTCGTTGAAGATTAAATGATTAGAACTTACATTTTCGTTAATATAGTCATATATAATCGAACATTTACTTGAATTATCCAAATATTTTCTGCCGGTGGGCGTCTCACGTTAGGCACCTTGGTAATTTTTTATTATAACAGGGCCCTTTTAGGACATTTGGATCATATTTTATATAGCTCTTAAATTATCATAAATCGATCCAATACCTTTATTTTTAAAAGTCCATGTAACACTAGTCAGTTTCCGTCACTTGTCAGTTTCGTTGATTAATCAGTTTTAAAAAGTTTCTTATTTTAAGGTCGGTCTCCTTTGTCAAAAACTCATCTATAATCAGTTATAGAATTAAAAGTGAGTATTAGGTTTGGGTGCATTGCATGATAATTATTAATGATTAAAAAAATTCAAATGTACACCTTTTTTACATATCGAACGATCTTTTTTTTCGTGAAATTAAAACTAAATAATTATTTTGCATAACATGTAATGATCCAAAATACTTTTCTTTACTAGTTTTAGATATTGATTATGGCTGACATGAGATTGATTAATAATTAGTTTACTACGAACATGAAATTTTCAAGTACGTAAATTGCTCTTCTAATCTAGACACCTAACAAGACTTAATCTTCCTATAACTGAAATATTATGAACTCAATAAAATATTAAATCTATGTTTCTCCACAATCTCTTACAACTTTTTAATACCATTTTATTGCCGCAATATAAGTTAAAGCACGTGATGTGAAAGCCGCCCCTGTTTTTATCTCGCTTGTCAAACTTCCAAGTTAGGTATTAACTTAACTTCCAAACTTTGTTTAAACTTGGGTTAAGGTTAAGCTAAGATTATAAATTTTATGATTCCCAGAGACTTTACCCTTCAGATTATTCGTATTTCGAGATTATGAATAGCGTCCTAGAAATATTCCACGACTAAGTTAGCGCGATCGAGTCAGTGTGTCGTTGTCTTTATCATGCCCCATCAAATGTGCCTGGCAGTCAGGAACGAGGACAAATATATCTAATGTTTTTATTTGAGCATGACAGGGTCAAATTCGTTGTATTACGTCAAAAAGTCTGTTTTGTATCAAGGGTGATAATACTGGTTTTTAACAAAAATGAGCGACCCTTTCGAAAAGCCAGTCGTGGTGATCGACAATGGGAGCTACAACATCAAAGCTGGGTTTGCTTGCGACAACCATCCAGTATCTATATTCAGAACTACGGTCGGACGGCCAAAGTACCTCCAGGGAACGTATGGGAAGACTCCATACGAGGTTTATATTGGGGACGACGCCGTGGCACGCAGTGATGAATTGGACTTGAACTATCCGGTTGTGAAAGGGAAGATCACGCACTGGGATAATATGGAGCGGGTGTGGCACCACGTGTTCTATAGGGAGTTAAAGTCGGCTCCTGAAGACCGAGCGGTGCTCCTGTCCTGTGCCCCCGCTACTACTATTAAGGACAAGTATGTTTGCATTGTTTTTCGTGGTAGCACTTAGTCAAAAGACAATGAAATTTTGAACTTACGGTCAGATAACACAGACTAATATTTTGCTCTATAACCACAACATTTAAGACTATAACAAATGTGAATTCTAAGGAAGAAAATTTGAAAGTTCTTATTTTTCACATCTTGTTTTTCAAATTACTATAATTTTTTGTTACGGGTATAAGAAAATGTTACTATATTATCGTAATTTTAATATTTTTCACGGCATGCATGTAACTATCAGCACATGATTTTTTAAATCTTAGACAGCACAGACATCGGTAAAAGAAAACTTCTTGAGAAAAATGCACTTAAAAATTAAGGATTTCTATTATTGACGGGCCTGTTGGTCTAGTGGTTAGTGGCCCTGACTGCTGAGCCGGAGGTCGTGGGTTCGATTCCCACCCAGGACAAACTTTGTGTGATGAGCATGATTGTTTGTTCTGTGTCTGGCTGTGATTTATCTATAATATGTATGTATTTATAAATTATATATGTATGTATATCAGTTGTCTGGTTACCATAACACAAGCTCTGCTTAGCTTGGGATCAGATAGCCGTGTGTGAGTTGTCCCAAGATATATTTTCATATTTCTGAAATCACCTACAAGTCTCGGACAAGCATACTGATCAATGCTCGTTTTTGCTTGAGAAGACGTTTTTGCCGCGGGATGCAGTAGGCTGATATCATATGCCATGAATGTATTCGATGTATAGCTAACACATTTTTACCTTCCAAACATTCACGAGTCAGTAAATTATTAAACCGAAGTCTTACGAAACGTCGCGGTTGGTCGTTTTCATCCCAAGTCGCACAATCTAAACGTTTATTCCAGCTACATAGCTATATTATCTATTGATATACTATAGTAAATTGTTACACCCTAGACGACACATCGAGACAGGTTCTGTTTTTCGTCCCAAGACACAACATATGTAGCTAATGGCAGTACTAAAGTCTGTACCGACACGGAAACCTGTCTGGTTTTGGGTGTAATTTTGCAAGCGCATGTACTGTCACGTCTCTTGCTACAGGGTGGGTCAGTAGTATATACTGTGAGCGCATAGTTTTGTCTGCAGTGTTTGTCTACAAGGAATTTCGGTACATAAACTGGTGAGTTAATGTAGGTAGCGAAATACTTCACGTGCATAACGGCTAGATTGTTTAATAATAACAATTAAACTAAACAACAAATGCGCTATGTTTTCATACTAACTGTCCAACAGTCCTTGGAATTCACTGCTGGCTTCTACAGAGAAGCTACAGAGAAGAGATTATAATGATCAGGGAACAGTCCCTGATCATTATAATCTCTTCAAAGTTCAAGTGAATAATTCTTTAGGCAAGCTTGCTCCACCCTCCGGGGTTGCGGGTTGTTCGAAAGAGATTCCGCGGCCCCGGAACGTAAAAGGCAATAGAAGGAACATGGGTGGGTTTTAGTCAGTACAAGTCTGACACTGGCGGACGAGAAATTATCCAATAACTTCCCCCGCTCTATGCGGAGCGGGGGAAGTTATTGGATGATTTCTCGTCCGCAAAAAAAAGCTTGCTCCATCCTAGGCCCAACCATCGTTCACCTCGGGTGAGTTGCGGCCAAACGCAAAACTAACTAACTATATTAATTTAAAAAAATGGGGATTACAAGGACGCCTGTAGTCTTTAATGGGTTACGCTGAAGAGTACTTAATAGCACCCACAATTCGTTAAATAGGTTTAAGTCGTATGTAAAAGAAGGCAGGCTTTTTGCCTCAACTGGGCACAAATCGAGGCTCCGTAGAAATATTTATGTTTTGGTTAATCTTGAAAACCGTGCGAGACAAGGCGCAGTACTAGTTAATAGATAAGTTCCTGTGGGAATAATCAATAACACTTAATGAAGAGAATGCAAGAATTTATTTTCATGATTTTCTTAGCTTAGCTATAACGCGTTGAAAATAATATCCAACGAAATGAAAATACGCAAATTTGGTGAATCGCACACTAGTATATTAAAAAAGAAGAATATAAACTCAATCAATCAAAACGCAAGGACAGCTAAACGGATTCAGATAGTTTCTGGCACACAGATAGTTTATATTTTTGATTAAATCATAAAATACTTTTTATTCTGGTAGCATGACCCCTTTTTTTTAGGGGTGGGAAGTCATCAAATAACTTCCCCCGCTCTGGGCGGAGCGGGGGGGCGTGTCAGACTTTTACTGACTAAAACCCACCCATGTTCCTTCTATTGCTCTTTACGTTCCGGGGCCGCGGTATCTCTTTCGAACAACCCGCAACCCCGGCAGGCGGAGGCTCTGGCAAGCCCCTCTGCTTTGCTGACATCTCTTTGAGGCGCGCGTGAAACTCGAACGTGCAGTCGACACGGCCTGTCGTCAAAAGACGGACGGACGGTGAGCTACCCATTGCTCACCGTCCACAGGCCCGCATCTACGGTAGCCGGGAGTCGTCTTGCGGCGCCCGGCGCCCGGGGCGTCTCCCGCGGCGTCTCCCGCGGCGGCTGGGTTGGTTTGAGGGTCTCTCCCTCAAACGCCCGGCCTCCTCATTCACTAGCATGACTGCTTCGCAGAAGGAGGTGACCGCTTCCCATTCCTTCTCGCTCCGGACCATGGACTGAACCAGGGTCGGACGCGAGAGATCGCCGCCGCCGATAGCCTCTACGAGGGCACGGCGGTGCTCCGCCCAAACTGGGCAGACCGCCACTGTGTGCTCCACCGTGTCCTCCGGGCGATCGTCACAATGGTGACACCCGGGCGTTTCCTCCCGCCCGATTATGTGCAAGAACCTCCCGAAACTTCCGTGTCCGGTCAGGACACGGAAGTCATCACGCCTCTTTAGCCACTCCTCAAAGAGGGGACTTACCGCCACTATTGTGGCGTGCCCTGCATGGGGTTGCGACAGTCGCTCTCTCCATGCCACCATGAGATCGCACCGGAGGTCTGTCCGCTGAGCGTCAATTTGCCGCGGTAGCGGAGGTTCCCCCCAGTGTAGTGCCTCCGCGCTCCACTTAAACAGGCGCGCAAGGACTATCGCCTTCAGATTCCACGCTGGCAATTCGGCAAGGAGGCTCGCTGCCTCGCCGGAGATCGTGCGGTAGCCTCGGATCAGCCTAATGGCTAGTTGGCTACCACCTTTTGGAGCGATGCAGATGGGGCTGATGCGAGCATGACCCCTTGGGACATAACTGAGCCCCCGCGGGTGAAGCTGCGGGCTTGTCTAGTATATTTTCGTGTGGCAAATCAAATGACTTTCCCCCGCTCTGGGCGGAACGGAAAGGAGTGTCTTACATTAACTAAAGCCCACCCATATTCCTTCTTTTGTCTTTTATGTACCGAGGTTATGGAATCTCTTCCAAACAATTCGCAACTCGGCAAACCGGTCAACAATCCTTACTAATATTATAAAAACGAAAGTGAGTTAGGACCCTGGAGACGGACATATGCTTATTTAAAAAAAAAGTACGTTAGGGGGAGAAAGAGGAAAGAAAAGGGGAGAGAAAGATAATTTTTTTTCGATCATAACGCGGGTTAAAGTTGGCGTTAGACCAAAGTAACTATGCCACGTGGACGAAGTCGCGGGAGGAAGCTAGTACATTAATATTGCAACAATCTAAAAAATAAACTGTCGATATTCAAAACCACGCACGTTTGATATATTATGTAAATGTAAACACAAATGTTTCCGACACTTGACAACTGTCGGCCGCAAATTAATTCCGACACGTCAATAGGTATCCGTTCGGCTACATGCTCGATAGTCGATTCAATAACAATATTTTCGTTAATTATATTTGGTACAATAATTTCGAGCAGCAATTTTATGTATATGACTGTAATAACCTACGGGTTTGTAGACACAACATTTAAATAATTGTTTGTGTAACACAAATGTTGAAACATTTCGAAAAAACTGGCCTTTATTAACTTTTAAAATCGGTAAAAACGTTTGAGAGTTACGATGCTACAGACACACAGACAGACATCGAAGATCGAAGGCAAACTTATAATACCACTCTTTTTAAGTCGGGGGTTAAAAAACAAGTGAAAATTTGCATTTTATCTTTTATCGACACTAATTAGCAGATGAACAGACCAGGGGCCTTAGCCTGCTATTACAATTGTGTCAGAATGGTCGATCACTGATCGCATAATGGTTGATTTTGACAAGTTTAGTATGTAGTAGATTACCAAACTTGTCAAAATAGTATAATAAGGCCAATATAATAAGGCCCCTGGTCTGTTAGGCCCCAGGATAGGTGTGTAATGGATACCTCCAGGTTACACTATTACGCTACTAATAGTACTTATAAATTCATCGGATTGCAAAGTATAGGTACAGATGCGAGCACAAATACGTATAGGTACACTTAGTGAAATTCAAAAGCGGTTTTTTGAGAAATAACAAGTTTGTTTTTTACCTTGAGATGAGACCTATTTACTATTAGTATGGCTTCCAATGTACTCTTTTCATGATATTACAAATGAAATTGTACGAAAATATATAATTTAATGAAATGTTCGTGACTGTATTCGGAATTAAACATCTAAATCGGAAACTAGGAAAATTCAAGTCAAATTAAACTTGTAAGATTCTACGCGAACAAAAATACACAAAGCTTGTAAAATGTCACCAGCGGCCATGGTCCGACCACAATAAATTTTATTTCACCTTTTAATCTTATTGCACTCGACTTTATGCAGTAATTGGAAATCAACAGAGTGCCCTCACAAAATATAGGAATTGTTTGTTGATTTTCATATCCAGGATTAAATACCTCTATACATAAATATGACACAGAAATATGTCAATTATTTATTTCCGCACAATAATTACGGATAAACTACACATAAATATCCTGTTTCAAGTATGATAAAGTAAGGGATCATGTTAGTTTAAAAACTTCTAAGCTGAATTATTTCTTCGATTTTAAACCTCGATTATAATGGATAGTTATTTTTCACCAATTCCTCAGTCGGCGAGATATACGCGCCTTCTAATCTTTTACCTCCAAGCTAGATAATTCTATTCTAGCATTTGATATTCTCAAGAATTTTCTCTCTTGTGGGTAAGAAATCAAGTTAAGAAAGATTTACTAGTCTTTGTCGGATAATCGCAGTAGTAAGTCTTTTCTCACAATTTCGACTTATCGAACTATTTTATTATCAGAATGTTTTAACGCGTCAATATATAAGGGAGGTGGATTCATTATTAAAGGGGGTACTTTCAGTAGAAGATTATTCACAGACTACCTTGTTGATAGAGTTATCGAAAGAGGGACTGTTGGTTACGATGGTTCTGGGTACTATTCCTGTTTTTTTGTGAGTTTCTCTATGACCAAGAGTAACCATGGAGTTTTTTTCCGGTTCTTCTCCATAGGAATCGACCAAACCGAACCGTGCACCTTTTCTCGACGTTTTATAAGTGCCCATGTTGGCCTATGTGAAGTAAAAATATTTTGATTTTGACAGCCACAGAGTCTGGATTCATGCCCAGTTGATAACAATAAGCTCGTTCCCTATTACATGAGACTTAAGGACATCACTGGCGAGATGTGGGTGTACTATTAAGTACACCTTTGTGTAAGTCTCCGGGGTTCACAGGTGTGACGACATGTAATATTCACAGATCACGCACTGGTAGAGGACTTATAACAGTACACCGGTTAATGTTTTGTTAATGAAGGACATTGTTATGGTACTGTAAACGAGGAACGTGTCAACATCGACGGTAGGCGGTCCTAAAGCTCTATACTACTAGTCGGATTAAAGGCTTAACGTGCTGTCTGAGCAATGCTTCTGAAAACCATTATATACTAAACCAATCATCCGTCCACTTGTCGATTCGTGCGATTGTTATTGTTTTTAAGTGGCCGAATTAAAGTCACAACATAAGAATGTTTGAAGTAAGGACTAATATTATAAAAGCGAAAGTGAGTTTGTTTGTTAGTTACGTCTTCACGCCTTAATGGCTAAACCGATTTTGATGAATTTCGGTACAGAGATAGTTGGGACCCTGGAGACGGTAATAGGCTAACATTTTTTTTTAAAGTGAGAAATGAGGGAGAAAGAGGGAAGAAAAGGGAAAACGTAGCATTGCTATTACAATAAATAAGGCGCAAGGGCAAAATCTATAGGTAGCTAGTACCTGCAAATCAGGAAAGGGGAACTGTGTTTCCCCGAATTAAACGCGAGCGAAGCCGCGGGCAAAAGCTAGTTTATGAATAAAGCCTCGTATCCACTAGGCAACATTTGACGCGCTACACAAGCTCGGCAACGTTGCACAACAGCCCGCGATGCTAACAGCTGCCGCACAACATCAAGTGTGGTTTGTTGTTTAAAAGTGCAACATGCAGGTAAGCATAAAAGTTGTCGAGTGTAGACGTGAAGCGCAACAACACCGCGACTGAAATCAATATGTAAGTAAGTAATAAGTTTATTCATCAAAAGAAACAAAACTGACGTGTGTCGGTGAGCCACAAACTAAAGCATCTCTTTTATCTTGTGGTTTGGGAGTGCACATATTACATAATTAAAACAATAAAACTTCCAAACATAACTACAACAATGAACAGGATTTGAAGTAAACATAAAAGAGATACTGGATATAAAAAAAATTGAGAGGTGTCAAGGGACACCCGGGTGGAACGAAGTTATTATTTATTATGTACAAAAAACCTGTATACACTCAACAAAAATAATCATCGCGACACCACACTGTTCAATGCGAAATAGAAAGATAAACGAAAATAACTGGCTTGCTTTCTATGAGAGAGAGAGAGATAAATACGCACACGCCACACGGCTTACAACTAAGTATAGAAAAAAGTGTCGTTACAACTTTTGGTCTTATTTGTTTCCGTCTAGCCCCCTTTCGCAAAGCGCGATAAGGAACTTCGTTCCAATAAAAGATAAAAAAAGGATTTTAAATAAAACACAGGAGATCATTTACAAATATAAGGATACAAAGCAAAAAAAACTAGTTCCTCTGGCGACATTTAAAATACGCCGTGTGCTATGGGCCTAAGGAAAAGTGGCGCGTTGTCGTTCAAGATGATGAGCAACATATTGTGCATCATGTCTCGAGTCAAGTGTGGTCTAGTGCATACGAAGTTTAACAACTACAATTATGTTCAACAGACTGAATATAAGAGAGAGCAGTGTTTTTCATGGTGATTATGGCCTGGGCGTCAGACAATGGTAAATAACGCGCAGTGGATGCGTCGGCCTGACCTGTTTACATTAACATATGATTAGTTGTTTACCTACCAACCGAGCTGTTTTCTATTTAGCTTCTTTTGAATAACGACCCTCTTGTAATTTTGTGGTTGTAATCCTTAAACACAAAGGTATGCTTGTTTATATTCTTTTATTTTTTTCCTCTTATTATTTTTTTGTTTTGTTTTGTTTTTGTTTTCAGTGTTCTGTATCCTGTTACGAGATTCTACAAATGAAAATGTATATGTAAACGCAAGTTTTTGTATTTTAAGTTGGTGAGTTAAATTACGCAGAATGTTTAGTAATCATTGCATTGTTTTAAAAGGAACCTGTTCTTAATCTAGGTGCAGTATTCATATGTTTATCACGGTCCCTATGTTTATTAACCGACTTACGCCCGGTACCAATAAACAAAAACAAGTCGTTTTACTTACGGATAGTAGGATTTTGACATGACGTCTCATAGAACTTATGTCAAAATACTACCATCCGTAAGCAAAACGAGTCGTTTTTTGTTTATTGGAACGGGCGTTTAGAAAAGGAGAACATTCTCGAATCGTCGAAATCTCGTGTATTAAAAAAACAACGACGAATTCAGACACGAGCAATCGGGGTTCTGCACAAACTTGCAACAAAGACGGACATATGTTTTGACTGTGTAGACTTAGAGGGTTGACCTTAGCACGGCTTCAATGAACTACAGACTTGAGCATATGGTTTTAATAATTAGTTTCAACTCGATACCTCTACGCGTTCCCGAGATAAAGGCTTTTGACACACAGACAGAGGGACTACAAGGTGATCACAACCTTCTGCGAAGCAGTAATGCTAGCAAAAGAGGTGGCCGGGCGTTTGAGGGAGAGAACATCTGTCCAACCCAGCCGCCGCGGGAGACGCCCAGGGCGCCGGGCTCCGCGAGACGACTGCCGGCCACCGTAGATGCGGGCCTGTGGACGGTGAGCAATGGGTAGCTCACCGGCCGTCCGTCTATTGACGACAGGCCGTGTCGACGGCGCGTTCGTGTTTCACGCGCGCCTCAAAGAGAGTCAGCAAAGAAGAGGGGCTTGCCAGAGCCTCCGCCTGCCGCGGTTGCGGGTTGTTCGAAAGAGATACCGCGGCCCCGGAACGTAAAGGGCAACAGAAGGAACATTTTTTTTTTTTTTTTTTTTTTTTTTTTTTTTTTTTTTTTTTTTTTTTTTTTTTAGTATTATTATTGCAATCTATCATATAGATATTCAGCAATATTTTTGAAAAATGTAACAGATTTGCACGCAGGCTGTCCAATGACTGCCCCGTTTATTCTTGTAGCCTCCTATATGAGGTCTTGAGGAACTTTTCTTCTTAGTCTCCTAGCGGCTGTTTGGGTGTCCATCAGGTTAACTGCTAGCTTGTTTGGATGGTTTGTAATTCGTTCTTTGTACGCTTTAGTTCTTTCTGAGATTTCTTCCATTATAGTGTTAATACCGAGGTCATGATGAAGTCTGTTATTTGAGACATACCATGGTGCGTTTATTATCAGAAGGAACATGGGTGGGTTTTAGTCAGTACAAGTCTGACATGCCCCCCCGCTCCGCCCAGAGCGCGGGAAGTCATTAGATGATTTCCCATCCGAAAAAAAAGGTGATTCTATAAGGTTTCCATTCTTTTCTATTGAGGTACCGAACCCTAACATCGCCAATAAAACTGGTGAAGTACCTATAATAACTTTAGCTTCAGAAGTCGGTGGAAAAATAACCAGAAGTTACGTTATTCATTATTATTTATCTCTTTATCTCTTTTTTGCACATGTGGCTAAAAGAGTGATGGATCTGAATGTTGATGGACGGAGAGCGATAGGAAAGCCAGAGAAAAGATGGATGGATTGTGTAAGGAATGATAATTATGAAGGAGAAAGGAGTAAATGATGCCGTGATGAGAGAATGGAAGAAGAAAACGTGTTGTGCCGACCCCAAATAGAATAGGACAAGGGCAGGAAAAGGATGAAAATGATGATGGTGTTTTAATAAATTCGGTTTTATTCATTCATGTAATCACATGAATGAATTCGATAATGTAGATCCGATCCGAATGAAGATTATAATTAGTCAGGTTTCATGATAATTTTCAATCAATCATAGTAAACTACCAAACGATTGTATTTCTAGAAACACGCTGTACCGATAAACCCGTTAGTGTTCCATAATTCGACGTGTTTACATTGTGTTACATCTGAGTGTAATTAGCACAGATGTTAGAGCCGAATTTGCATCCAAATTGTTGTAGCCTAGAATGTTAACGAACCTTACTCTATTTCCCTACAATCTAGGACACATTTCGCTATCAAAGTAAACATTGTACTACCGTTAAAGAGTAAGTATTACAGGGCAATAGTAATTGTTTAATTATGGCAAATTGTCTTATTATTCTGCCTGCTCCAGTTGTAAAAAGACCGTGAAAATAAGGACATGGTTTATTTTTATCGAAGGTTTCTGCATTTGTGCGTTTTTAGGGTTTTGTACCCAAAGGAGAAAACGGGAACTGTCCGCCTGTCATCAGGTCGTACCTCGTGAACCATAGACAATTGAAATTTACACAGATAAAGTATTTCTGTTGCCGATATAACAGCAAAAACTAAAAAGCAGAACAAAATAAATATTTATTTATTTCCGTGTTACAAACATATTTTTTTTGCCAATTTTATATATAAATAGCTGCACCCCGAAGTTTTCAACTACGTAGACTTTGATATTATACTAATAAATCTTTCTCTTAAATCACTCTTTCTTCTACTGACAAACTGCATTAAAACCCGTCCAGTAGTTTAAAAGATCTAAGCGAACAGATAGCGAAACGACTTCATTTTATACTATGTAATAAAGTTAGTACGGAACCCTTCGTACTCGAGTTCGGCCTGGATTTCTTTTTCTGGATAAGAATAATCCTGTTTTAAATTGTTATAAAAAGTTATGCTTCCGCGAGTAATGTGAAATAATTGCTTGTTTTTCGCATTAAAATGTGCGTTGTCGAAACTAAGCGCTCACATATTTGCGTAGCACTCATCAGGCTTCGGTACCCTGATCCTGGACATATGAATCTTCAATTTCACGCCATTCAAATCGATTCTTGGTAACCTTTATCCAGCTGCTATCAGCTAGTCTGCGAACACCGTCGCTTCACCTAGCCTTAAGTGCGACCTACCTGACGTTTACAGATATGCGGTCCCCACATAAGAACGCATTTACCCCAATAGGCTAGTTTCCAAAAAAAAATATTATTCCGTTTTAATTTCACGCCTTGCTGCATTTTCTCGCAACGAGTTACGTCCGAAGTATTAAGTATTTTTGGTCTAATTTACAAATAAAAAATACGTGTCCCTTATTTTTGAATAATCTAAAAGACGGACTAAATAGAATGTAATAATTACTTTCACCCTGGAAACTACCCTATTGCCAGACGTTCGGTTCTACAGCCAAAGTGGCCAGCTCATTCCCACTTGTCACATTTTGTTTTACTCTTAATTCCAGTTTAAACCTTTCGGTCATAAAGAAATACATCGTCTCTTTATTATCTATATTAATATAGGAATTGTTCCGAAGCAAATAACTTCCAACAGGGAACAGTATATGACGTCATTCATTAGTGGAACTAACGCCTCAACAAAGCTGACATTTCCCGGCTGTCACTTATGTGGGGCATATCATTAGCGTTTCAATTTCCGGTCTAGATGCCTGTAGTCTATGGCCTGCTTATTGTAGCACTATCGTGGGTGGAAATTGAGCGACGTTGCACAAGCTCTGCTGACTTCCTGTCATGTTCCAGCGAGGTAAAAATCTGGATAGATTTTTAGCTCACGTTTTTTTTAATCGGATGACATGGTATGTCCATGTGATGCGGACGTGAGAAATTTTGTGTATGAATTTGGATAGGTATTATTTTTATAGTAGAGAAAAACAACAGAGATTTAAAAGATTTATGAGTGAACATTGGGAATATTCTCATCCAAAAATTATGATCTTGAATATTTTCGATTTCGACACGAATGCTAACTAAGAAACGGGCGTATGAACTGAAACAGAGCAATTTGTTACCAAGTGTTAACAAGTATTGTATCACGATTTTTTTCGTCTAGTCCCGCTTATCACTCGTAAATACTTGAATGTTTTTGAAGAAATCCAATGAAACGTGAAGGGTGTTTGGGCAAGTAAGAAGGCATGTGATGATTACGAGTAAAAAGGAGTATGAAAGAAAAAGATAAGCTGCATCGACCCCAACTAATCCCTACTAATATTATAAAAGCGAAAGTGAGTTTGTTTGTTACGTCTTAACGCCTAAATGGCCTGACCGATTATGATGAATTTTGGTGCAGAGATAGTTGGGACCCTGGAGACGGACATAGGCTATTTTTTTAAAGTGAGAAAATGGGGAGAAAGAGAGGAAAAGGGGAGAAAAAGATATTTTTTTTCGATAATCACGCGGGTTAAAGTAAGCGTTAGCCCAAAGTAACTATACCACGCGGACGAAGTCGCGGGCGGAAGCTAGTTTGGTATAAGGGCAGGAGAATGACCATGATTTTTGCTCGTTAGTTGTGTTGTTGTTATTTGTTGATTACAAAATTGCTGCGCTGCGAAAGCATCGTCTAGAGAAGACAGTAATAACACGAATTCCATTATGTTCCTCTATCTGCATTTGTATGTATTACAAAACCGTAACCATTTATTTTAAGCAGGATGCAAATAACGTTTAGAAACTGACAAAGAACTGAACTGAATAGCGGCCCGTGACAGACGTAATGCACTCAACTCAATTTTCGACGCCACGAATATACGTTGATAGTGTTGACGGTACGAGCGGAGCGTGCCTGTAGTTCTTGTCATATTTTACCCGACTATGGCAAAGCAAAAAGGAAGGTTATGTTTTTTTTTCAATTGTGTTTGTGGCATACTATCAACAATTTCTCCATGTAAAATACTGATATTCAGCTGCATCCGGTTAGGCTGGAAGCCACCCCAACATAGTTGGGAAAAGGCTAGGCAGATGAGCATACTTTCAACAGATTAAACAATGAAGAACAAAACAACACAAAACGAGATTATGAACAACTAGCTGTCATTAGTTGCTGACCCGCTCCCGTGGGTAGTAGCGTGATGTTTTATAGCCTATGTTACTTCCTGATAATGTAGTTTCCTATAAGTGAAACAATGGTTACAATCGGTCCAGTAGTTTTGGAGCCTATTTGATACAAACAAACAAATCTTTCCTCTTTATAATCCTACTAATGTTTGCAATCCTTGTTAGTGAGGATGGATGTATGGATGTTTGTTACTCTTTCACGTCAAAACGGCTGAACGGATTTTGATGAAATTTGGCACAGAGGTAGATTATAGGAATAACAAATAGGATACTTTTTTTCGATATCATCGGGCGAAACCGCGGGCGGCAGCTAGTACTATATATAACCCCACACGCGACTACACGTGATCAGCAGTCTATCGACAAAAATGAGTTTCTTCATTGTTCGACGATCGATCTCTTTATAATTCTGTTCGCTATTCTTTTGTGCGCTTTTATATATTTCGTTGTTAAGCTCTGAAGGCAAAGTAAGGATTTTGTACTGAAAGCATCTGACAATGGGGGAATATTTAATAACTTGGCTTCAATACGTTGAGCAACGGGAGTTTGATGAGTCGATCGGAGCTCAATACAATATAGTGAATTTAATAAAGTCTCTTCATTTACTGGTTCTGGAAGACTTTATAGTATCCTTACTAATATTATAAAAGCGAAAATGAGTTTGTTTCGACTTCACGCATAAATGGCCCAATCGATTTTGAATGAATTTTGGTATGTAGGTACAGAGATATTTACAGATATTTTAGATTTTAGATTATAGGGCCCTGGAGTCGGACATAAAAAAAAAATATGTCGGATAACACAAAGATGCCATATTCACAGTCAAAATAAATACCATAAAATAAATTAACATTAAAATTAAAATAGGCTAATTTAAAAAAAAGGGACAAAAGGGGTAGAAAGAGGGAAGAAAACTGGAGAGAAAAAAATATATTTTTCGATCATCATGCGTGTTAAAGTTGGCCCAAAGTAACTGTGCTACGCGGACGAAGTCGCGGGTGGAAGCTAGTATAATATATTTTTTTCTTCTTGTATATAAAATCCTCGTGTCACAGTTTTAGTCGCCATAACGGCTTGACGGATTTTCATGAAATATGTATTTTCTGTTGGTGTGGTGTTTCGATCGTAATCATTTTTTTTTAAAAAAAAACGTTGGCCCACTAGGAGTTTCTCGTGTATCGTGGGTGCGTTTACAAACATATAATCTATTTTTCGTACACCAAGGTGATAAGAGTGCCCCTCTTCAGAAACCTGAGCAGCGGGTGAAACTGCTGGCCACAACAAGATTATTATAGTGATCAAAAAAATATATTCTTAAGGCTTCTTGGTATAAATATCATATTTTAACAATACGTAGCTTTCTTCTTTTGTAAAAGGAAGAAGATTTGAGAGTTGATTGGTGTGTTTTTTTAATACTAAAGAGATGAAGGATGAACTGTGTGAAGTATGACATGGCAAGAAAGGATATGACTAATAAGAGAAGAGTATATAAGAAGTCATGCTGTTATCATCATCATCATCATCATCAGGCTATATTAGTCCACTGCTGGACATAGCCCTCCCCTAATGAGCGCCATAGCGCCCTGTCTTCAGCTTGCCGCATCCAGCATCTGCCTGCAGTCTTTCTTAGATCGTCATGCTGTGCCGACCCCAATTAAATTTGGATAAGGGCAAAAAAATGGTGATGGGTTTCTTTGACGAAGTTATTCCAGTGTATATTGTAGCTACATTTGAAACGGTTAACTACAGTGAGGAGAATAAATTCTTCAGCATCTTGATACTATACCTAAATTCATCGTATAAAAAATATATGATATTACAGATAATTAAAGTACGTAGTCAATTTTGGCAATCAATTGTCCTGACAACTTATAGGTGTTAATCCAGCCTTATAAGAAGTTATGTCCCAGACGTTTGATAATTACTCCACTTTGTCATACATAAGAAGAACACCAGTCCTAATAGTAATCAATCATAGGGCGGTCGGTCAGTCAGTTTGAGTCCCAGACGTATCTACCCGGCATTAAATATAACATCGCCCCAGAATACCAATTAAATAAAACTAGTAATACGAAGAACAGTCTTTTGTGGTATTTATTGTTGGCTGTTATTTAAGTTTCAAGTTAATGTTCTAAAACTGAAAATGAATATTAGGGGTACTACACTTTCTTTTTAATTATATTTTGTTTTCATGCTTCCATAATTTGATGATTCTGTCCTACTTTGCACGGTTCTGGAACTTGTTTTGAGGTCACAGCTCAAAGTTTGACTGAAATAACTCAGTTTGGAACATTGCGTAATGAAGTTAATTATTTGCTTGTATTTTTTTTGGTATACTTTTTGCAGTGTCATAAATATTTCCTAAGAATTCATGTATTGCTCTTTACAAATGGATTATAGGTAAAATTGAATGGTATTATGAACTTATTCGGAATATATTATGATACTCAAAAACATTATTTTATTCCAGAGCTAAATGCTGTGAAATTTTCTTCGAAGCTTTGAATGCTCCTACGCTATGTATCAAACCACAAAGTGTGCTAGCACTGTTCGGATCAGGCTGCACCACAGGACTCTCTGTAGACCTGGGAGACCACATCACGGAGATCCATCCGATCTACGAAGGAGGATCCATCCGGTATGCTAACATGGAAACCAAAATAGCAGGCAGTCACCTCGCTACTTTCATGAAAGATCGCTTCAAAAATAGAGGTTTGAATCTCGGGAACAACGTCAATGAAATCATTGACGACTTAAAGACCAACTATCTTAGCGTTACCGAACATAGTGCTGTATCGAGAGAAGAATATCAGAAAACATACAAGCTGCCAAGTGGTGAAGAAATAGACGTGAGTGAGGAGGTCCATCTGGCTAGTGAGATGTACTTCCAACCAAAGTTGGTGATGGGGAACACAGACACAGTTAGACTATCTTTACCAGAAGCAATTGTGACTGCGGTCCTTAAATGTGATACGCGTCTACAGTCTAAAATGTACGACGCAATAGTGACTCATGGAGGAATGGCAACCATGCCAGGGTTGAGAAAGCGGTTGTCTCGAGAGTTAGAAAAAATCATTCACAGACGTGTGAAGATTAAAACCAGTTCGGAAAGATATGCGTTGGCGTGGTTTGGGGGTGCCGTCTTCGCAGGTATAGTGGACGCTAGGAAAGTTTGGGTGAACAAGAAGCAGTTCGAAGAACATGGAGAGAAGATCGTAAGGAACAGGTTTTAAACATACTGATCCAGGTAAAGATTTTGTTATTTGTGAAGGGTGTTAGTATTTTATTTTGAAAAGCTTTTCATTTAACCGGATACAGCTGACTATTATTGTAAACTTTGAACATCAAAACAAGACGAATTTGTGAAGATTTTGATTTTTTCAACGGTGTCTGTGTATTTTTTATTTTTGATATTTTATTTTATTCGTTCTTAATTTTTATTTATGAACTATTTCAGCTGTTTTTATTTAGAAATTAATAAATTATATCTATCCGCTATATATTTTGAAGTATTTTTTATACCCAAACAGTGTACAATCCTATCAGATTTGTTTTACCACTGATTTGGCATCATTTTGAAAATCAAGTGATATAATCTTTTATTCATTTCAACACATTTAATTTAATATTTTTAAATATATCCTAATTAAAACAAAAATATATATTGAAAAAATAGTAGTCCACTGGTATCGAACAGTGTCTAAGCTACCTACTGTCAGTCAGGGCTCCAGAGAGAGGAAACTCCTAAAGGTTATTATTATGGTTTCAATAAGGTGGCTGCTGTCAAGGGTAGGTAAAAGAACTGTAAAAGGTCTATAATTACCAGCACAACTTCAAATATTCATGGAAGACGCATACATGTTTGGGATAAAGTTCAACAGAAAAACCTTATTTTTGACTATAAATATAATAACTGTCTTTTATGTCTCTTATACCATACGAGAAACATGTTTAATAATTGCCTGTGCGCATATAAACCTATGGTAATTTAGCACAATTTTAGGTGATTTTCTAGTAAAACACCGCTTTTAACTTTAAGATAAGACTTTATTTATTATTATAATAGTTAACGTAACATAATACTATGTTAGTAACAACTTAAAAGTATTATCAAAGAAGTAGAAAAAAATATATTTTTTTATATTATTTAAAACAAAAAATTTTGCCTCACACTAGGATTTTCTCCTGTGTAGTAGGTGCGTTTACAAACATTTTTACTCACATACACAAACAGCCAGACCCGGAACAGCTATCTGTGGCCATACAAATATTTGTTCCGTGCGAGAATCGAACCCGCGACACGCAGCAGTCAATTGCTTAGCCACTGCGCCAACCATGTCGTCAAACAAGTCAAATAACTTTCCAAAAAAAAGATCGTGTATATTTGTGCTTGACTGTACGTAGCGTGTGCATTGTAGCGGTACGCGGTTCGTTGTCTTGTCCATGTAAGACCAGCAAGTATTACGCTTCGTGGTACTACATAGTCCCTTGTGGGGTTGTAAGTAGCAGTGTGGATGTACATACTTCACTTCGATATGATGTTCTATTACATTACGTTTACATTCAGACCAATAGATAATTATCATATTTTAAGAAAACTAAGTCAATGCCAACACCACTAAGTTCACATTGTTTCATCAATGTTTTGTTTTTTTTTAATTCAAACGCAAATGATTCCAAACTTTCTTATTTCGAATGGTAAGTTGCTTCCAGTAAAACTTAAACGATTAAATAACAATAATGTACTCAATATTTGTGGTGAGTATTCATGTATTAATCAATCGACAAATTACTTTCACGGGATGAGGTCTGCATCCAAACAATTAAAGTGTATTAAAAATCTTATCATATTAATAAGTCGTATCTTAAGTCTTGTGTAACAGTTTTAGTTGCCATTCTCCTCCGAAACGGCTTGACCGATTTATATGAAATTTTATATGTACCTAGGTATTTTAGGTAGGTTAGTAATTTAAAAAGCCCGTTATGTTGAGGGCCAAGAAGTTAAAATGCAAGCATCAAAAGCTTCTTTAGATCAGACATACCAAAAGTATGACAAAAACCTAAAATAACGACGGTTTAAAGTATGTTTTTTTTTTATATTCCAGAGTAAAAACCTGCGAGATCTTCTTCGAAACTTTGAACACCCCTGCCTTATGTGTGAAACCTCAAAGTTTCTTAGCACTCTTTGCAGCAGGTTTGACCACAGGACTCTCCGTAGACCTGGGTGAAGACATCACAGAAGTTAACCCAGTGTACGAAGGAGGTTCCATCACTTATGCTAACGTCGAAACCAACTTAGCTGGAAGTGATGTCAAGAAGTATATAAAAGATTCCTTGTACACGCGAGGCATCGACGTTGATCAATTTAATCACAGTGAAAAAATTATGAACGATATTTGGGATCTAATATACATTACTCCGAATTGTGCAGTAACTAAGGAGCAGTATATGAAGGAGGTAACTCTACCGAATGGTGAGGTGATAGACGTGAGCGATGAGGTCTTCATGGCTGGTGAGATGTACTTCCAACCAGAGGCTGTTCTGGGTGAGGACTCTAATAAGATATCTATACAGGAGGCTATAGTGACTTCGGTCTTGAAAGTTGATGCAGGGTTACATTCTGAGATGTTCGATTCAATTGTTACTCATGGAGGCCGGCTGACGATGGCGGGGTTCAATAAGCGTTTGAGTCTAGAGATTCAGAACATGTTACATCGACATATACATATAACAGACCAGGTAGAAAACTACGCGGTGGCCTGGATGGGGGGCTCTGTGTTTGCAGGAATGAAGGGAGCTTCACGGCTTTGGGTGCTTAAGAAGCAGTTCGAGGAGCACGGAGAAAGGATTGTGAGGAACAGGTTCCAATAAGTTCGTGTTAAGTTTTATCTTTAAAATGAATAGATGTTATTTATTGTCATTTTTTTTTTGGTGGGTAATCATCAAATTACCTATTCCGCACGAACAACCCGCAACCCCGGCAGGCAGTGATTCTGACGAGTCCCTCTGCTTTGCTGACATATCTCTGAGGCGCGCGAGGAACACGAACGCGGACTTCCACACGGACTGTCGTCTCTAGAAAGACGGACGATGAGTTACCTATTGCTCACCGTCCACATACCCACGTCTACGGTGGCCGGGAGTCGTTCCGCGGCTCCCGACTCCCGGAGCGTCTCCCGCGGCGGTTGGGATGGTTTGAGGTTTCCTCCCTCAAACGTCCAGCCACCTCCGCCGCATAAGAGTTTCACAGAAGGAGGTGACTGTTTCCCATTCCCTCTCGCTCCAGACCATGGTCTGAACTCTGCGTAACAATGAATTTTCATCTTGAATATTGATTCCATAATCTACGCAAACAAAATGTTACGAAAGGTTGCCCTCGTAAAAAACATAAAATATTTATGGATATTTATGAATATAAAGTTTTGATGGCAACATCATTTTCACGGTTTTGAAAACAGTTGCGAAATCACGTAGATTTAAGACTGCAGTTGGTTGCCTCTAAACATTTTACTTGACAACAACGTTTGTTGGCAGAAGTTTAAAAGTTCAAAATATTTTAGTTATTAGAGGGTCAGGTCAGTTAGTACCCAGTTATTATATAGTCTGTTTACAGGGTGCCCATCTTCATCATTTGTCTAGATTTTTGCCTAAATTGGGGCTGGCTTTCAATCTTATGTCTTATCGCCGCATATAAAAAGGAAAAGGCAGATTGGTGTTTTGTATCAATTGGGTTAGCAATATATATTCCTTAATCCTATAGACCCCATGTAATTCCTATAGCTTATATGACGCCAAGAGCACTGGTGACCTTGTGGCAAAGGCTCCGACTTACGCGGGTGGTGGGTTCAAACCCAAGCAAGCTAATTATTTTGTGTATTTATCTTATAACCACTGCTCTCAAAAATGTGGAAATAACAAATCGAAGGCATTTGACATGCACTAATCACATGAACGGCTACGGCTCAATTGGCGCAGTGGCTGAGCAATTGACTGCTGCGTTGCGTGTTTCGGGTTCGATCCCCGCATGGATCACATAATTCTATGGTCTACAGATAAATGTTCCGGGTCTGGCTCTTCATGCATGTGAATTTAAATGTTTTGGAACACACCCACGATTCCGGAGAAATTCCTAGAGCATGGGCATATCTTAAAAAAAACTGCAGTGGCCCCGCGTGGTGGTTCATCTCGCTCCTTCTCATATAGAAAAAGGCTGGGTCCAGATTGCGAAACGATTGTACCTATGCAAGGGACGAGATGGCGCAGGAGAAGAGTACTTATATATAAATATAATATTGGGGAGAGTTTGCCTAGCAGTTGGATATGAAAACTTAGTAAAAAAAGGGATTGCGTCATCTTACCACAACAATTTTAAGAAATTAGTAGCACTACTCCAGTGTCCGTTCTCCTAATCCTTTCTAATATTTTAAAAGCGAAAGTGAGTTTATTTATTTGTTTGTAACGTCTTCACGCCTAAACGGCCCAACCGATTTTTATGAATTTTGGTACAGAGATAGTTGGGAACCTGGAGACGGACATAGGCAATTTATAGTGAGATAAGGGGTGAAAGAGGGAAGAAAAGGGGAGAGAAAGATAATTTGTTTTTCGATCATCACGCGGCTTAAAGTTAGCGTTAGCCCAAAGTAACTATGCCACGTGGACGAAGTTGCGGGCGGACGCTAGTATATTATATTACCAAGCGACTGTGTCTGTTGAGTTGATTACCATAAGTGATAAACTCATATGAAAAGCGTAAGTATTCTTAAGCTGGTGCACGATTTCCATACAGATCAGTAGGGTTACCATGACATCTTATAGCAGTTCTTATTCTTGTGTAAGAAAGAGATGATGCTAGACACCCTGTATAGCTCTGTCTCTTTCTCTCAGTGGAATAAGTTCTGCTTTTAGACGTCATGGTAGGGTAGCAGAACTACTTTCGCCAAGGAAATACCCAACAATGGATACAAAACAAATCATTTCCTACCCAAGCCAAAACTTTTACAGAAAAAAAGCAACTTTATACTGTAGTTGCTAAGGTTTTAAATAGAAAAAAATGGTGATGTAGATTGTGCGTAATTGAATCAGAGTTGCAAAGGGTTCTCTTTTATAAATCTGTAAACGGTTTTGGGTGTAGCAGAGAGTTGTGAGTATCTGTACGTTTTATGGGTGAGCGTGATCCCGGCCATTTTAATAAAAGACTTGGATAAAGCAAAGATGCCTGATCATATTGTTTGTCACAGTTATGGGAGGCGCATCTAACTTTACGACGGCGACGTTTGTATAAGAAAGTTCGTGGATATGTAAATATATACACTTGCAAAACACATTACCTCACGCCTGTATTTACCAAAGGGATAGGCAGAGTATATCGAATGGTACATTTACTCTGCCAGTTACGTGTTGTAAGGGGGGGACGTGGGAGGCAAGCCCTATTACCACTACACGCACACTAATCTAGACTGTGGCTGATACTGTAAAATTCCTGACGGGAAAACCCAAGAACACTTTGACCGAACCAGGTGTCGAACCTAGAACCTCTGGCTTATCCGTCGTGCTTGCGACCACTCGACCAACGAGCAGTTAACAATTATTTAGTCATCATCTGCCTGCCTTTTCCCAAATATGTTGGGGTCGGCTTCCAGTCTAACCGGATGCAGCTGAATATCAGTATTTTACATAGAGCGACTGCCTATCTGACCTCGACAACCCAAGCTAGTACTGGATAATGCGATACCCCTTGGTAAGACTGGTTGTCAGACTTTCGGAACACTGACTACCTGTAAAGACCGTCAAAGATCTACAAATGACAGCCGGGACCAACGGCTTAACGTGCTTTCCGAGACACAGAGGAAACTCGGTATGAAACACGTGGTCACCCATCTACAGACCAACCTAGGCAAGCGCGGCTTAACCTAAAGATCGACCCGAGCGGCTGCTATTATTTAGCCACGAGATCCTCTTAACAATTATTTAGTAAGCTGAAGAAATCTGAATTCAGTTTATAAATTTCTATATAGGTACCTAAAAAAATGTTGAATAATTACGCTCTGAAATGTGTGAACTAGAACCCAAGACCTCATATTTAGCTGTCGCACTTGCAGCTACTAGACCAACGGCGATAGGAACATTAAAATTAAACATTACTGAAAGTCAAAAAAAAAAACGTTAATATCTGCATAAAAGGCGATAATATTGCATCTCATTCGACAAATATCAAAATCAAACAAACTGGTTCCTTTCAAAGAATCGCCACATTCGTAAAAATGTAGGGACCTCCCGTCCCTTCACGATAAGAACTGTCAAGGAGAAGTTTACGAGTTTTACAAATAGTTGCGTTTTATCGCCCGCCCAGGCCCTGAAGGTTCAATGACCTACAATTTTTCACCGGTACATTACTGTGATGTTGTTGACTTCACTCAATTTTTTCACAATATTTAATATCGCATTAGAGGTTAAGGGCGTTTTGTAGTTTTATTTTTAAATACCGACCCGACCAGCGGTTTTACCCGCTGCTCACCCCCTAAGAGTCATAGCGTGAAGTATTATACATATAAACCTTCCTCTTGAATCACTCTACCTATTAAAAAAACCGCATCAACATCCGTTGCGTAGTTTTAAAGATTTAAGCAAACATACAACATAGCAACAGACAGACAGCGACAGCGACTTTGTTTTATAATCTGTAGTGATAGTTGGTTTCATTTATTGTTTAACTAGCTTTTGCCCGCGGTTTCGTTCGCATTAAATTCGGCGTAACACAGTTCCCCTTTCCTAATTTACAGGTACCTGCTACGTGTAGTTTTTGCCCTTGCGCCTTATTTATTGTAATAGCAATGCTAAGTTTTCCCTTTTTTTACTTCTTTCTCCCTCATATCTCAATCTTTAAAAAAAATAGCATTTGTCCGTCTCCAGGGTCCCAACTATCTCTGTACCAAAATTCATCAAAATCGGTTTAGTCATTTAGGCGTGAAGACGTAACAAACAAACAAACTCACTTTCGTTTTTATAATATTAGTAAGGATAGTTGGGTTTCTTATGCCCACGATACAGGAGACATTCCAATTTTGCATGTGCGTGTGAATTAAAAGACCACACTGGTATTTTGCAAAATAAAAATGGTAGGATTCAGTAGTAGTCTTAAAACAATTATGAAACAAATCTGGGAGTTTGTGAACAAATCTACTAAAAACTACAGCCCTTGAAGTGCGGTCTCTCAGTCCTCACAGACCATCAGCCAGATCGGAAAGCATGTGACAAATTAAGGTATTATGACCATAAACATTTAGTAAAAGTATTCGTAAAGGTATTTACTGAATTAAAGACCACAGAGCATAAAAGATTTAAAAAATGACCACTTAGCGGTGGTCCCTCAATCCAGTTTAGTGAATATTACCGAATCGAATAAATAATTTTTTTCTTTTCCTTCTTTTTTTTTTGCAAAATACCAGTGTGGTCCCTCAGTCTACACGCACATGATTTTGCGCGGTAATACAGCAGGGGGCAGACATTATAAAAATAAATGTTTTTATTTTTAGAAAAAATATGATTTGATAAGATAAATTGAAACTGAAGAAGGTATTAAAGATAGGACTGTCTAATTGACTTTTAAAAATAAAATAAAAATTTAAAAAATCCTTACTAATCTTATTAAAGTGAGTTTGTTTGTTTGTTACGTCTTCACGCCTAAATGGCTAAAGCGATTTTGATGAATTTCGTTACAGAGATAGTTGGGACCCTGGAGACGGACATATAGGCTATTTAAAAAAAGAATGAGATATGAGGGAGAATGTGTTACCCCGAATTTAACGCGAGCGAAGCCGCGGGCAAAAGCTAGTATATTATAAATGCGAATGTTTGTGAGGATGAATGGATGTATGGATAGATGGAGGTATGGATGTTTGTTACTCTTTCACGTTAAACAGCTGAACGGAACTTGATGATATTTGGCACAGAGGTAGATTATAGTCTGGAATAACACATATGATACTTATTTTTTCGATACCACCCGGCCACCAGCTAGTAAAAAATGTAAAGGTTGAAAGACAAACACATGTCCTATACTTACACTGACGTATTATTAATTATGTAGGGTTTACATGGAGGGTAAAATCCCCTCGTTTACCCCGATCGGTGTTTTTGCACCCACAGTCGCAAACTGGGGTCTAATTTGAATTTATGCCCGCAATAAATATTTTTGCTGCCTACCAAAGAGTTATTGGGTACAATTTATTATGGGCGTAGAATTTTAAAGGGTTATTTTTTAGGAATAGACTGATGTTGGCACATTTTTTTGTGCTTATCTGATGTCGCTTTTGTTGAAGTATTCAACAAAATCAAAACGATTAATTTACAGTATGATTTAGAAATAGATTTATTGAGAACTGTTACTTGGACACAGAACAAGTCAATCAGTGTTAAAAAACTTGGAAAGACAAGCTGTTTCTGATTCTAAATAGGTCTGATCTACTATAATATTCTCATCAACCAACATCAAGCAGAGTGAAAGAGTTACCTGTCCTCTTAATCGTAATTTATGTATTTATTTATGGATACATATTTAAACATTACATAGTTATAAAAGTATTTATTAATATCTGTAAGATTATTATAGGTTAAGGCACACACACATATTTTTCTCGTACTCACACACTATCGTCTACATTTCGTTCTCATATCTCCTTTCGGCAGGCATGCTGGCAGAAATTTCTTAAGAAATAAGCAGTACTTTGTACTCAAATTTCATGTTTTTTTTCCAATTTTGTCAACTGTGTGAACATTAATTATTAAATACATAAATAAACGTCATCAGTTGATGAGCAAGTAACAGGTTTTATCATACCCGTAGTCATTAGTAGTTCTTTGCTCACATCCATTAATAAATCACTCTAGTCTGATCCCCAATTGAGTCCACCGTAAACCTGCTTCAGGAGACCGTTCACCAGATATAATTCAATTCAATTCAAAAGCCTCTTTATTTCCATGACAAAACATTTTTAAGTTCTTATATAACTAAACACTAGGGGTATATATTTGTTATTAACATTAAAAGAAAACATTTTTAGATACTTATAAATTAATTCTATGACTATGAAATATTTGTTACATTTTATAAAAACGTCATGGCCCCTTTCGGGTATAGGCCTCCTCCAGTTGTCTCCAACTTTATCTATTATTCGCGACCTCTATCCAGTCTCTACCCGCTATAAGATCTAGTTCGTCAGTCCAACGAGCTCTTGGTCTACTTTTTAATCTCTTACCTCCAGGGGCCACCGATCCATCGGTCGGACCGGTCGATCACCACATACTAAACTTGACATTTACTACATACTAAACTTGTCAAAATCAACCATTATGCGATCAGTGATCGACCATTCTGACACCATTGTAATAGCAGACTAAGGCCCCTGGGCCGTGCCATTTGGTAACGCGATTTGGCCATCTGTCCTCAGAGTATCGGGCAATGTGGCCTGCCCATCTCCACTATAGACGCATCGTATGTTGAATTGCATCTAATATTGGGATTTTTGTCTAGTTTTTCTACTATTCTGTTTTTCTGTGATCTTTACAAACAGCCCAATATTAAAATCTGGCTACTATATTAATATTGAATACTTAGTAAATACAAATTCTATTAACTAAACTTACTCCTGAGATATCTTTAACATTAAATCACTCAATACGAAACTATCTACACCAACAATTAGTTTCCAGATCAAACTACGTACAGCCAAGTTATTATCTAGTTCTCGAACGATCTCGAATGTTCGACGCCTAAAGTCGGAGTGGCCCAAATACAGAGGGACTTGTTTCTAAGATTTCGGGTACCGACCGTTGACAGTTGTAATTATTTAGATTTGTGCGAAGAGCCGTACACGAGAATATTATGTTTGTGACCAAAGATTTAACTCTTTAATACGGCCCCCGCACCAAAATCGTTTCGTTGACATCTGCATGGGTTAGCCATACTTAGAATAAAATATGGCGCTTCCTCATAGGAGCATTCTCCTGTAGTGTGACAACTGTGTCTACATATCTCATCCAACTTTCCTCTCGCAGGTCTAGTGGAAGATATTTTAAATGAAATAAGCAGTACCTTTGTGCTCTTCAAGTATTTTGTGTGTGCATAAATAAATAAATAAACTCAAGATTACATTAAAAGAATTGCGTTACAAGTCATTGTTACAAATTGAAATATTTCAGATTGTGTACTACAATACAATTCGTATTGATCGTTATGTCTCTACAAAATCGGTTGTCACATTACAGTCGAATGCTCACCACGTACTGAAAGTGTCTATATACATAAAACGTTGTGCTTAAAATTGAATCTTTAGTTTTTACTCCATAACAGGCGAATGCTTCCGTAGGGGGAGCGCCTTAGCATGCGAGATGTGTTTGCTATCTGTTTTACTCTCCACCCATACTGTGAATACTATTCCGAGCAATCAAAACACGGTGAGAGCAAATCTAACGATTTTAATCTTTGTAGTCTGTGACAAGTTAATAGAATGTTGCGTGAATCAAAGTTGTTGAAAGGGAAGTTTCTTGTCACGCATAAAGGGTTCTACGATGTTATAATGCCTATATATACGACATACTACAACAGTTTTCCGTGCGTTATTTTTTTTTATTTAAGAATTTTTACATTGCGATTTAGGCGATTATTGCGTTTTAAGTCTTTGTGCAAATTAGTATAAACATATCGTCATTTGCAAATCTCTCAATTCAAGCAAGGATTTCTGTAAGAAAACCAAATTCGGGGTTAAGCTTGCTGTTGTACATTAGCTTTAGTATTGCAATTTGTGCATTCTCCTTTGGCTATTTTACTACTTAATATTAGAAGCACTTATCTGATTAAATAAATTATCCATACGGATATTTATTTTAAAGAGGGTGTACAGAAAATTGTGTATTATTTCACAAATCGGCTATAATATGCACAACGAAAGTTTGGTATTAAGTACAACAAGGAGAATACGGGGGATATTCTCCCAGACAATTACTGCTATCTAAATAGCCACCCTATATAGTTATAATAATTACTTGATACCCCACCAAGTTCATATGTATTAAGGTTCACTATTAAATAAACCATTACTATTCCGCCATCACTATTGCGGGTATCGTGAAAGGCGATTATACAGGATGCGTAACTACTGGGCTGCTAATAACAACAACCTGTGAATACCAATCCGGCTGCGAACGTCGTGATTATAGCTGTAATATTAATATTATACGATTGGCCATTAAAAGGGTACTTCAAAGGAATCGTTTTTGATTTATAACATCATTAGGTTATTGCATCCTTACTGTTGGGTTACTGGCTTAGCAAAAAAATGGTTGGACAAGGAGTCAAGAAGAAAAGTCAGGAGTAAGGAAACCTTCAGAACTGTCTCTATAAGTGATTATACAGACAGTTCCAGCTTGAAGGTTTCCTTAAGAACGTTTCCTATGCCCCTTGGCACGTGGGCTTTATCATCATGTTTTAAGAATGGTGGTGGTGAAATAAATACATGAAGCAAAGCGCGTGCTCGGGGTGGAAGTTTTAAACCCACGCCCTACAAAATCCACGGTGTACAATGCTCAACGTCCGGCCGTCTAGTGACGACGGCGTTCGCGTTCGTGCCACGTGTGCCTTAAAGAGATGTCATCAAAGCAGAGAGACCCGTCAGGACCTATGCAGCCAGGGCAGCAGTTTGGGTCAAAACCAAAAACGCGGCCCCGGAACATAAAGGGCAAAAGTAATTGAGTATTTTCCATCGGAAATAAAAAGTTGCTGTTACCTTCCGCTAGGCCGCCACTGGTCTCCGGTTGATTTATAAATGTTCTATTTCAGTCGTTTATTCAAATATTTCAGTGGCAATCGCCTCCCGTCAAATATATTGCTCTTTGTATGATGAACGGCCGACAAATGTACGAAACGAATTGCAACGTATATCACTAAACCAATTTAAAAACTAAAATTCTGAATTTATTAGAGGTATTTTTTTTTTGGTAACCTATAAAGCTGGATCAAGACAAAATGAACGTAGAATCAAACTGTACTTGGGACCTCGTGTTGTATTATGGTCCATCCCTTTTCAAATAGGGCATTATATGGAAACTCAGAAACTTGACGGCACGGTTGGCGCAGTGGCTAAGTGATCGACTGCTGCGCTGCGTGTCGTGGGTTCGATTCCCGCACGGAACAAATATTTGAATGACCTGCAGATAGTAGTTTCGGGTCTGGCTGTTTGTGTATGTGAGTTTAAATGTTTGTAAACGCACCCACGATACAGGAGAAATTCCTAGTGTGGGGCAACGTTTTTTTTTTTTAAACTTTACTAGCTGCTTATGTTCATGGTTATACAATAAGGTTACGAGTAATTAGTCTTTACATAAAACTCTGGCGAGTTGATAGTGTGCTGGTAGACTATACATTTATGACCACATGACTTCCGAGATTTTTAACTAACGATTAAATAATTAAATTGACCTTAAGAATACCTAGCTTTTTTTATAAGCAATTTTTGTCTAGAGTGACGTGACAGTTTATGTCTGTTTAAAGTAATTCAGCGAGTTGATAGTGTGCTGGTACAATATCCATATGATTTCCGAGATTTTTAACGAACGATCAAAGAATTAAATTGACCTTAAAAAATTGCTTTTTAAACAAGCAATGTTTACTTGGCGTGTAGTGTCAGGTTGATTCAGTTTAAGGTAATTCAGTTAAATTCTAGTAAATAGATTGTTGGAGTAAATATTACGGATAATACTCGTTTGGCTAGACTTACCTGTGCTCCAACCATCCCCGTCTTCAGCCTGGGCAAATCGGTGTGCGAGTACTTGGAGATAGACCAGGGCTCTACCAGCGTCAAGTCAGTGTTCAGCTCGAATTCGTTGATCTGGTTGCGCAGGAACTTTCTGATGTTCCACGGAAGGTCGTTATGTCTGGGGACAGAGAACAAGTTTTAGTTGTAGGCGATAAAATGTTTTTTTATAATTTGTTGTGAAAATGTAAGTGGACTTTTTAATGAAATGCCTTTTTATTTCTACTGAAACTGATTTGTTAAACCAAAAATTAATCCTTACCAATATAATAAAAGCGAAAGTTGTTTGTTACGTCTTCACGCCTAAATGGCTAAACCGATGTTGATGAATTTTGGTACAGGAATAGTTGGGACCCTGGAGACAAACTAACTTTTTTTAAGCTAACTTTTTTTAAAAAAAGAGAAATGAGGGAGAAAGAGGGAAGCAAAGGGAAAACTTAGTATTGCTATTACAATAAATAAGGCGCATGGGTAAAAACTACAGGTAGCAGGTACCTGTTAATCAGGAAAGGGGAACTGTGTTACCCCGAATTTAACGCGAGGGACGCCGCGGGCAAAAGCTAGTGATATTATAAATCCTTCTTATCAGTCATTGTCAAATTATTCTCATTACTCTGAAGAAGGCAGGACATACATGTCAACTAAGGGAGAATTCACACGTACCATACCACATCACATCACAGCCACCAGAAGTGCTCAAGCAGTGCTTACTTGTGAAAAGTGTCAGCTGAAGTGTTTTGCTAGTTGTGTTGTAGTAACAACAGAAGGTCGATGTGGGTGGGTTGTCGTTAATCGTCAGGATGTGGTTTCGTTGTGGCTAGTATTTTCAGATTGACAAATCTTACGTCGACACCACGCAGTGGTTGCGAGGTGGCTTTCATCTTCTGTACAAACTGACTCATACTGTAATTGTTTTTTTTATTTTTATTTATGTATGTACTAACACTATATATAAATCGTGCTACTAATACTATGGATTTCTGGTATCAGAAAAAAAAAAAATTATTATATTATATTGTAATGCCCACACAGTGAAATTTGACAGCAAAAAGTGGTCCGTGTGAATTTAACCATTCTCTTCTCTCTCTTTTCTTTTCTCTAGAAAGTGCCCGCACACGTGGTCTTGTTAAATTATGTGTGAACCTAGCCTAATATTACAGATTGACAAGATTTTCAAATCATCAAATAACTTCTTCAGCTCAGGGCGGAGCAGCGGTGACTCAGACTTTTACGGACTAAAACCCATCCATGTTCTATCTTTTGCCCTTTGTGTTCCTGAGCCACGGTACCTCTCTCGAACAATCCGCAACCCCGCAAATGTTTCCCTGCAGTAGATAATCCTTAAGTAGAATCATCGTCATAGCATGACAAACATGGCCGACGAGTAGTCTGTTATCTGAGCTCTGCGCTAAGTGAACCACTATTCCATTTGTGAAAAACAAAAGGCTAAAGCAACAGCCAGATAAATAACTATTTAAGCCCTCGCCACATAGAAACAAGGCGGGAGCGAGCTAGACAGCGGAAACCCAAACTGACAGTATTGGTCTCTATGGCAACATGATCAGTATCTATTACATAAATGACGTCCATCACTGTGAAGGCAGGCTTTTTTTTGGGGTGGAAAATCATAAATAACTTCCCCCGCTCTGGGTGGAGGGGGGGGGGGGAGTGTCAGACTCTACTGTACTACTGGTACTGAATAAAACCTACATGTTCCTTCCATTGCCCTTTCTACAACAACCCGCAACCCCAGCAGGCGTTGGCCCTGGCAGGCCACTCTGCTTTGCTGACATCTCTTTTAGGCGCGCGTGGAACACTAATGCGCCGTCGACACGGCCTGTCGTCAATAGACGGACGCACGGGAGTCGTCTCGCGGCGCCCGACGCCCGGGGCGTCTCCCGCGGTGTCTGGGTTGGTTTGAGGTTCTCTCCCTCAAACGCCAGGCCACCCCTTTTGCTAGCATGACTGCTTGTGGAGGCATGCTTTCTTTAAGATTCGCCACAAAGGTTTCCCCTGTGCTTCTTGTTAAGTAATATTCTTGCACCAAGTAATTGATCCATTTGGTTATCCTTAGCGGGGTGGTCTACTCTCCAAATCATTTTCGCCCCTTTCACATTAATTCTGTCGTATATTATTGCATCCCGCCGCGGCACCCTCTAGCGCACTCTTCGATGCCGCGATAGGAATCCCCTCTGATGCCTTTTTGTCGGATGGAAAATCATCAAATAATTTTATCTCGCTTTGGGAGGAGCAGAAGCAGAAGCAGATGAGCTCGTGGCTAAATAATATCAGCCGCTCGGGTTGATCTTTAGGTTAAGCCGCGCTTGCCTAGGTTAGTCTGTGGATGGGTGACCACCGACCACGTTACATACCGAGTTTCCTCCGTGCCTCGGAAAGCACGTTAAGCCGTTGGTCCCGGCTGTCATTTGTAGATCTTTGACAGTCGTTACAGGTAGTCAGTGTCCCGAAAGTCTGACAACCAGTCTTACCAAGGGGTATCGTATTACCCAGTACTAACTGGGTTGTGGAGGTCAGATAGGCAGTCGCTCTATGTAAAATACTGATATTCAGCTGCATCCGGTTAGACTGGAAGCCGACCCCAACATAGTTGGGAAAAGGCTAGGCAGATGATGGGTGGAGCAGAAGGAGTTGTCAGACTGTTACTTACTAAAACCCATCCATCTTCCTCCTTCTGGCTTTTGTGTTCCGGAACCGCGGTATTTCTTTCGAACAACCCGCAACCCCGGCAGGCAGTGGCCACGGCAGGCCCCTCTGCTTTGCTGACATCTAATGAGACGCGACACTGGTTTCTATTGACACTACAAGGCGGTAACTGAACTGGATCCTCCGCTTCCGCGGCCTGTGAAGCTACGACCTAAGTTTCCCTCACAACGTCTGTTTGCCCGCTTGCCAAATTCCAGATATAGCTTTTAAAAGTTTTCTAGAACAAAAACTGTTCTACTTAAAATTGTGGGTTGTGAATTTTTCCAGTCAACATTCATTCATAAATTGTTTTTGTTTATCCTGCTATGAAAGGATCTTAGAGACTACGGATAGAAATAAAGTTTTCGGCTGTCTAAAGAAACTTGAAGACATTTTGTGTGTTCAGTATCTGTAGGCGCTATACATCTTTGTCACAAGTCTTGAAAGAATAAACTTTTGAATAAAACACGAAGTATTCACTGAAAAATATTAAAGAATATTACTTACTTACTTTAATGTTTACATCGTTACATAGAACTTTGAACCGTGACAGATAACTAGTAAAAAAGTATTAATTATTATATTGTATTTATCCTACTATGTAATAAATTATAAATGCGAATGTTTGTGAGGATGGAAGTTTGTTAATCTTTCACGTCAAAAAGTCTGAACGGATCTTGATGAAATTTGGCACAGAGGTAGGTTATAGTCTGGAATAACACAAAGGATACTTTTTTTCGATCATTACGCGTTAGTGTTATATATTTGTCATTATGCTTGTATGTATGTAAATATATTCTTGTATTGTATTTAATCATTATTTTAGAGAATGTTACACATATTAGTATTGTCAAGCTCGGCATCGTACGATTGTGCGAACATTTAGCATATTATATTTGCAAATTTAGCGGAGAATTGAGCACGACTCGATTGTGACCGTTGACAAAACTTGTCTCAATAGTATTGATTTGGAGGAAAATATTGATTCATACGCGATGGAGTATCGCGCATCGTGCAATAATATTTTTGTATTAAATATTTTTACTGTTTGCGCCAAAAAAATAGGTATATCACAAGAATTTAAAGGTGGCTACAAACTGGTCAAACACAATATAAGTTTCATCAACATGAAAAGAAAAAATAGACAGCCAATATTATTTTCGAATGGCCCCGAAGCGAATTGCGTGCAAACGCACGTCTATTGTTTTCTGAGTTTGAATGCCATGCTCTCAAAACTTCGTTCATTGGTTCCCCTTAGCCTCGCTTTCGGTCGTGTTTAAATGCTCGTGTTAAGGTCCAACGGGTAGGTAAAGGGTTTTCTAACAAACCAACATAACTGCGCACTCAGAGAAAAAGAGTTAAATAGGTACTCAAACACTCTAACTCAAAGCATTTATCAGATCCACACTAACGTTATATTATAAAGGCGAAAGTTTATACAAGGTAAAAAAAGAAGTAATTACATTTAATGTACAGCGAAAGTTATTAGCAGTCTTTGTGCATGTTCCCAGGTTCTCAAATACTAAACTTTTAGAGAAAAAACATTTTACTTTTTTTTTCACGAACTCCGTGCGACAATCCTATAATCAGCTGAGAGCTTTTTATTACCATTTTTGCTTAATTAAATAGGTATCTCTGCATTCAGTAAGTAGTAAGTAAGTTATTCCAGTAGGTATGAACTTTAGGAAAAAGTATTTCATGCAACCAGCGCATTCGTACTTAATATCTTTATTACCTCGTCGTAACAGAAAAGCAAAATAAAAAAAAAATGTATATTTGAGTCATTGATTTTAATTATGATACTTTTACAGTGTATTCTTTACATGATATAATGTGCCTACCTTTAATTATTAGTGCTTCTTTTTAGGGTTCCGTAGTCAACTAGGAACCCTTATAGTTTCGCCATGTCTGTCTGTCCGTCCGTCCGTCCGTCCGTCCGTCCTCGCTTAATCTCTGTGACCATTAGCACTAGAAAGCTGAAATTTGGTACCAATATGTATATCAATTACGCCGACAAAGTGGTAAAATAAAAATTGGAAAAAAATGTTTTATTAGGGTAGCCACCCTATATGTAAAGTGGGAAGTGATTTTTTTTTAAATTTCAACCCGAACGTGTGATATATTGTTGGAAAGGTATTTAAAAATGAATAGGGGTTTACTAAAATCATTTTTTGATAATGTCAATAATTTCGGAAATAATCGCTCCAAAAGTAAAAAACAATGTGTCCTCTAACTTTTGAACCATAAGTTTAGAAAATATGAAAAAAATCTGAAAAGTAGAACTTTATAAGGACTTTCTAGGAAAATCATTTTGAACTTGATTGACACAACAGTTTTTGTACAAAAAAGACAAAAAGTTGTACAAAATAATTTCTGGACTAAGTTTGTAGTATAATCGTATATGCAAGCATTTTTTGTAACTTCGTTTACATATTTTATTATCCTGAACGTATCCTTTTTCAAACAAAAAAAGAATTATTGAAATCGGTTCTCGCAATCCAAAATTACCACCGAAAACTTCTTGCACGTCTTTGTATTAATTAGTAACTCAATTCCCCGAGAGATGGCGCTGTAGGTACTTATTACATTGGATCGGGTATTACCGAATTGTTCGGTTGGTCTCTCCTTGGCATTGGCGGTATCTTATAACTACATAAAACTTCTATCAAGAACATGCTAAGGCAATTTAGAACAAAACTAAAATTCATTTTTTTAACACCATCAAAATGTTAAGGTAAAAACCAGTTCATAAATGGTTCGATAGATGGCGTTGCGTAATGACGTAATTTTTTTAAAAGTCGATGTTAAGATTTTCCGTGCTTTCATGACCTACCGTGGTAAAGTAAGTTGCACTTATATATATTCGTAATTTTATTTATGAGTGCAAAATCTAATTAGTCGTCGAGGTTTGATTTTGATTTGTCCGGTATTAAAATGTTCTCGTATATTTTGAACAGTGGTAATCATGTTGAGGACAACGATGTGCGCGCCTTTCATGATTTGTTAGCCCAACACACATCGTTTCGGCCTAGAGAAGTGTCTCTTTTTCTTTACCCGGAACTAATAGAGCCTGTGCCTCAAAACGAGTCTCATTTACAAATTATATATGGCGGAGAAGTCGGGTTTGTGGGGCATTGGATTTGCACGGACGGACGGGAAACTACGGAACCCTACACTGAGCGTGGCCCGACACGCTCTTGGCCGGTTTTTTTTTACACATTGTATAATGAGTGTGTAAGTTTGACACTCACGCACAAACAACTACCACCTATCTATGTATGAAGATAGGTTGGCCTACGCGAGTTATACTACGGAGTGCAGTTAGTTTAAAAAATACCATACCAGACACTTTTGCATTGGCAAAAACAAAACGAGGAAGATCACGGTCCTAGTCACGCGGCAAAATTATTGTGAAAGTACAGATGTGGTTGCGTTCTAAACCGTGGAATTGAATGGGCATGAAACTCGAGGGACACTATTTGAAATAACGTTTTTGTTACAAAAGCTTGATTACACCATGCAAAATATGTCGATGTCTGTATGTGGTAGTCAATACGAAATGGGCATAGCCGGAATGGGCAACTACAGTACTTTCACAAGTTATTATGTCTTGTGACCGGGACTGTAGCTTCATTTTGTTTCTTGACATTTAAAAGTGCCTGTGATGGTCTAATAGGGTAGATGACACCACCAATCAATTGACATACTTTTTATGAGCTGTCAAAACGCGATTCCCCCATAGATTTTGTATGGGACTCGCAGACGATGACGTCACTATTTTGTCAAGTCAATGACGCAACTATTTATTGATTTAAAAGCAACTAAAAATCGAATTTTAAAGTTATTTTGAAATGAATGGAGTTCTCAGGTCTAGAATAACGTGTTCTTTCAGAAAAATTGTGTCTTTAAATTATTGGTTAATGGTGTCATCTACCCTATTGAAATAAATGCTTTGAATTTAAATTTAGAATTTGTAATAATGTGATTATTTGGTGTTAAATTGTTTAATATTGCACTCTTTCATCCTCAAACGTCTTAACGAAATTGTATGTAATTCGAAATCAAGATAGTTTATTATATTCTGGATTGCCACTTAGGTGAATTTTGATCCCAAAAATGCGGTATATTCTGGGAAGTTTAAATAACACAAGCATGGTTTTTCACCGTGGGGCGCAGCAACAATAAGGCTGTGGCATAATACTCATTAGCAACGTTCAAGCAACCATTAACATCAAAGGCTCACTAATGAGTGAACATCTGCAGCATCAATACGAGTACAGTCACGAACGTAAGGATATCGGATCTCAATGTCAGTCGCGTAACTAGTGACAGAGGTCTGTCTGTCTGTTCGTCGCGGTAGTCGAGCGCTTTAATCCTTACTAATATTATAAAAGCGAAAGTGAGTTTGTTTGTTTGTTACGTCTTCACGCCTAAACGGCTAAACCGATTTTGATGAATTTTGCTACAGAGATAGTTGGGGCCCTGGAGATTGTCATAGGTTAATTTTTAAATTGAGATATGAGGGAGAAAGAGGGAAGAAAAGGGGAAACTTAGCATTGCCATTACATTAAATAAGGCGCAAGGGCAAAAACTACACGTAGCAGGTACCTGTAAATCAGGAAAGAGGAACTGTGTTACCCCGAATTTGACGCGGACGAAGACACGGGCAAAACCTAGTATAAAATAAAAAAAAACTTTTATTTTAGACTACATTGGCCCATATTGTGTTAGGAATATCATTAAAACCTATGTTAGTACTTTTTGAAAAAAAATACTGTGGTCAAACTCAGCCCTGGGTAGATTCATCAAGGTCCATGTAAGACATGTAGCTTGATAAACCTACCAAAGGTAAGCCCATCCAGTCTTTCGGCAAACACCCTCAAAATGCTGTTGGTGCTTCCTCCCCACTCTGCATATCACTGACGCCACCTTCTTACGCATAATATGTAAAGACATTGTTATTGCGTATACGTTGACAAGTTCTGCAGTCACCTGCACGAATACACAGTGGTGCAAGCTATGGGCTTTTGACACTGTAATTGATTTGTCAAAATGTACAGATAGTTTGAAATGAGTCTGTAACACGCGACGCTCACTCACTCGTGTGGCTGCTAGCCGTGATCCAAAAACGTAATGAGCCAAAAATTACCGTTGAAGATGAAATGACAGAAAGAAATATAAATATTAAAAAAATAAAAATCAATGTTGATCCAAAGGAAAGACGTTGAGGCAACAGAGAGGGTAAAATTCCCACTCTGTTATAAATTAAAGGCCTGCCACTGGCTTTTGTTTTGAGAACCTGGACAAAGACTGCTATACTACCTATACTTTTAGAGAAAAAAACATTTTACTTTTCACGAACTCCTTGTGACAATCCTATAATCAGCTGAGAGCTTTTTTATTACCATGTTTGCTTAATTAGGTAGGTATTTCTGAATTCAGTAAGTAGTAAGTTATTCCAGTACGTATGGACTTAAGGAAAAAGTTTTTCATGTTGTACTTAATATCTTTATGTACCTACTATCGTCGACCGTTGACCTGACCGCCTAGGGCAGTAACAGAAAAGCAAAATAAAAAAAATATGAAAATTTGAGTCATTGATTTTAATTATGATTCTTTCACAGTGTATTCTTTACATGATATATATGTGCCTACCTTTAATTATGAGTGCTCCTTTTTTACATATTTTGATGATTGCCTATACAGGGTGTTATTGTTCTAGAGGTATGGGGAACAGGGTGTGAAGTTCCTCTATACTCAATAGGAATGGGAGGAACCTCCAACCAGAGGGTTGTTGTGTCTGGTGGGGTACTGCCTGAGAGTTGCTGCCGTTTTATTCTAAATAGTCTGAAGTCGTTAACTTAACTTGCGCGATGTAGAATTTTACATTTTTCATTTGTATCATGATGTTTTAATAATTTTTGTTCACAAAGTGGACATTTCTACCAAAGTAAATTGGCTCGCAATTCGCCCAAAGTAAATTGACTATTCATACTATTTGCTATCGCCTGGCAAAGGTCCCCCTCCCCTCCACACCCTCCATTTACCACGAATACACATCTCGTTTGGCCACTGACACACTATGGAGCGATTGCCCAACTTGACCTTATAAGTACTGGGTAATACGATACTTTTTAAGACTGGTTGTCAGTTGTCACTTTAATGCCAGCCGGGACCAACGATTAAGTGTGACCTATCCAACCTGTGCAAGCACGGAGTTTCTCTAAGGATCGACCCGCGCGGTTTTTATTATTTAGCCATAACCTCCTTCAGTGCCACTCCAACAACATAAATAGTCCCGAAATTCAACGCAAATCCATTAGTCACCCCATTTTCTAAGGAATTTCTAAGCGTGAGGTATGTAAGCACCCGAGTATCGCATCGTGCCCTTGTGTGAATCCGGCAGCGCATTTAATCATTCTTTCAGCACATCGTAACTTACATTAGGAGGATTCCTCTCATTTCCCGAACATTGCCATGGTTAATGTTTTAGTTCAGGAAGCTTTGCTCAAATATAAACAAATAAGCTTTAAATTAAATAACTAACTAACTTGTCGCGAGGTTAAACACCCTCAGGAGCACTCAGAAGTGTGTTTAATCTAGCAACAAAAAGTAAATCGCGAGTCGAGCTTTTATATCATACTAGCTTTTGCCCGCGGCTTCGCTCGCGTTAAATTCGGGGTAACAGTTCCCCTTTCCTGATTTGCAGGTACCTGCTACTTGTAGTTTATGCCCTTGCGCCTTATTAATTGTAACAGCAAAGCTAAGTTTCCCCTTTTCTTCCCTATTTCTCCCTCAGTTTTCACTTTAAAAAAATAGCCTATGTCTGTCTCCAGGGTCACAACTATCTCTGTACCAAAATTCATCAAAATCTGTTTAGCTATTAAGGCGTGAAGACGTAACAAACAAACTCACTTTCACTTTTATAATATTAGTAAGGACTAGATGCGGCCCACTGTTTCACTCGCGTAGACTGGAATAAAAAGTAGCCATCAATATACCAAATTTCATCCAAATCAGCCAAGACGTTTGAGTAACAAACATTAAAACACACATACAAAGTTACGCCTTTATAATATTAGTGGGACTAGCTTTTGCTTACGGCTTCGCTCCCGATATGGTTATTTTTGGATTATGACTCTGCTTTATTTATTAATCTTGTTTTGACAGTTAATGATTCTGAAAATGTATGAGTACTTTATTTCCACATCAGCTGAATGTTAACAGTAGTCACCTTAGTTGTAAATGGTTAAATAAGTATTTTTTTACAAATAATAACCGAATAAGGTTTTAGTAGAATTCACTAGAAAGCATAAAAAGAATAGTGCCTCGTTTATATTAGGAGCGCCACCCTTATTATTGCTCTCGTGAAATACACGACATGATGCAGATAGTATCCGAATAAAATGGAAGTTTGACATCCGGTTAGACGGACATGCGCGGACCGGACATGACGTTTGGACTTTGAATAACAACCGCCATTTCTACATCTCGTACGGGTCCAGTTTTTTTATGTTGGGCCACTCGCAGTTCAACTCTCTTGAGTTGTTAGACTGCTTAACCGGACTATCCTGTGTGACCTCAATAAATTAAGGCCCCCAGCCAGGGCTACAAAAACTACTATTATACTAAGTGCTCGCTCGCTAAGGGCACCCCCTGTGGGGTACGGACCTCGGCTTAGGGCGTCACTGAGGGAGGGCAACAAAGGTGGCTGGGTCGATTAATTAATTAGGGACTTTAAGATTTACTGCTCAGCATCGCGGGCTGGCTTGTAGTAGACCAAGGGACGGTTTCGTTACTGGGGGTTTCGCGACGGGCCTCGGCGGCGAGGTCGGAAAACGGATCGCGGTCTGTTTCTGTGTTTACGGATAGTACTTGTTTCCCTACTGCTTTCCTGCAGGATTGTGATGGGATCATCGGGTGTGATTAGGGTATGCCTTGGTCGGCGAATTTTCCCTATCCTAGTGGGAGTATAGTGGGTTGCCCCTGCTATGAGACTGTTGGGGTGCCTTTCAGCGGCATCGAAGAAACGCTTCGTGAGGCGTTTCATCGTTTGGGCTATTGTCGGGATTTTAAGATCGACATGTAGTCGTTCATTCCTTAAGTACCAGGGAGCTCCCACGGCCTTTCGGAGAAAACGGTTTTGGAGGGTTTGCATCCTGTGGATTCGGGACGGGTGGACGTGCGCGAACACGAGGCACGCGTACGTCATGATTGGTCGAATGCACGCTGTGTATATACGCAGCTTGCAAACGGGTCCAGATTACCATTCACATACATTTGTAGCAACCTATATTTTGTGGTAATAGGTCGAGATTTGTATTGTGAGCCGTGAATTTTGTGACAATTGCAGTAATGGCATGGATTTGTACAGAGTACATAATATTAGTATATATAGTCCTGATGAGGAGTTCGTGGCTAAATAAAAGCACCGCTCGGGTCGATCTGTAGGTTAAGCCGCGCTTGCCTAGGTTGGTCTGTGGATGGGTGACCACCCATTACATACCTAGTTTCCTCCGTGCGTCCGAAAGCACGTAGTGACCCAATAGGAGAGATTTTTAGAAAGGTTAGATGTGTAGTACTCGCACCGACGAGCGTTTATGTTAGACATATGAATGTGGATGACGCAAAAGGAGTACGTAGGGATCGTAGCTGATGGCACTCTATGACTTCTGCCTACCCCCACAGGAAAACGGCGTGACTTTATGTTATATAAATAAGAACTCACCCGTCAGTAAGTGGCACTTCCTCCAGGATCTGCTTGGCAATCTCCAGCCGCTCCCTGTCGTAGGAGGCTGCAGCAACCACGGCTATGATGGCCAGCAGCATGCATGCCACCGATCGGCGCTCGCACGGGTTTATCATCCTTGCTGTGAAAAAAAGATATGAAACTATAGTACTGTAACATTACAGAGCTCTTTGACATTATCAAACTCAAACTCAAAGCATCTAATTCAATTAGACCGCACTATTGAATGTCAAATACAAAAAACAACGAAGCTACAATACCAGTCAATCCATAGTAATTTGCGAAAGTACCGTAGTTGCACATTCCACAACATAGATCTCTATGGAGAAGAATGAGCAAGAAACTCTATGGCACTCTTTTTAATCATAATATTTTTTACAAGATCAGAAGTGAGAACGATGTAGTTAGTCGTGTACATTAAGAGCATCCAGAATAAAAGTGGAAATCAATCGTTTAAAAATAAAGTAATTAAGGTAAATCGTGTACGAGCTAAGTCTTTCTAAACTTAAAATTATGTTACATTTAAGCCGCCGCTAACGACGCTTTTTTTTTTTTTTTTTTTTTTTTTTTTTTTTTTTTTTATTTGCGTGTGGAAATCCTCAATGGATGTCCTCCGCCTTTGCGGAGGGGTCTGTCAGACTCCTACTGACTAAAACCACACGGTGTTCCTTCTCGTCACTTCTGGCTGGGGTGCGGGGACACATTCGCATTCTACACAATCACCCCAGCAGGCCGCTAACGCAGCTAACCGAACCATGACGACAGGTACCGCACTTTTTACCAAATGGGGAACTTAGGCAAAAAGTCATCTTGGAAATTGTCAAGCAATTGCGAACCTAAAGGTGTCGATATGTATGTATTGTTGTACTTTACCAAATAGAAAAGTTGAGAACGATGACTCCAAATCTGAAATCTATATTCAAAAATGTATAATTGTAATTAAAGTGTGTGAATAACGCGTAAGATATACTTGTCCAATAGAAAGATGTACAACTTATGGATAGGTACTTTGAAGTTCTTGATACTCATCATGAACTTAAGTGTTGTCATAAGTTGAATAACGCTTGTTATCTCGCAGAAGATCTCGCATTGCTTTTAATCATTCAAGTTACTTAGGCATCCAGATATTACGTCAGTTCCCATTCGCCAAACGAGACACTAGCAGCAGTTCTGAATATATTTGGGTCACAAGTTATAGTCTAGACTAGTTGTACATCATACACACATTGTTATAGTGTGTGCAAGCCTTGCATCATAATGTACATTGAGTTGAAACAGCGCCCAACGACTAAGTTGCTGATTGACGATGTGAATTTGAAACTAGAGATGTAACGAATGTTATCTAATGGATACATGTGGTAACTACGATCTACATCCACATGACTGTCTCATTGGGTAGAAGGAATTGGGTTTAAAACGACAGGAACCTGTAGGGTTACCATCTTATAGAAGTTCTTATTCCTGTGTGAGAAAGAGATGGCGCTAGACTGTTCTGCTTTAAGACGTCATGGTAGGGTAGGTAGCTCATCACTATACATATATTATACCATCATACTTTCATCATTAATATTTTTATATATTTTACATGAATCGGCAAACAGAGAATCTCACACAATGATACATTAAGCTGTCTTTATATATCATAACTAGCTTTTGCCCGCAGCTTCGCTTGCGTTAAATTCGGGGTAACACAGTTGCCCTTTCCTGATTTGCAGGTACCTGCTACCTGTATTTTTTGCCCTTGCGCCTTATTTATTCTAATAGCAATACTAAGTTTTTCCTTATCTTCCCTCTTTCGCCCTCATTTCTCACTTTTTTTTAAATAAGTACCAACTTCTCTGTACCAAAATTCATCAAAATCGGCTTAGCCATTTAGGCGTGAAGACGTAACAAACACACTTTCGCTTTATATAATATTAGTAAGGATTTCTAGTATAAACTGAGTGCGTTTTGTATGAACTTTCCGTACGAGAGATCAGTGTATACTGGTTTTGTATAGCTTGATTAGTCGTCGTGCGTCGAATAAACATGAAAGCGTAGTACTTCGGTTCCTGAACTTTGACCATCATCATTGACAGCCATGTGTCAACCATTGCTGAGTAAACGTCTAAAAGGAAAGCCTCTTGTGTCTTGCTTCCCTAGATTCAATCAGGTTTATCGAATTTCAATTAACTTAAATCCACTAACCTGAACTAAGACCAGGTTTAGTAAAACATTAATTTAATATTATGCTACAAGCCGTAAGCCTCAATAAATTCGGCAGAAGAAAATTATTATTTTGTTTGTAATTTTTAATGCTGTTATACACCAAACAGCAATATAAGTCCCATTGTAAGACTTTATATGACCTGCCGGGGTTGCGGGGTGTTCCTGCCGGGGTTGCGAGTTGTTCCTGTAGGAGTTGCGAGTTGTTCCTGCCGGGGGTGCGGGTTGTTCGTGCCGGGGTTGCGGGTTGTTCGAAAGAGATACCGCGGCCCCAGAACATTAAGGGCAATAGAAAGAACATGGGTGGGTTTCATTCAATACAAGTCTGACACTCCCCCCGCTCTGACTTCGGGGGAAGTTATTTGACGATTTCCCATCCGCAAAAAAATAGACTTTGTATGAGCTTAGTTAAATGGACATTAACTTACTTTGTTTGTAAATACTCACAGAAACAGAATCACTTTTATAACGCCGCGAGCTCTACAATAAATAGAGCATCATCAGGTCTCAGTATGAGAGAGACACTATTTCCTGAAAAAACGACTATTTTTGTCTCGGAAAATAGGTCCTATTTGTAACAAAACTTAAATTCTCTCATTAAAATATTAATCAATATTATATTTATTGAGTTAATAACACTCTATGGATGTTGTTGTGTCCGAAATAAAATAAGTTCTAGTCTAAAACTCTAACTTATATAATATTTTCTAACTTATCGGCGTTACCTGACATCAACGCCTTTTAGAAAAAATAAGGTCTATTTTTAGGATCAGTTTGAGGATTTTTCCTAATTTTGAACCTTTAACGGACGCACATAAAGCTCTACTTCATTTGAAATTAGTTTTCGTATTCAAAATTTAGCCTTTTTCGAATTTAATCTTAAAATAGAAAACGCAAAGTGTCTTTTAAACTACGTATATATAAAAGAACCTTGTTTTATAATAAAAACATGTCAAATACAGTTTCACGAAGAAATGATTTTGTAATCTTAGCGAAGATTTTACAATGTAGAAACACAGTACATTGTGTTAGTCCAATATTACCTAGCGAGTTATAAAACTGGATAGGATGGAGATTGCTTGCTCCAGTAACTGGCTCATTTTCCTTAGTTCTGGTTTCAGCGGGGACGCGGCTACAGAGGTGTAGTATATACTATTCTAAAATTCTATATTTTTTGTAATACGATTTTATTAAGGACGCGGTAAAGATAAACAGGCCAAAGGAGCCAGTCCTTGTAGGATAGTGTCTTACGATTGAGTATCATGGGCGGGTTTTAGTCAGTACAAGATTATTCCCAAATTGTTCTGTGAGTATCAATGTGATGAAAATTTGCTGTGGCCGTTATGTTGAAGTGCATCCATACCGAAGTTAAGTAATTTCATTTTTAAATTTCATTGGGTAGCAACGATAACAGAAAGCTCAGCTAAATCCGCAAGAAAGAAGAAAGCTGTAGATTGATGCTCTATAAAAAGTGATTTAATTTTCTGAAGCAACGGCCTTAGGATGCTTGTAAACCGCTTTAAAGATACTACATATGAATCCCAGGAAACACAAACTACCAATATCTATGAAACCTAACATAACTAGTACTCTATTGTCTAAGATAATCCTATTCTGAGAATCCAGGCAGGCATCCAATTAAACCAGCTGTTACTGTAGTCACAATAAATCTTACACACGTACATAACAACATTACACCCAGCATCCTTCGCAACTTAATCCCCCAAGGCCAAGAATGTCGCTCTTTAATCACCACCCCCGAATAACTAACACGATTTAGAGGAAACAACATCAAAACACTCCACAGGTCGCAGCTTACCCCTACATGTCAGAAACAGGTCAGGATGAAGGAGACAGAAATATACACATACGCGTGACTAAAAAGGTCCGAGCATATATATTATGACGGGTACGAGGTAATCCCGGTCTTGTACAGAATACATAATACAGGTCTAACAAGGGAGCTTTAAAAGTAATTAAAATGCTCCTGGAGATTATCTTTTTGTACAGAATTGGTGTCTCTGGCTGGATTACGGAATGATCTAGTTCAGCTGAGACCCTTTTCACTTTTATTTTTTTTAAGACCCTTGTGTATTTTCGGTAAAGTAATTAACGATGGAAAGGTTTAGACTTAAGTACCAAAAAAGTTCTTAACTATAAATAACTGAATCATAAATTAAAGTCAGTTTTTGGGTCCGTCTGTTTTAATTTAGTATCGGTTTTCATAATCTATTTTGTAATTTAATTGTGTTACTAACAGTAGTTTTTATGTCAGTTATGTCCGTAAAATAAATTGAATTGAATTGAATGATCATTTATAGAACGTAAATCGAGAAGTTATTGAGGGCGAAGGAAACTAGATTAAAATGTTATAACTGCGCTCCAAACCGGAGTGTCAGTATTCCATAACAACGATGACGCCGACAGGGTGTTTTAAATAAACTCGTTCTGTCAGGTTTTTGTTAGTGTTTTGCTTATGATCGCGTTCAAATCAATTGGTAAAATAACTAAAAAATCGGCGCTTTGTCGAGTTGTAAAAATTGTGTAAAGTAGAGACGAAAAACCAGTTGCAATAACTGAATGTTTTGCACGCAATCTGTCTACGTACTTTTAATAGGGAACAAGCATCATAATATCTTCAGTACTAGTAATACTTAAAAAACAGTTTACTTAAATTATAACAGCAATGAGAACAAAATCATTTGTATAATATTGTAGTAGTCGGTTCCTAAAGCGCACTTTTGGCAGTAATTCCAGAAAATGAATCTGTACCCAAGCTTTCCCCATTGAGTAATTAAAAACTCTCATTAAGTATTTTAAGTAATTATGGAATTAAGAAATAGGACTTTAAAGGTAAAGATTTATTTCTGTAACTATATGAATAAATATTCAATTAATATTATATGAAGAAGTTTATAATACGTTTTACTGCCCGGTGGTGTAGCGGTTGCAAGTGCGACTGCTACGACCATGCTCATGGGGTCTTGGGGTCGATTCCGGGGTCGCGCAAATAGGTGTTTCCTTTAAAAAATAATGTGTGCCCGGTTAATGGCAATAGGTACGCCCCTATGACAGGGAACTTAAAAAATAATATGTAATCGTAAATATATTTTGCCCATGATCGTCTTACACCTGGGGTTGTTGCGTGATGTTAGTAACCAGTTAGTTAGTAACCAGTTAGTTAGTCACCAGTTAGTTAGTAACCAGTTAGTTAGTCACCAGTTAGTGGCCAACGAGGCTTGAGTTATGAGACGAGGCCGTAGAACTTACATCCATCCATAACTTGGTAATATAGTGCCACAGAGGGCGACACTTTTGTTCAATTTCTCGAGTAATACATTAAGACCTGAGACGGCTGACAGTCACACTGTGCTGTACCGTTTAGTATCCAGTTATTTTTCCTTCATATTTGCTTAACTGTCAATCTCACAATTATCTTTATTAGTGTGACATTAAGGTTGCTATTTGCTGGGTTACCGCCGTCAAAAGATCTCTTGCGAGATTTTTGACACGCTCTTTTACCTTCACCTGTAACTAACTTACTGATAAAATCTCGTAAAAGTTAAATTTGAGTTAATTGTCGGTATTCGATTGAGCTAAAATTTTTCACACAAGTATAGTTTAGTTGACGCCATTCTAAATCCAAAATGGCGTTTCCAAAAGATGGCGGACTAGTTTTTTTTTGCATTCTCATAATATCTAATCATAATATCTATTCTATTTAGTAAAAGAAGTGACAGACATCACTATAATACTAGAAATAGGGACCAACTGGTTCAGCCAGGTTTCAGGCTAGCTAAAGTAGACTCCTCTTTTATGGGGTACTGTTTAAAATGTTACAATAAAATACCTCCACACATCCTACAACTGAATGAATCGAAGTTTAAATCTTGTATTAAACGCACACTATGTAGGCAAGCATACTATAAGTTGGGGGATTACATTAATGATATAAATGCTTGGCTCAATGCCGGTCCTGCTCCACAACCATAGGGGCAAACTAATTAATCATTAATCAGCATCTGAAGTTATTGTGGCAGCTGAAGAAGATTTAACTTTCTTTGCATTGTATAGACTCAATTTCCTAATATTGTATAATTGTAATGCCCATGTGTGAGTTCTATGTAATTTTATTGACTCGACGGTTGCCCTGGTGGTTGAGAGATTGTCATGCTCACTTAAATGTCTCGCTGATGGTGGCGGGTGTGTCGGGTCATTTAGCTCCCTTCAAAATGGTCGAGCTGAATGGGGCTGATCCATACGTCATGTTCGTGAACGGGCGCTGTCAGTTGTGACTGGTCATCTATTAGCCGCCACGGTTTGTTTTAATTAATTAATTTATCTATTAAACTCTTGTTTTTGCTTTTACTCTGGACGCTCTTAATGTGCTCGTTTTTCTACATCGTTCTCACATGTATTTATAATCACAACATGAATGATGTATCCATGATTTTGTTAAAATATTATGATTTAAAAGAGTGTCCATGGAGTTTCTTGCCCATTCTTCTCCATAGAGATCTACGCTTTGGAATGGGCAACTACATTACTTTCACAAGTTATTATGTCTTGTGACTGGGACTGTAGCAGCATCATTTTTTTTTTGTTCTTGTTTTTATGACATTCAAAAGTGCCTGTAATGGTCTAATTGAAATAAATGATTTGAGTTTGAGTTTGAGTTTATCGGTTAGAAGAATACGAAAACTCGCGTGTATTTTAATAGTTTTATAAACATTAAAACATACTCGTGTTTTCACAAAGTTCGTAAAATAAATATATTGGTTTATTTCTACGAATATTGTGAAAAAACTTTACAAGCGGTGAATAAAAACACTGTTTTTTGAATTGGGATTAAAAGTGAGCATTTGAATCCGATAAAAGTTGTTCACAAACAAGAACGTATTTCATGAATAGAATAAAATTTTATTCGCAAAGTTGGAAGGTATGTAGAAATTGTTATAGCGATATTGACTCAAAATTCAGACATCATAACAATGTAAAATCAATTGAATACTGAAAATACAATTAAAATTTCTCATTGAAAAAGTGTTTAAACAATAACAACAATTTATTAAATTAAATCAAATATTTACTTCAAACGTTTTATACTTTGACAGAACCAGTGATTATATTTTCATCCTTTAAAAACTTTCAGCTCCCTATTTTAACAAATGACAATCTCATACAATATTCCTTATTTTGTGACTGAAACTGTTGGAATTATTTACCAATCTGGATGGAATGACCAATAACTCAGACTTTACAAATCAATAATGCCTTATTTCATGGGATAAGTACGCCATGCGCATGGGAGTAATACTCGTTAATATTTGCAGTCATATGTAGAAAATTGTCAAAAAGGCAAAATACTTGGAAGGAGGAAAATAATTTACCATTAAAGTTACAGGATCTAAGGTGGGTCCTAGAGAAATTGGCCAACACAGGCTCACGAACTTATAAAAACAATTTTATTAGAACTAACCCACCTACATTCAGAAAAAAATACCTCCCTCACGTCAACGATATGCGGTTTAAATAATCTACAGTAACGTTAAGTAATTCTTGTTTGATTAGTAAATGCAGATTTGTGAAGCCATTTTAACACAAAGATTATTACAAACATGAGCACGTCAACCTCCTCTGACCATCACAGACTTTTCTTGACCTTCACATGATATGACCAAGATCAAGCGTGGGCTTATAAGAAAGTGATCTCTAAGAGGCATTTCCTCTCAAAGTAGTCCAATAGGATATACGAACCAAAATGTTATTTTTCAAGCGTTTAAACTTAAAACAGATTATACATCATTGAATAAAAAAAAAAACAAAACCACAAATCCGTCTCTTAACTCCAGCAAAACTTTGATTTCAAAAAGTTGATTGTTAAACACCAACAAACACAGATTGAAAAAACTTGATGCAAATCGAATAGGGTTCGTTCGCTCGTTCGGTTCGCCTGACATCACATTCAATATGCACAAACAGACCACGTAAGCTCTCTCGACACTTGGATCTCGGGTAACTTCTCCTCCCTATGTTGGACTTTAGCACATGGTCCCTCGACAAGTTTGTTACAATATATTTTTGTACACACGATTTTATTTTTGCATGGATACGTCTGGTAGCTCGTTGGTCTCCTCAAGTCTTTTGGATTTAGATTTTCTTAGAGCGGATTTTACCAATGAAATACAACGGATTTTACGTAGTATTTCGTGGCTATTATGACAGTGATAACTATATAAAGCGGTTTATATACGTGTGTTGTTCACGCTCAGTTCCGCTAGACTTGGCTTTATGTGTTAATACACTGTTTATATACATACTGTAGGCAAATATAATTATAACTCTTTTCAATAGTAGTTGGAATTAAGTAATTTACTTATTTTAATTTATGACGTTATAAACTAATTACAAAAGTGAACTACTTACATATATTTTATGAAACCCGATGAAAGCGGCAAAATTTACATTTTATTATATGTATACTAGCTGTGTCTAGCGGTTTCACCCGTTGCTCAGGTCCCCTTTTGAAGAGGGCCACCCTTATCAATAAGTATGACAAATAGACAGCGACCGATTGTCAGACGTGCCAAATATAAATATAAAATGTAATAAAAACGGTCTAGCCGTTTCGGAGGAGTACGCCAAATAAAACTGTGACACGAGAATTTTATATATACGAGAAGAAGGTATTAAATTAAATAAATCTTGTAAAAGGTTGCAGTGAATACAAAAAAAGGTTTGTGCAGTAATTGAACGTTACGCTTCTGTGTAACAGACGGGCCGTCGTTAACGATTTATTGTGACGGTGTTAATAGCGCTTTTGAGCTACACTCCGCGTTTTGAGCGTTCGGAGCGAGAGCCGAGCTCAGTGAGCTGTGACGAGCGAGCTCAGTTTCGTTAGGACTTCATTATACAGCTCTAGAGTCAATTACGTTAAGTCATTTTATGCTTTTATCAATTCTCGAATATCAAATAATGAAAGTAGAGGAAATAATTATCTTAAGTGACTTTTTTACAATCTTGAGAGAATTATGAAACATAATTATATTCAATCTATATTGTCACCATTACTGATACCTACCTCTCCTCGTCTCTGGGAGTGGAAGTGACCCAAAATCCACCACAAGACCCAAATGTGGGTTCGTGAATGTCATATATCTTTCAGTTGTTGCTTAAAAGACTTGTGTGTGTTCATTCAAAAAGTAAAACGCCTGCCTGGGATTAAACCATCGGCACACATGAAGTGACCTTAATTTACGTAATACATACTCCACGATGGGTACATAAGTGCTTTACCTCGATGCTAGGGGAACAAAGAGAAATTCTGTAGAACCTAATCTGTGAACTCCACGCAAGGATTTCACTGGTAAAAGCTTTCGAGTGGCTGCGTTCCTGAGCGTGCTTCAGGCAAGATAATTATTATAACAGACATGAAGTTCCAATATTATGTGCGCAAATAACAAACAGGAAGATCAAAGGAGAAATAATATACTAACATAGGTATAGTAAAAAAAACCTCAATCGTTCATTTAAAATTTGCCATTTTTAATTTGTCGCACGTTCCTCACAAATTAGTAAAAGTAATTTAGAAACTCGTCCTACAGCCCATTTTTTTTCTCTCCTCTCCCACGTTGATTAATTACTCATTAATAAATTCGATTGAGTTTTAATTTCTAAAAATTGTTCAACTTTATGATATCTTAGAATATAAAACAAAACAAAAATAAAATTTTATGAGTTCAAGAGGAAATTTTTTACATTAGCTTTCAAAGATACCAACCTTTTCGTTTGAACAATTATTAATCAATTGTGGAAACTATGTAGTATCAACAAATAGTTAGTCTGACGCTATTATCATTTAAAATCATCTTTCCATTATTGCCTTTTAAATGAAACCGGTTTAGGGACATCGTCAGTATTACGATTTCATAGTCTATTTCGGACATAGTTCTGACTGGACTCTACTATTGTGTTTTATATTTTTATAGATGACGTCACCGTTGGCGTAGTGGCTGAGCGATCAACTGCCGTGCTGCGTTTCGCGGGTTCGATTCCCGCACGGAACAAATATTTGTATGTACTGCAGATAGTTGTTTCGGGTCTGGCTGTTTGTGTATGTGAGTTTAAATGTTTGTTAACACACCAACGATACAGGAGAAATAATTCCTAGTGACAGGCAACGGTTTTTTTTTAAATAAAATAAATATATATGGCTTGACAGTCCCCGCTGTAGGGCAGAGGCGCCGCGGGTCGGTCATCTAGCGATGACAAGCCGTGTCGACGACGTGTTCATGTTTCACGTGCGCCTCAAAGAGATGCTAGCAAAACAGAAGGGCCTGCCCTACAGCCTACTGGGGTTACGGGTTGTTCGAAAGAGATACCGCGGGAATTATGTTTGGGTTTTAGTCAGTTAAGAAGTTATTTCTTAAAGACAAAGGGCAAAGACTCTACTAACCGCTCACTTCTATCTACTTTGGGCGTAATGGGTTCACTCTGCAATAGACAAATTCAAAATTAAACCCGAAAAGTGATCCTAAGTAAAGAATTTACAAATTTTTACGAGCACCCCAAACCTATTCCTTTATCACCGCATTTGCATAGTAAACGCTTACGAATACAAGTCGAATTTAAATTTTTGGATAATTAACTTCAAGCTTCTGAACGTAAAAGGTAAAAACAAAGATCCATTTCGGTTAATTGGATGGCCGGAAATTACGTCATTTTGTTAAGTCATCATATCCGGTTGGGTTGCGTCGACTTCTGTTTTATATATTAAATGTTAGATTTATTTGTCAAACAAGCTTTTTTCTATAAAGTCAAAAACCGGGCAAGTGCGAGTCGTACTTGCATACCGAGGGATCCGTACAAACTTACGGTATAAATGTCATAATATCTTTTGACTGCGTAAACTTAGAGTTATGATTCTTCCACGACCGTAAGGGACCACAGATTTAAGTATATGGTTTTTATTTCAACTCGCTACCTTCACGCATTCCCGAGATAAATGGTATTGACAGACAGCAGTCGGACAACAAAGTGATCCATTAAGGGTAGGTACGGAACCTGCAGTTACCCGTACATCATTGTTATCAATAAGAGACTGGTTTTGAGCTGGCGTATGCCGTGGTCTACAGAATTTCAATACGACAAGATACAAACCTATGCAGGTTTTGTTAGCACTGTCACAGCGAGCTTAGATTACTTCGATACTATAAAAGCGAAAGTGAGTTTGTTTGTTTGTAACGTCTTCACGCCTAAATAGCTAAACCGATTTTGATGAATTTTGGTATACTCAATACTCAATACTCAATATCTTTATTGCTTTACCATAATGTGTACTTAGGTGGTAGTTTTTATAATAATGAGATCATTATGGACCCTGTAGGGCACAGCAAAAGGGTAGAGGAGAGGAAGCTCTGTTTTATTATATAGTTGCTATTTTGTGAAGAAGATTTATCACTAGACAATTCAGGTGTTATTTTACTATTAATTATCTTTTTTTTTATTATAATTATTATTCTGCTGATTTGTATGTGTAGGTGTTGGTACAGAGATAGTTGAAACCCTGGAGACTAACTTTTTTTTTTGAGAAATAAGGGAGATAGAGGGAAGAAAAGGGAAAACTTAGCTTTGCTATTACACTAAATAAGGCGCAAAGGCAAAAACTACAGGTAGCAGGTCCCTTTCTTGCAAATCAGGAAATGGGAACTGTGTTACCCCGAATTTAACGCGAGTGAAGCCGCGGGTAAAAGTTATCTATAAACTGCTCGAGGCTATAAAGATAGACGCACATAGTTAACTGCGATGGCCGACTAACGATATTATTCGGCTAACAACTTAGGAGTCTCATGTGAGCGTGTTTGAATGTTTTCAAAACGGCATACAGCACGGTATAGGCTCGACCACAACGTCGGGCGATGCAACACAATTTGCTTTCATAGAAAGACATATTGCTAGTACCGGTGATATTTCTTATTGTTTAATGAATTATACGGATTAAAATCAAACTCAAAGCATTTATTTCAATTAGACAATTACAGGCAATTTTGAATGTCAAGAAACAAAAAAATCAAGCTATCGTCTCAGACACAATACAAAATAACTTGTGAAAGCACTGTAGTTGCCCATTCCAAGTGTTGATCTCTACGGAGAAGAATGGGCAAGAAAATCCATGGAAACTCTTTTAAATCATACATTTTTCAATCAACATTGTGCGAATTCTGACAACGTACGAAATTGGTACGTTTCTATCTGTTTTTTCTTGCTCTGCGCCGCGTCAGTGTGAGGCTTGTGTCCAAGGGGTTTCAAAGCGAGCCATGCTCGACCGAGCAGCAACCTTTGTGCGTAAAAACTAACATCCGAGTTACTTCCTACAACCACAAAACACGACATGAGACGGTCTGAACCGTAAACTGTAAGTAGCGACCACAAACAACTGCTAATATTTTACAAAAGCTTTATTTTAGCCTCTTTTAAAACTATCCTTTGTTCAGGAATATTTATGTTAAACTGCAGCGGATCGTAAAACTGTATGGAGGACCTTTCCTCTCTCGTTTCATGGGAAGTGTGTGCGTTATGGCTCAATCGACGCTGCAACGCCGGGAGAAGAACCAATATTGATACGTTCACACTTCCATAAAAGTGTCGTGGATTTTGTTGGTTCATTCTGCATGCTTTTGCAATTTGAATAAAGAGATTCAAACTTTTTCTCTACTAAAATAACAAAACGATAAATGCAAATAATCATGATCAGTTTCTGGAGGTAAGTTACTAGCTAGGTGTAATCTTTGCATGGCTAAATGTATGAATGTTAACGAACCGTGTCAGGTAGCGTTCCATAGTTTCTGCCTACACCCTATTTACCAATGTATGTTAAACATACACTATTAATCATTCATAATTCACATTTTGCTGTTACTAACTAACAATATCAACATAACAGAATTAGTGTTAATGAGTCGATACTACATTACTGAAGCAAATATAGTTACGAGTAAGATTACTGTGACGAAGCTATAAGCTATAGTTCTAGCATTAATTAGTTATTAACTATAACTAGTTAATCTGATTTAACTTGGTATGAACATAGAATGCACTTAGCGTATCAAACTTGATATCAGGATAATGACAACGTTAAACACTTCCGCTTAATCCTTGCTCTCGACGAGCAAATTCGTGTTTAATGCTCTAATTGATATACTTGGTGAGCAATTCAGAATAGCATCGAATATTTCAAACTAGCTTTCGCCCGCGGCTTCACCCGCGTTGTAGCGAAAAGAAAGTATCCTATGTGTTATTCCAGACCATAATCTACTTCTGTGCCAAATTTCATCAAGATCCGTTCAGCCGTTTTGAGGTGAAAGAGTAACAAACATCCATACATCCATCCTCACAACCATTCGCATTTATAATATTATATTAAGTAAGAGTAAGAGGAGCTCATGGCTAAATAATAGCAGCCGCTTGGGTCGATCTTTAGGTTAAGCCGCGGTTGCCTAGGTTGGTCTGTCTGGATAGGTGACCACCCGTTACATACCGAGTTTCCTCCGTGCCTCGGAAAGCACGTTAAGCCGTTGGTCCCGGCTGTCATTTGTATATCTTTGACGGTCGTTACAGGACGTCAGTGTTCCGAAAGTTTGACAACCAGTCTCACCAAGGGGTATCGTATTACCCAGTATTAGACTGGTCAGGCAGTCGCTCCATGTAAAATACTGATATTCAGCTGCATCCGATTAGACTGGAAGCCGACCCCAACATAGTTGGGAAAAGGCTAGCCAGATGATGATTAAGTAAAGTAAGATATTGTCCTGGGAAGGTTACTATTAAGTATCATATGTATATGAAAGAGTTTGTGAAGATAAAGTACGGCCAACGAGAAGCGATACCAAATGTAAACAAAACCCATGCTAAAACCCCATCTAAAATGGCCGCCCGATTGTTGGCGAACCCGTCTAAACGTTGTCATGTTTTTGCCGGGAGAACGAGACATTACGACAAAGGCACAAGATGGAAAGAGATAAATATTAGATTGTCAACGCCACAGTTGTTCTTTAGGTTAATGACCTTTCGTATCGCTTCTCGTTGGCCGTACTATAGGAGGATTGATGTGTGCTACTCTTTCACGCAAAAACTACGGATGAAATTTAGCATAAAGGTAAAACCTGTTTTATCATGTACCGGCTGCTCGAAAGTGATAAATAAGAATTAAGTTGTTTATGTCGTGCGGTCTCTTGACTCTTTATAATTTTGTTTTATGTATGAATGTAAGATGTAATGTTCGTTAAATTGTCTATTCGATTTTAGTGTAAAAAACAGGGGATAAGATTATTTACGTTTATTAAAAATGACACAAATACAAAGCACGTCTTATCTAGTCGTACGCCTAAATTATACTATCGCACTCGAGTCAGAAAAGTAACACTCAGCCCTCGCAACCTTTTCCCACTCCTCTGTACAGTTTACAATATACAAACTATCTCTCTCACTCGCTCTCTCTCTTGCTCTCTGTCTTTCTTGCACCATACTTTCAATACGTCATTTTCGGCATCCTGACTTACAGAGTATACTTAAAACTAAAATACGCTTAGATATCAGTTTATGCCCTTTTCCCGATACTACATGTATAAGTATTTTTAAGCTATTGCATAGCTTTTATCCCGGGCTTTGAGCGCGGTGACGGAATCAAGAAATTTCATAACGAAAAAAACCTAACAGTTTCATTACGAATAAGTTGAGTTATTTCAATATACGATTCCAATGTTCGAACAGCGTGTTTGGTAGGGAATACAATACCAATATAAAAAACCAAGGTTAAATAAACCAAGGTCTTGTTTTACTTTATGCGACTTCTTTTTTATTAAAAGTTACTTTTAAAATTTAAAATTTAGGTTTTTTTTTATTTATTGCATAAGTGGATAAGAAATCCTATACCGCTTTACCGCGGCAGTCCCTGAGTGCTACACGTTTTTTTATATATATTTTTTAATTATTTTCTAGTCTTGTTTTCTCTGTTATTGCACCTACTGTGTTTTGTTTCTGCATCACCCTAAGGTAGACTGGTAGAAAATGCCAAAGGCATTAAGTACGCGTTTGTACAGTTTTTAGTTGTCCATAAAGTTTTAATAAATAAATGAAATACAGTGACTTCGGTTGTGCAAGTCTTGTGGAGTTCTGTAATTTCGATTGAATTTAGCGCTCATGCATTCATCTTGGACCACAAATTTAATGATTTAATTTAATGTCCTTTTTTTGGTATTGTTCGTTGTTTCATTGAGCTCCTTGGGTTTTGAGTCGAGCTACACGATAACTGACAAATGCTTGCACTGACTGGACAGATCGACTCAATCTGTGTGGTGCTTTCTTAAAAAGACCACTTCAGACACTAATCTGCATAGTCCTCATGTGAGTTGACCAAGATTTTTTGTCTGGACTTTAAAAGAGACTATGACTTCTGAGTTTGTTTCGGCTGTTTCTTCTCAGAGTAGTCGGGTACGAAACAACGGCCTCATCTAGTTTTTAAAAAAAGACGTGTAAAAGTGTTTGTGAAAACCTACTTGCAAAATAAACATCATTTATCATTTTAATCATTAAGATTTCACCAGTTTATTTGAACAAGTAAAGTGATACATCTATTTAGTATCTGCCAGTGTTGTGTTTCTTAAGATTTCATACCTGAAAAGGAAAAAGTAGAACCCTTATTGAATCACTATGTTGTCCGTCTGTCTGTCAAGACCCTTTACCTCGGGAACTCGTAGAGGTAACGAGTTGAAATTAAAACCATATACTCAAGTGGTCCCTTTGTGCTGTGAAAAACGTTAATTTAGCCCTGTTACAGTTAACGTTTGCTAACAGTTTGCATTATGTCATAGAGTAATCTGTGGAAAATATTTTGGGTAGTATATTTGTTAATTTTAATGTTAAGTCTACACTTTTTATGCTTAATGTACTACTGTTTGTTTTCCCAAATGTAATAAATAAATAAAAATCAACCTCTAAATTTACGCAGTCAAAACATTTGGTCGTTTATGTCGCAAGTTTGTACGGTGCGTAAGTTTGATTCGCTCTTGTTTAATGAACTGAATGATTTACAGCTAAACAAAACGTAAAAAAAATAACAAATGTCATCGAAATGACAACTCTCCATCAGCATGTATAAATGAGGGATTTATCTATTCATATTCGTCATCATATTCGCTTACACTGTAATTCATTACGTCACCACTAGTGAATTACAGTGTAAGCGCAAATAACAGGGTCATATACGGTTTGAGGTTTTGAAGTGTCACTGCACATTACACTAAAAGCCACACAAAGGGACGCTTAATGTAGTTGCAATTCATGTCAATCCTTCTAAATTGAGTTTGATGAAATGGCTGCTTTTCTGACTTCCACAACCAAGTAATTGGGTAAAACCTACCCTAAAAAGCGATAAAAAAAACAGGTAAGCAATATTGGTTCCAAAACTATCGCCAGAAAAATATAAATGTAGATAGGTACATTTCAGTTAGAACCCTAAAAAAATATAAAGGAACAAAACGGTGTCACCGTTGGAAGCGCCAACTCGACACTTGTACTAACGGTTCCGTACAACCTTCCGTTTGCTGACCTCCAAATTCCCAAAGATATAGTGTTATCGTCCGAATAGAAACTATCCCGAAACAGTAATGGCTGGGTTTTGTATGCGATCATTGTTTGCCGTCAATATATTACTTATGTAACGACGTACCGATACTAAGGCTATGAATTAATGGCGTTACGAAACTGTTTAGATGGTATTTTGAAAAGGGATTTGCTGGCGTGCTTATTTTAGGGTTAAGTGGGTGGAGCGGGCAAAGTTGGGTAGTTGTGTAGGGTAGAGTGGGCAACGTTTAGTGAGCTGACCTAGAATATTTTTATGAGCGCGCTTTGATGATAAAGTTGTATAGCGGCACGGGTAAAAGATTTTCAGCAAAAAATATACTAACATTCTCCCGCTAGAGAATATTTGAGTAGATTGTTATGCCGTAGATAAACGTCTCACTTTTAGAGACAGTGATATATTTCTATACTTATGATAGTTAAAACAACACAAACAAAATAGTTCTGTAGATTAGAAATCTGGTTGCTGGCGGTGCAGGTGTAACTAGTTAACCTTGTCAATTATGTTATTCAAAGCGTCACAAAAATTCGATTACATTTTTATCATTTATTAAAATAAACTTGGGCATATGAAAGAAAGTGACAAACCGCGCTGACCCCAAATAATTTGGGATATGATGATGATTCTAATACACTTCTTATGGTACACACAACGATACATCATCTTGCACAAAACCATTTAACCTGATCCCTCTACTACGATGTGCGAGCCGTAATAGATAGATCAGGTTATAATAGTTTAGAATGGGATAACTGCCGTCGTGTGTACTTTGAATTTCAACATCTCTTTGGCTAGTAGTTTGATTAACATTCTGACAATATGCAAAATTAAAATCACACACACACACAAACTATCGACCGTCAAAATAGAACTGTACCCCTTTTAACCCCTTTTTACCTTCCACCTCCATATTAATGATACCTACCCCGACCAACACTGTCACTTGGCGTAATTATTCTGCGGTACCATTGAAGTGGTCTGCAAGCTACATTTCGATGTCTTGTTTGTCATAAAACTGGGCCAGGTTCAGATTTATATGAGTAGATTAGCTTGACTGCGGAAAAATGATGGGAGGTTTTTCTTTGATAATACATGAACAGTATAATCATGCTCACGGATGCGGAGCTCAACGGGGCTGTTTACACTGGGTAACGGTTCCGATTCACGATTTCTAAGTCGTGGGTGTGAACCCAGGCGCATTATAATACCAGCTTATATCTGTCTCTATAGCTGCTTGGTAAAGGCCTCTTGTCATGTCACAGAGAAGGTACAAGTTTTTGTTTTTAAAATAAAACGTTGCCCCACATTAGGAATTTCTCCTGTATCGTGGGTGCGTTTACAAACATTTAAACTCACATACACAAACACCCATAACACACCCACACAAGTATTGATCACCACGCTTGCTCAAGACGGGTGGGCGATTACAGAGTTATATTCTTACTAATGTTATAAAAGCGAAAGTGAGTTTGTTTGTCTGTTACGTCTTCACGCCTAAATAGCCAAACCGATTTTGATGAATTTTGGTACAGAGATAGTTGGGAGCCTGGAGACGGACATAGGCTATTTATTTATTGTCATTTTTTTAAGTGAGAAAAGGGGGAGAAAGAGCGAAGAGAGTAAAATTTTATTTTTCGATCATCACGAGGGTTCAAGTTAGCGTTAGCCCAAAGAAACTATGCTACGCGGACGAAGTCGCGGGTGGCAGCTAGTTATTTATATTATCCAGGTTTCCTCACGTTTTTTTCCATTACCGATATCTGTGAAAAATTTAGAAACACACATTCTTATACAAATTATCCTTCAACCTGATGCATGAGAGGTGGGGGCCTCATGACTCATGCCATTACTTTGTGTAATTCAGCACTTAGCAAAGTACTAAAGCGATTCACTTCTAGACTAACTTTTAGACGGTACATCTAAGAACTTAAATCTTAGTGGCCATCAAATAAACTCTTTTATTTACATCAGAGAAAGTATTGGGCTCGTCGTAATAGAAAAGGGGAATGGTCACTGGATGCGCTGCCAAGTCATTAAGTGGGCTGATTTAATAGAATTGGATTAGTGGGCTGTAGTGGCCGATGGTAATCTGACCCTTGGGTAATGAGAGCGAGTTTGGTCAGCTTTAGAAGGGTTTCTCAAGGACATCGCGATTGTTCTAGACTTTTTGCGGCCGGGTGAAATTGTTATTTAATTTTGAGTGAGAAGTACTTATAATGCTTTGTTTAAAACAGTGTACATTTTTTTTATAGGCTTGCGTTTGTGAGCTCGCTTAATGTAAAGCAGTGAAAATAATGTTTGACTTCACAAATTTAATTTAATTGCATTTATTAAACGACAACTGACAAATACTTGCACTGTCTGGACAGGTCCACTCAATCTGTGTGGTGCTTTCTTAAAAAGACCATTTCAGACACTAGCTAATCTGCATAGTCCTCATGTAAGTTGACCAAAATTTTTTGTCTGGACCTTAACAGAGATTAAGACCTCTGAGTTTGTTACGGCTGTTTTTTCTCAGAGTAGTCGGGTACGAAACACCGGCCTCATCTAGTTTTTAAAAAAAGACATGTAAAAGTGTTTGTGAAAACCTACTTGCAAAAAAAACATCATTTATCATCATTTACTCTTCTTATTAAGATTTGATCAGACAAATTAATAAGATAAGCAGTCGCTCCATGTAAAATACTGGTATTTAGCTACATCTAATTAGAATGAAAGCAGACCCCAATTTATGTATGTAATTGGAAACGGTTACGCATATAAGTACTAAACAAGTAAAATATATAACTACTTAAATTTAGTCAGTCTTAATGAGTTTTATTTTTAGATTTTCAGTGTAAAGACATTGTCAACAAGTTACAAATTGTTCACGAGACTCTCGTTTGTGTCTACGACATAGTTTAGTTAATAAATAACACTTATAACAAGTTTAAAAACTAATTTTCTTTAAAACTTATTAAAAAGAATGGTGAACAAGTGGAAAACAACATCAGTAAAAGACCTGTCGAAAACAGTAAGGGTACGTAGTTCCCACTTTACAGTAAGGGTACGTAGTTCCCACTTTGTTATGTAGCCTGTTGTGTCCCACTACTGGGCATAAGCGTCCTTTGCAACTCTCTCGATATTTCCAATTACAACTTATTTTGGTGTAAACGCTAAGTGTAAAAAAAAACAAAATGTTTGCAATTCCATGCCGATAGGAGGCGCTAATGAGAAAAAAAAACGTATTTCTTGGAGATTAGCGACGAACTTTTCAAAGTTGTCGGGTGGAGCGAAATCTATTTACAGAGGTGAAATTAAAATTCTTGTTGTATAGAAGAGAAGAAACTAGTTCTCAATTAGTTTGTAAAAGAGACTGGAGTTACGCTAATACCTGCTTTGATGAACAATGGCCGAATTTTTGACGACACCGATGGTGCAGTGATGTGTGTTGTGGGTTCGATTCTCGGGTTAGTATAGCGTGCAGGTAGTCGTGAAGGGTCTGGCTGTTTACTTTCATGTTAAAAATTTGTAGAGTGGAACTGACGTTTAAAAACAATATAAACTAAATAAATTACACTGTTGAAGTTTCAGTGTTGAAAGAATTATTCTAAGCAATTCATTAGGACGTTAGGGAAAGAGAAGCATTCGATTAGTTAACAGCATACGCGCCTGAAAATAAACTAGTACTAAAGGTACCATGTATTTAGAAATTATAATAACATTAGACACCATGTACTTAGAAATTATAATAATAATATAAAAAACCGGCCAAGAGCGTGTCGGGCCACGCTCAGTGTAGGGTTCCGTAGTTTATTTTTTTGTTTGAAAAAAGATACGTTCAGGATAATAAAATATGTAAACGAAGTTAAAAAAAATGCTTGCTACGATTATACTACAAAAATTATTTTGTATAACTTTTTGTCTTGTACAAAAACTGTTGTCTCAATCAAGTTCAAAATGATTTTCATAGAAAGTCCTTATAAAGTTCTACTTTTCAGATTTTTTTAGTATTTTCTAAACTTGTGGTTCAAAAGTTAGAGGGGGGGGGAGGACACATTGTTTTTTACTTTTGGAGCGATTATTTCCGAAATTATTGACATTATCAAAAAATGATTTTAGTAAACCCCTATTCATTTTTAAATACCTTTCCAACAATATATCACACGTTAGGGATGAAATTAAAAAAAAAATCACTTCCCACTTTACATATAGGGTGGCTACCCAATAAAACATTTTTTTCCAATTTTTATTTTACCACTTTGTCGGCGTGATTGATATACATATTGGTACCAAATTTCAGCTTTCTAGTGCTAACGGTCACAGAGATTAAGCGAGGACGGACGGACGGACAGACAGACATGGCGAAACTATAAGGGTTCCTAGTTGACTACGGAACCCTAAAAATCATTTATTTCTCACCACAATATTAAAAGATTACATGGATATTGTTTAGTAACTAATTCAATAAGAACATACTATAATATTGTGGGAGACTGGTGTCTAAGCTAGGCTTATGACCTGAGTTATAAGACACTAATTATTCAGGACAGGAACCTTTTCAGAAGTCTGTACTCTGAGGTACCAACGGGACCGTATTGATAAGCCTTCACTGTCTGTCCGACCGTCCGGACGGATCCAGGCGGATAGACGGACGGATCCTTTAAACCAGAAAAGGTACATTGTTGACCCTTTTGAAAGTCTATATTGCGGCACCAATTTTGCCATGCTGCCTTTTAATTAAATAAAATAAAATTAATTAGTTTTTAAACGTAAGTTCCACACTACGAATTTTTGACATGAAAGGAAATAGCCAAACGCAGAACGACTACATGTACCTCATCCTAACGCGAGAATCGAACCTGCAACAAGAAGCGTAGCAACCAATTGCTCAACCAATGCACCATCCGTGTCGTCAAAAATTCGGCCAGTTCATGAAAGCGGGTATAAGCGTAACTCCGTCTTGAGCAAGCGTGATCCTCACTTGTATCTTCCCTGTATGAGAAGACGCCTTCACCAAGCAGCGCGACAATTATAAGCTGGTGTTATATTATATGTTTTATTTGGCAATTTTTTCGCAATTTTCAAGGTAGGAAGTTGAAAATCGGTACACACACTCTTTGTTACCAACGAAAACTACCTGCAAATCAGGAAAGAGGAACCGTGTTACCTCGAATTTAACGCGAGCGAAGCCGCGGGCAAAGCTAGTCATAAATAAAGATTAGAAGTCTGAGATATTCTTTCCAAGAAATAACTACACAGAATTCGGTAAATAGCCGCTACTATTATTATTCAATCAGGGCCCGCATTTATCGTAAACTAAATAAAAATAATTTAGCTTCGTAAAAACTCAATATTTGTTGTGTAAAACGTTGCACTAAATTCTTCGAGATCCATGTGCTACAAAAAAAAAATAACTGATTGTTATATCCGAATAATCCGATATTGTTCAGGATAAACATTTGCTGGATTTACAAAGGATTTTATACTTCCAGCAACTTTAAAACAAAACTGGTATACATTTTGAATTTTGTTTGAATATTTATTTTGTATTCTTAGTATATCTGATTATAAAAAAAAAATCTAATGAATCCTTTGTAAATCCAGCAAATGTTTATCCTGAACAATATCGGATCAGGAAATCCACAACCAACAGCAACTCATCAACGCTGTTAAAAGGGCCTGGGAAGAGATTCCAATGGAAAATGTCAGGCATTTGATTGAGAGCATGCACTCCAGGCGTCAGGAGTGAGTAGCTAAACGAGGGGGGCATACCCGTTACTAAAAGATGAGCATGGAGTATTTTCTTTTGTTTTCAGTAACTTTACATTGTTTTTATTTTTAACCTAAAATGTGTTTTTTCTTTCAAAAGCAAATAAACTTTTTAATCATTATTATTTGAATATTATAATATATCTTATAATAATTTATTGGTCTACATGGTAAAAACAACATTAGTTTTCGTTATGGAGACAAAAATATATATATTGGTTTTATTATTTTCATGGTACAGACAAAATACCTCGTGGCCCTTATTTTGTCTTGAGTAGTAAATACCTAATGAATGAATGAATTCCACATCTCACCAAGACAATGTGTAGAAAGAAACTAAATTCCAGTATTTCTAACACAGTACACATGGTTGTAGCTGACCAAGCAACATGGAGCTTAGTTTAAAATAAAGTTTTTGCCCAATTCAACCACTACACATAAAATATGCTTTGCTACTTCAATGGAACCCAGGTTTCGCTGCTGTTGGTCGTAGAGATTTAAAGTTGCAATAGTAAACTAAAAAAGAAAACTGTATCTCCCACGTAAGTAACTCAAGGTGACGAAGAAGATAAAAAATTACTAGCTTTTGCCCACGGTTTCGCTCGCGTTAAATTCGGGGTAACACAGTTCCCCTTTCCTGATTTGCAGGTACCTGCTGCCTGTATAGCTTATATCCGTCTCCAGGGTCCCAACTATTTCTGTACCAAAACTAATCAAAATCGAAACCGATTTTGATTAGTTTTGGTACAGCCATTTACGCGTGAAGACGTAACAAACCAAAGACTATAAAACCACTTGACTGCGCATACGGTGCCCCGACGCTCGAAAAGTATTAGTATTTTTAGGGTTCCGTAGTCAACTAGGAACCCTTATAGTTTCGCCATGTCTGTCTGTCCGTCCGTCCGTCCGTCCGTCCGTCCGTCCGTCCTCGCTTAATCTCTGTGACCGTTAGCACTAGAAAGCTGAAATTTGGTACCAATATGTATATCAATCACGCCGACAAAGTGGTAAAATAAAAATTGGAAAAAAATGTTTTATTAGGGTAGCCACCCTATATGTAAAGTGGGAAGTGTTTTTTTTTTTTTAATTTCAACCCTAACGTGTGATATATTATTGGAAAGGTATTTAAAAATGAATAGGGGTTTACTAAAATAATTTTTTGATAATGTCAATAATTTCGGAAATAATCGCTCCAAAAGTAAAAAACAATGTGTCCCCCCCCCCCTCTAACTTTTGAACCATAAGTTTAGAAAATATGAAAAAAATCTGAAAAGTAGAACTTTATAAGGACTTTCTAGGAAAATCATTTTGAACTTGATTGACACAACAGTTTTTGTACAAAAAAGACAAAAAGTTGTATTTTGTACAACTTTTTGTCTTTTTTGTACAAAAACTGTTGGAGCGCCTACCGCGGAACGTGCAACATTGCACTCTCCTCCACCTTTAAACTCATAAGTGGGAACACTTATTGTGACGGACGGGAAACTACGGAACCCTACACTGAGCGTGGCCCGACACGCTCTTGGCCGGTTTTTTCGCCTATGTATAGGCTACGGTAGTGGTGACCATTTTAGTCGTGTCCAAGTGTTAGAGCTGTGTGTACGCAAAACTATTAAAAGATATAACGTCTTAAGCAATCATAACGCATCAAAATGCCTTCATGCGCGGTGAAATGGTGTAGGAAACATTCCAAGACATCTAGTTACAAAAAGGATGGCATAACTTTTTACCGGTAACTAAACAGTATGAAAATTATTTAGATTTAACCAGATTATGAGCGACTTCGGGGATCTAGATAAAAGGGTGGCTGGGTGAAAAAGCACACAAATTGTATCCCGCGTTGATGTCTTTTGGAAAAGTCTCGCTCTTTCTTTACACAATTCTAATGCTTCTATCCCTTTCTTTCCCTTTGTCCCTTTATCGTAAAAATCTGTGCTGCTACCTTTATCATCTGAAGTCGATAAATTGATATCGAAAATAAAAAAAATAAAAATATGCATTTAGTTCAAATATTGCAAAGACATATGTTGATGCTCGTTTATCATTTTTTACGAAGAACAGTCAGGACCCTTAAATTTTAATTCGAAAAACATATTCCAAATTAATTAATTTTAAAAATCAATAATAACAGAATACATGTTTTTTATTAATTGAGTGATTTTGATTAAATATCTTTTTTCCTATTTTAATTCAGTATTTATTATCATGTTGAAATCCATTTTATCGACATCGACTATTTTCCCTTAATCTAGGAGAGCCGCCCTAACGATGGAATACCTATGCAACTTGACCTTGAATTGATCAATTGCAGCCACGCGTTCTTCCTCGTCCCCCGGCCCGGCGTAGTGAGTTGCGCACTTAGAAGAAATCGGCCTATAAGTTCTCTAGTGGTTATATTCTCTATGTAACAAACAAACACACTTTCGCTTTTATAATATTAAATAAAAATAAAATAAAATAAATATCTTGGGACAACTCACACACGGCTATCTGATCCCAAGCTAAGCAGAGCTTGTGTTATGGTAACCAGACAACTGATATACATACTTATATAATTTATAAATACATACATATTATATCATATTAAATTCATACATATTATGTGTCTGGGTGTGATAAATCACACCCAGACACAGAACAAACAATCATGCTCATCACAACAAATTTGGCCTGGGTGGGAATCGAACCCGCGACCTCCGGCTAGCAGTCAGGGCCACTAACCACTAGACCAACAGGCCCGTCGCCGTTATTAAGTAAGGAAGGGATTTCTAACCAAGGACATTCTGGTATCTAGCTATTGTTGAGGCTGAATATTTTTCGTTTCACGTTCTCAAAATACAGCCTCTTTTATTCAAATTGAAAACAAAGCCTAACATCACACAAAACGGGACTATTGTCTCAATGTGAGGTAAATACAAGCTGCACGACAAAGCCATGCCATACGATTGGCTTCGAACAACGAACCCGCATCTTGTCTGCCGGCTTCGTTCTGCAGTATGGCGTGAAGCTTTGATAGTGTGTAAAATGTAGGGTTTGTGCTACGTAAGCACGAATTGTGGATTATGAACACTGTAAAGTGGTAGATATTTTAGAAGTTGACTGTAGTATTTTTGGCTGTAGCCACCTTCTCTGCCCTGCGCAGGTTAGTGCTTGTCAAAATTTGACGACACGGTTGGCGCAGTGGCCGAGCGATCGACTGCCTCGCTGCGTGTTGCGGTTACGATTCCCACACGAAACAAACATTTGGCCTACAGATAGTTGTTCCGGGTCTGCCTGTTTGTGTATGTGAGTTTGAATGTTTGTAAACGCAACCACGATACAGGAGATATTCCTAGTGTGGGGCAACGTTTAAAAAAGAAGAAAAGAAAGAATTCTGATTTCATTTTTATGCCCGCGGCTTCTACCCCATGAAGTTCTGTAAATGACCAACGGGATAGTATCATCGCGATAAAAAGTAGCCTATGTATTAATCCAGGTATAAATAACAATATAATATGAAGAATATTTGCGAAATATAGGTATTTATAAAAAAAAAACTTGGAACTGGTAAACGCTGCTCTGGATGACAAATATTTTAGAAAGTCGAATCACATGGTAATTAGGTGCTTGAAGCAAATATAACTTAAGAATGACTATTTGCTATTAATTACATTACATTTTCCTTTGACAAAAAATTACAATTATGCAATTATGTACATATATTTTTTTTTTTGTATAAGAGTAGGGGATTCTTGTGTGGGGGAAGGAAATTTTGCTATTTGCCTTACAGCGGCGTTGTACGTTTATGTGTCATAGAAAATCTATTTTCACACGGGCTCTCCGTTGATATCTCTGAACGGCAAGTCGATCGTGAACTCAATGTATAGTGATCTGCGAACAAAGCAAACTCGACCGTAAAGTGCTGGCGAACTGCTGGCAAAGAAAACCGTAGAAGAACGACCGTAACTGGGGCGTTCTTCGCCGCCGACCGGCGTAATTTGCGCGGACAATGGCGCTGCGAATCGGCCGCTCACCGAACAAATCGGAAAGCGAAACAAAATAGATTGCGTATAAAACTCTCTATATGAACCCGCTTTCCTTACTGGATAGTAAGGAAAGCGGGTTCGGGCGGGGAAGTAAGGATTTACTTCCTTACTAATATTATAAAAGCGAAAGTGAGTTTGTTTGGTTGTTTGTTTGTTACGTCTTCTCGCCTAAATGGCCCAACCGATTTTGATAAACTTTGGTACAGAGATAGTTGGGATACTAGAGACGGACAAAGGTTATTTTATTTTTTAAATAAGTGAGATAAGATGGAGAGAAAGGGAAGAAAAGGGGAGAGAAAGATATTTTTTGAACATCACGCGGGTTAAAGTTAGCGTTAGTCCAAAGTAATTATGCCACGTGGACGAAGTCGGGTGGAAGTGAGTTTAAAATATATGGGAAGGCAGCCTGGAACCAAACAGTCAGCCGCTCAATGTTTGCCTAGTGCTAAGGTTACATTTGTTGAGCGTGTTTCCCTGTGTTGGGAGATACTTGAATGCAAAGTGACTTTATCGTAATAAACGTCTTTAATTCAGGTTCCACAATACTTCGTTATATTTAAACTACGTACTAGGTATGTGTAGAGGCAGGGCGGTGTACTGTAAGCGACTGGCGAGCCGTCCGCTCGCGTCCCCATATAACATCAAAAATGCAACTCAGCAAATCGCGGTTACCAAGCCGCTACACATCTATTGCTTCAATTCATTTCAACATTTTCTAAATATTCACAAAGACACACACAAAAATATTTTCCAAGAATCTTTATCAGAAAATACACAAAGCAAGTGACGATGAAAACCATCAATAAAAGGTACTTACCGCCCGCTAAGAAGCCGAGAAACTTAATTTTCCTTTTAGGAGCTGCAACAAGAGAAAGGTCCTTATTAATTGGGTGAGCACGTGGGTTGGGTTCTGCTTTTTTGGGACAACGTTCTATTGCAAGCGATTAGCGGGATAGCGGGGAACTAGAGTGTAATATAAAGCTTGTAGTCTCCAAAGGATTAGGCAGACGAGTATAGAATACCCACATTTCTCTAGTTATCGTTAAGTCTTATTTTTAAGTTTTGTTAAATGTAAATAAATCCGGGTTCCGTGGCTGCTACCAACACATTCCTGATGAAAACACTTTGCCCGACCAGATAACTGAAACCCAGGACTCCATGCTATTTGCTATACCGCTTATGTCCAACTCTTCAGGATATACAGGCATGATTGGGAATTATTTTAACATTTCTAGGGACCTGCCTTCGTCAGCAATTAGCGACCTAATAAAAAACAGTGTGTTTGTTTGCCAAAGGTCTCGGTCGACTATTAGTTTCTACTTCTACAAGCTAGCCTCGCTGTTCCCCACTTGGGTTAACTTTGTCGCACTCGGAGTGTCTCGGCGATTGGAATCATCTTAAAACACAGGTCATATTTATTTATGTACACACAAAATACTTAACAAATGTTTCTCAAATATAAGTTGTAATAATATCTCGTTTCAAAATCAAAATATTATTATTTTACATAGGCCTGCATGAACCACTTTTAAAACGTCGAAAAAAGATGCACGGTTCGGGTTGGCCGTTTCCTATGGAGAAGAACCGGCAAGAAACTCTATGGTTACTCTTTTAAAATCATTTGGTTTTACAATGTTGTTGTGACAGCGTTAGTACTTAAGTATTAGAGGACAGCGTAAGTCCGACAATAAGTCATTGCTTACTTTACAAAAAGTAAAATAAAATAATACGTTAACAAAAGTTAACAAGAGTCTAAGAATCTACAAGGCATACTGGTTTACTGGCATCATCGTCTGCCGAGCCTTTTCTTGATTAGGCTGAGGTCGACTTTCACTATGTATTGATGCAGCTACATACAAATATTTTACGCGGAGTAATTTCAAGTAGTTTTTGAGGTACTCGACAGCTTGTCGCTTTATTGTCAGCGATGGGACCTGATCCTTATTTTATCTTCCCTCAAGATGCCGACTATTTAGCAATGTATCTCGCTTCTTTTACTTAGGGACACACTTAATTGGGTGCTACCATCGTAAAAACCTGATTAAAAGGGACCGTTGAATAACAGATCAGGTATTGCCCATTGCTGCTCCAATCATTAAATATTCACGTAAAGAATAAATAATTCGTCATATTACTGCAGATTTGCTCACGTTATGGTTAACAAAGATACCAAGTTAAAATATATAAGTCTTTAAACTGACATGGTTACTAATACTACAAACATGGTAAATAATCCGTTTCAAGTGTTAATTATACGTTAAAGTATAGCCCACTAGCTTGCTTTTTCAATCATGATTCGTAAGCCACGTGGCCCCATCTACTGTCATAAAAAATACATTTGCTGTTTGTATATGTGAGTTTAAATGTTTGTAAACGCACCCACGATACAGGAGGAATTCCTAGTGTGGGGCAAAGATTTTTTTATATTTGTTGTTCCCGAAAATAGTATTTTCGGGATATAATAGCTTTTTTTAAAATAGTATTTTCGGGATGAAAAAGTACGCATGTGTCCGTTTCTGTAAACTTGACAACGTATGTACCTTTGTGCGAAATTTCAGAATGTTTGGTTTGGTGACAAACAAACTTGCACATTTAAAATATAATAGATAGTAAGGCCCATAGCATACGGCGTATTTTAAACGTGCAGAAGACGCGCGTTTCAGGAACGCGCGTCTTTGGCGCCGTAGACACAGATTGTTGCGTTTGCATTGATGATACAAGAGCGCGCATGAAGCGCTTATACGCGCGTTTGAAGCGATACAAACGCGCGTACAAAGGAGCACTGCACCGCCCGCGCTTCAGTTGCAATAATAGTTTATTGTGTGCAGCGACTAAAACGCGTCTGTATCGCTGTATCTGCGCATTTACGCGCAGTAGATGCGCGTTTCACGATCGCCTCGTGTGCTTAAGTTACAAGGTTGCGATCAAATCTCGTTTGAATCGCGTACATATACGCGCGTAATCTGCGCGTCGTCTGCGCGTTTAAAATACGCCGTGTGCTATGGGCCTAAGGATAACACTCGGCGATAATTTAGCTTTCCATTCGTAAAATCCGATAAACACCTTAAAAATCCTAACTTTAAAACTTTACTTCTATAGTACCTACTTAACTTTAGTATATTTTGGTATATTTAATGAATGAAAAGCAAAAATACTTTCAAATACGTGTTCATCGTTCACAAGGGGCGCTACACACACATGTTAGGGTTATCGCATTCAGCATTAGGTATTTGTTGAATAACAGTTACTGGTCGGTGACTTGGTTGTTTCAATTGTCTTTTTGTCTTCACAATTTACTCTTTTAACGTGCACGTCTTGCTACATACTCTCATATAATGATAAAACCAAGGTTTTGAAACAATATTACAAGAGTATCCATAAAGTTTCTTGCCCATTTTTCTCTATAGAGATTCAAGCTTTGGAATGGGCAACTACGGTACTTTCACAGCCATGCTTTGTGACTAGGATTGTAGCTTCATTTTATTGTTATCATTGTTTGAAAAGTGCTTGTAATTTGCTAACTTGAAATAAATGCTTTTTATTTTGAACAATTATGACCTAAAACAATAAAACACCATTAATCGGCACGTGCCGATTGTAAAGTCTCGTTTGGCATCCCAGTGACAGTTTGAACTTCTCTTGATATGAAGTTTTTTTTGTTTTTTTTTTCAGAAAATCGGCTAATGATACAATTGAATATATTCTGTGGTAATTAATACGATCTTCCTAGTTACTTTCAAGTTGTGGAGGTCATTAGCATGACCACATCAAAACCCGTAAATTGTAGATATAAATAAAATAAACTAAGTTAATATTATGTGCGAAAAAATGCTTTTGCAATTTTATAATAGCGTGCAGAATAAACGTGACGTAAATGCGTTTGCATTTACGTCACGTTTATTCTGCGCGCTAGGTCCACGAAAGGCAACCATTTTTTCGCCATTAAAAAGTTTGACGAAATTGACGTAAAAACATCGACGCCCCGTCCCCGTTAATTGATTTCATTAGGCACAAAAAAGTTTACGATAAAATTCCTTAGAGATTTTATATTTAAAATTATCTTCAGTATAAATGTTCGCTATAATTCCTTACTTATTAGAAAATAACCTGTTTAGAGAATTGATTGGATTAACGTCCAGTCAATAGTTTGATGTTCATTTTAGGATTCGGAAATGAATACGGGAAAAACAAATCGAACTTGTTACAGTAAAGGCAAGTTACAACTATATTATACATAGTGATTAATTTATATAAGCTAGAGACATATAACAGGTTGTTGCGATTTCAAGGTTTGTTATTTTTATAATGTCAATGAGCTTTTTTATTTAACTTTAACTATTTTACCCAAATAAAATCGGGTAAACCACTAGTAGTACGTGGTTAATGTATACTAGATAATATTCAAGAAAACTGTGTGAGCTCTGTCTCTATTCACGTGTCACGCATTGAATACACATGTCATGTATTGTCAATAAAAAGGATTTGTAAAAAATGACTCATGTATAAATCAAACTCATTATACATAGCTTCGTTTTTCGAGTTGAAATCCAATTAAAAGCTTACAGTAAAACCGTGACTTTGGGATAAGCCAATGTCACAGTAACCAATGTCACTTGTCCAGTTTGTAGTCTACCTCTTTGAAAATTCAAACCTTCGTCGATGCTTTGCTTCTCATTGAAATAAAAGAGGCTTATTTAACGCAGTTTCGTATGTATTGATGTAGTAAGAACCTTTGACAATACTCTTTGAAAAGTGTAAATTAAAACCCCCAGTGATTCTGCACATAATCAGGCGGGAGGAAACGCCGGGTGTCACCACTTAGACAATCGCCCGGAGGACATGGTGGAGCATACTGTGGTGGTCTGCCCAGCTGGGGGGAGCCCCGCTGTGTTCTCGTAGAGGTAATCAGGCGTCCGGCCCTGGTACAGTCCATGATCAGGAGCGAGAGGGAATGGAAAGCGGTCACCTTCTGGGATGCAGTTATGCTAGGGAAGGAAGTGGCCAGACGTTTGTGGGAGAAAACCTCACGCGTTCGTGTTCCACGCGCGCCTCAAAGAGATGTTAATAAAGTAGAGGGGCTTGCTAAGGCCACTGCCTGCCAGGATTTCGGGCTGTTCGAAAAAGATACCGCGGCCCCGGAACATAAAGGGCAAAAGAAGGAATATGGGTGGGTTTCAGTCAGTAAAAGTCTGACACTTCCCCCGTGCTCGGCCTACAGCGGGGAAGTTATATGATGATTTCCGATCCGTAAAAAAACCCCAGTGATTACCACCCTTGCTCTAATCAGACTTTAAGTCATAACCGAATGATGCATACAATAATAGCCCGCGTGAATTAAAATAATTTGCCCGCGGCTTCGCTCGCGTTAAATTAGAAATAACACAGTTCCCCTTTCCTGGTTTGCAGGTACCTGCTACCTGTAGTTTTTGCCCTTGCGCCTTATTGATTGTAATAGCAAAGCTAAGTTTTCTTCCCTCTTTCTGCTTCATTTCCCAAAAAAATAGCCTATGTCCGTCTTCAGGGTCCCAACTATCTCTGTACCAACATTCATCAAAATCAGTTTAGCCATTAAGGCGTGAAGACGTAACAAACAAACAAACTCACTTTCGCTTTATAATATTAGCAAGAATTCAACATAATTTTATAAGGTAACGTATTAATTTTACTTATGCAGTGGTGAATTAAAATAAATAAGAGGCATGTTATATTCGTGATGCCGGTAATACAACGACGAGCGTCCTTGTTTACTCGCTGAGACTGTCGGTGCCACGGACATCACGTACTGGCTGCCAACACTACGAACACATCGACAGCCATACTCCCGAACACACTGCCAGGCGTAACGAACCGACCAACGAAGGTTAAATATGTCTGACAGTCGAATTAATAGTCCCATTATTATTTTTTCGAGATAATTTGACTAAGTACTTGAACTTGATATTATGACAAGACTGTTAGATAATGAATAAATAAACTTTATTTCGGGTGGCATAGGCCCATAGAAACCATCAACTAGTGCATTATTATAACACAATGTACACACATTAGGAGCTCGATAGGAGCTAAATAATAACAGCCGCTCGGGTCGATCTTTAGGTTAAGCCGCGCTTGCCTAGGTTGGTCTGTGGATGGGTGACCACCCTTTACATACTGAGTTTCTTCCATGCCTCGGAAAGCACGTTAAGCCGTTGATCCCGGCTGTCATTATTTTGTAGATCTTTGACAGTCGTTACAGGTAGTCAGTGTCCCGAAAGTCTGACAACCAGTCGTACCAAGGGGTATTACCCAGTACTAGTTGGGTTGTAGAGGTGTCAGATAGGTAGTCGCTCCATGCAAAATACTGATATTCAGCTGCATCCGGTTAGACTGGAAGCCGACCCCAACATAGTTGAAAAAAGGCTAAGCAGATGATGATACACACATTAAATAAAATTCATTATGATTAAAATTTAAATGTTAACAAAAAAATCTTGAGCTTAAATTGGAACAAGTAATTGAAAGTAAGAATATTAAAGTAAATTGAACTAATAAATACCATACGTATTTATATACATACCAGCCCAAAGCCCTATATATGGGTGCATGTAATGCCCGTCAGTGCATAATATCTCTTTTGTAACTTTATTACATTGTTCATTTTAAAATCAGAGTCGTTAGTTGGTAAGTAACATGATTACCATCTTAAATTGTTCTAATACATAGATCAAAACTGCATGACTGCATTAAATTATTATAACATGATAAATTGACGAGAGTGTCAATTTAAACTATAAATTTCAATGTCCATACCAGAGACGCTCCACTGCATAGAATGGTAATGATTTTTTCATGCTATTTAAATCATAACCAGATAGTAACCAGCCATGTGCGAGACGGACTCGCTCTCGGAGTTCCGTAGCATCAACCAATATCTTTAACGCTTATTCAAAAGAAATTGGAATTTACACTCAACCGCCAAGCTAGGTTTGTTCTTTACAGTATTTTAATAAAAAAAAACAAAGATACGGAAAACGTTCCATTTCTCAAAAACTAAATATCAAAACTTTTTCAAACCAATATTCGTTGGAGATGTTTTATACGTACTACAAGCCTATTTTTTTTTACAGAATTTGCCTCTTCTTATTTTGCATAATATTTGCGTAGTGGTTCATAACAGGCATCTACCCTCCAATTTTAATGTATGTGGTGCTTATAGTCTCTGAGTAAAATGGCTGTGACATACGGACAGACAGACGGAGAAGGCAAATCTATAAGGGTCCCGTATTTTGCCATTTGGTAAGGGAACCCTAAAAAGTCATCAATTAACAAAATGTTCGAAGAAAAAAGAACAAACCCAGAAACGGATTCGAACCTAGCCGATAATTTTCATATAAAGTTCTGTAACCTAAAAATTGGTAATAAACCTTTGTTAGGACTGATTTTAATCTTGAAATTGGGCCAGACAGCTGGGTCGGGCCTCTCTACACATAGTAGGACTTAAGTGTAGTAGGACAGAGGCACACACAGAACCTTTGATGATTACGTTTTAATTATGATTGAATACTAGTCTGTTGGCTGTTTATGAAATGTGGTACCTATATAAAGCTAAACGAAAATGGAAAGTGTAAACCGGAAAATATGGACGTTTACAACGAGTAAGTGAAGGCAAAACAAATATTGCATTTGAAGCGCTGATGGCGTCGATAAATGACATTATATCAGTGACAATTATGGGTGTAAGTTAAAAACTGTATTTAATTGACAATAATTGATACCAAAAATTATCGACTTCCAAAAAATCACTAAAAAGACTGAAAATAAAAGTAAGTGACTTTTGTTTGATTCATAATATTGCCCCCCACTTCTTAAAAAAAGATTTTTATTAAAAAAAAGGTAAGTTAGGTTACGTTTTTATTTCGTTATTTTACTACCATATGACCTAAAAAAGTTCCCTCTTTTACTTTTCTTTTGTTTGTCTGATGTTTTGTAATCACAATTCATCGAAGAAAAAACATTCTAACTTCACAAATCTGCCATTTTTCTTTGTTTTTAGTTCATCCATTTAGGAGTTACAAGGGCATAATGGGAAGAATATACATGCATACATGTGCGTGAAAAACATTACTTTCTGGGCCGTTGGGTATAAGCAGTACTGAGCTGTCAAAAAAAGTTACGAGTTTGCAAAAATACATTACTGTATGATGTTACGTGTTTCCCAATGTGCCACTAAATCAATGATCTGGCTCAAAAGTACATGAAACTCAAGTCGTGGCTTTCGCACGATTTAATTTAATTGCAATTGTTTTCACACTCACTCCCACTTTGTGGTAAATTACTTGGAAACGAATTTACCGCCATAGTAATAAATTCAGAACAATCGCTTTACTGGTCTATTCCTTTCTTCTTGACTTTGGAGATGGAATATAATGTTCCTTGATGTGTTTGCATGACTGAGTTATTTTTTCAAATTGCTTAATTAGATCTTTCCTTCCAGCCACCTCGTTACCATCAGTATCTCGTTGATTTTGTGGTACAGTACTTTAAAAAAAAAAAGTTGCCCCGCTCTAGGAATTTTTCCTGAATCGTGGGTGCGTTTACAGACATTTAAACTCATACAGTCAAACAGCCAGACCCGGATCAACTATCTTGATCCGGGTTTGGCTGTTTGACTGTGTGAGTGCAGGAATCGAACCCTTGACGAGCCTGTTGGTCTAGTGGTTAGTGGCCCTGACTGCTGAGCCGGAGGTCGTGGGTTCGATTCCCACTCAGGACAAACTTTGTGTGATGAGCATGATTGTTTGTTCTGTGTCTGGGTGTGATTTATCTATAATA